>JAUYWG010000050.1:3202704-3227326 GCA_034779775.1 Enteromius afrohamiltoni | reverse complement strand
TTTAGATCTTTAAGTCCATCTCATGAAAAATCGGAGCAGAAACAAAGGTGTTGCATTTATATTTTTGTTGAGTGTAAATGGTGCCTCTGATTGCGAACAGGGGATTTCAATCAATAAGCAGGTGACTGAGAGCGAGTCACTGTGACTGAACTGGGATCAGGAGACAAGGACGGCGTGACAAGTACATCTTTATTCTTTATTTCTACATTCAGATTAATATTACTAATATTCATTAAAATCTGCTTTCTTCCTTTATTGGCACTGAAACAAAATTCAGGAAAAAAAAGAATAGATATATAGAGAAATGCTTCAAAGACCTCAAATAAAAAAATAAAAAAATAAATAAAATCATTGCTGTTACAATTAATATTTACCTTAGAGCTTGATGTATTAAGCAGATTTTTAATATACATTTAATATACATCTTTTTAATATACATCTAAAGATTCAATAGACAAATCAAATTTTTATGAAATTACTAAATTTTTTACTTTTTCTTTATTATTAAAGTTTTATCAGAAAATAAAGTTTTAAAGTTATGTGAATACATAAAGCCACCGTAATATTTCCACAATATGTCAAAACACAGGTGTCATCAGCTGGCAGGAGATCCAAACATTTAGTGGAGAAAAAATGGCAACATCTCCAAGGGTTTTTAAATATTTAGTTGAAAAGTCATCAAAGACATCCAATTCATCTCACATATCTCATCTTGGTTTCAGGATTCTCACTGCTTCTGTTTTATGTTCACCATTACAAGAAACCTGAAATGAAACAAAGCAGGCAGCTTTCAGCTTTCTCTGTCACCTTTCAGCTAACATCAAAAGCAATGTGCAACAAGGCGCGCTTGGTAAACAATTCATTAAAAGTGGAGGTTGCCCCCAATCTACAAACGCACTGTGATTCAATACCCCCGACAGGAAATGCAGAAATAATGCCACAAACAGGCACTCCCGTTTAATAGGTACCATTCTTTTGAACATCAGCACAAAAAAGCAGAGTGATGTGAAAAATGCAGCAAATTTATGCTTTTTAAGCGTAGCTTTTTGGCCATTTAACACAATATAATGTTTTATGGTGTAGCAACAGCGCATGAGCTGTGATGAACAGATATTATATTTTACAATTTAAAACAGTAATCAGTCACACAACCTATTGAGGTGTAACGATCAACTGGATGTGCCAGCCCAGCTTTGGATGGCACTCCAGGGCCCTGTTTCAGAAAGGAGGTTAAGTGAAAACTCAGAGTTTAGTAACCCTGAGATAAGAGAAACTCTGGGTTTTCCATTTCAAAAAGGCAGATTTGTCAAACTCGGGAAATAGGGTACCTCAAGCCTGTTTCTGAAAGAGAGGTAACTTTTACTCCGAGTCAGTTACCATGATAACTGACTCTGTTAACCTAACCTGGTTGGGAGCAGGTTTTATTCTCTGAACTAGGAGTTTCTGTCAGTCTCCTCCCCTTTTTTCCCTTGTAACGGTGGTATAGTGTGTTTGCGCTATCCGGGATAATTGTCAAAAATTTGTGACAAGTAGATACTTGTCTGGCGCACGAACATTACTAACCAATTATCTTTTTTTCTGTTTTGTTTTTTTCATTTTTAAGTCAAGTAAAGTTTGAGAGCTGACATTTACAGTAAAACGTGGTCTAGCGGTTTGGATACAGTGTCAGCACATGAGACACCTCTCGGGTTCATTTCCTGTATCCAACAGATTTTTAGGGTTTTTTTTGCTTAAATAACAAGTAAAATAATTGTTTTGGGCAACCACCGTTACACCCCATAACATTACATTTTAGTTTGAGCATTACAGTTTTTCATTGCTATCAATCAAGTTATGAATATTCATAATCTAATCCGTTCTTATATCACTAACATCGCCAATCGTGGCCGTGCTCTTACATTTCTTTGCTAATAGCTTTCTGTATCTGGGATGCGGAGTAAGTAAGGCTTCTCTATGTATTTAAAAAAATAAAAACCATACCTGATTGACTTATATTTTTACACTTCATTTTCAGCTGCTGCCATGTTCTTTTAATACCTGCAGGATTGCACCTACATGACAATTACAAATGGGTTCAGTGACATAGTTTTAAGTTTTACCTTTGATATTACTGCAAAAAATAATATTAGCTTATACTAATATTAATAAATAATATTAATATTTGCTTCAAATAATAAATCACTTTTAATTCTTTTAATAACTTTTTAAATTTAATAAATTTGTTTGTTGTAGAAACTATGCAGTAGCCTATTTGATGTAATTTTAATGCAATTTTATCTGAAATAACTTCAAAATTACGGCCAATTCCAAACTTTTTCAAGTGAAAAGTCAATAAACGTCACACATTATATTACTTATTTTTTATTATACTTAAATATTTAAATAATTTAAATGTAAACTGACACATGAACTGATCAGCTGGATGTGCCAGCACAGCTTTGGATGGCACTCCAGCTTTCCAGGAATTGTGTGTGTGTTTGTGTCTGTTTTCATTCATGGACTCACATCAATAAACTCATGTCACCGCCCACTCGTTTGTTGTCTTGGTGCTTCATTGTTAATCTCCACCCCCGACCTAGTTTTCACTGTATAAAGCCTCCCTATGTTTTAGTGTTGTTTATGCATCATTGTCGAAGTATATCCAATGTTTAACCATCAACCCAAGCTTCATTCATTCGTGTTCCTGTGTTCTTTGTGTTCTGTCTGTTGGATTACCTGTTGCGGAACTTCTGCCTGTGTCTGGATATTCTTGCTGTCTTGTATGTTGTGACCCTGAGCTTGAATTAAACTCACTAGCAGTTGGTTGGTGTTGGTTTCTCCACACTTGTTTTTAAGCTTCCTGGTCTCTGACGTTACCCGCCTATGATGTCTTGACCTTCTATTGGACAGATTTCACAGCAGATTCAGAGCGTGGTCATGCTGAAGCATAGCATTTCAATGCAGTGTCTCGTTCCTTCAAGGGGCGGGTTGTTTAAAGCTTCTCAAGAGTCAGTCACTGTTATGATTGGCTAACATCATTACATAGGAAACAGTATCAATGCTGCCCTCTCTATTATGAGTGTTTTGATAACATAATCAAAATAAAAATAGTAATTTACAGACACAGCATTCTGAACTAATTTTTACGGATTGTGATACAGCTGCAGATATAGAATAATTTCTTTGAGAAATTTACAAAACAAAATCCTCTGAACCTCTGAATTCTCTGACACTGGTTTGAAAAAATGAATTGCAAATCATTTGGGAGTTGAATCACGTCAAGTCACCTTTATTATATAGCACTTCTAACAATACTGATTGTGTCAAAGCACCTAACAGTATCAAATTGGAAAATAGAATGTAGAGACACTGAACAAATAAGGTAAAAATAAATGCATATTATAAGACAATTAAAGTGTTTTGACCTTGCATGCATGTCAACCTGTTGTTTGGGAATTCCCAAAACAAAAATATATACCTTTTTTTCATCAACCATAATAGAGGCACTTTAAGCATACAAAGACTTCTTCTGTGTCAAAAGATCAAGGGAAATTTAGTTTCTCATGTCATGACCCCTCTTAAGTAGCACAAAAAGCGTATGTCTGGAAACATATTATATAGATATGTCTGTTGGTGTTATTTAATTACCCTTAACTGCTTGCCACTGCCATTTTGGTTATTTTTATATCACGCTACAGCGGTCAAGTACAGTTTATGTTTAATAAGTTCAAACATGATATATCCAGTGATATTACAGAGCCAGAAACAAATCTATTTTTACAATTAAAAATTAACTTTGACTGTGAGAAGTGAAGTAATAATTACAACTCCATGACCACTGCTATTTTTCAAATGACATCCTTTTTATCAAGGTCCTCTTTTAATCATCTTTTTAGTTTAGTGTTCTACAGTTTATACCACTTGCTAAGATGGACTGAATTAATCCAATTAGTCATTAAAGATTATTAATACACACAGAATGACCATAAAATAGTCTAGCTGAAACTTAACTGGCCCACATCGTGGAGTGTTCAGAAGAGAGTGTCCTTCACCTTTTAGAAGGGGCAGATCTGGTAATTACGAAGGAAAGGTCTATGATGGGGAATGGGATTTTCTGCACTTTTATAAGATCTTGCTCCTCTCTAAGGACTCCTCAGGGTTATTAAATCCCCTTTTTTAGAGGAGATCAGGACATCGTTTGCAATTTCAGATTGGATCTCGCTTTCAGCATATAGTCCAACTGCAAAGAAGATATGGACACTTTGTGTCACATAAGAGCCAACACAGAATCAAAGTTGTTCATCATTTAAAAACCTAAAAATCAATGTGAATATCTGACATGAACACACCTATTGTTACACCCATATATTATAATATTGATTATCACAAAATAAATGTTTTTTTCTCTAAGAAAATTAAAAATCTTAATTACAGACTGTCATGATCTGCTGGAAGTGCCAGTTGAACTTTAGCATGGCACTTCCAGCCTTCTTGTTGCATGTTGTGTTTTTCCACTCCTTGTATGTTCTGTCACATGTGCTCCTTGTCTCCACCCACCTAATGTGTTACCACAGCAACTAATATGTTCTCCTCCCCTTTCATGTCGTTAACATAAGAAAAATTCTACCTACATAGAAGAATTAACACAAGTGCTTGTAATTATTAGCTTGACATTTTTGCCTCTTTACCTCCATTGTCAATGCCTTACTGTAACCTTTATGCTTTTTTATTCAAAATTATTTTTGCAGTAATGACTGTTATGCTACAAACATTCAAATTCTATCAAACTTGCAGTGAACCTGGAATATTCCTTTAAATGCCTGCAACAACAAAAAAAATTATTTCGGAGGAAGAGGACGTTATTACATTTTGATAAAAAGATTACAAAATTATTATTGACTATTATTGACTATTAAGTCAAGTCAAGTGACTTCACTTGCTACTATTAAGTTTGGAATATAAGGTTTGGTGGTATGTGTAGGTTTAAGGGTGGGTTAAGGTGTAAGTGATGGGTCAACAGTGGCAATAAAAATATAAGTACAATGTTAAACATATATGTGCACATGTTTTTACATTGTACTTATATTGTACAATAATATTAATTTAAATGTAAGTAAGGACAGCTTGTATAATATAATATAATATAAAGTGGGACCACTGAAATTTCTATAATAATCAACATTAGGCTATACCTTGTATTGAAACCAGAATACTTATTTAAGTGATGTCAATAAAGAAAGACAGAAAGTCATTTCAGAGGAAGAGCAAGTTACTACATTTGGAGAGATTTTGCAATGTTGGGTGATTGAAATACTTTATAATGTGCACCCAATTGTTCACAGTTAGGCCAGGAATATGCATTAAGTATTGAATTTAACTGTGCTGTATGTGCAACATGCACATGCAGGAAGTCAATGCTTTTTCATTTCAATGTAAATAATTAATCAGCCTTATTTCCTAATATTGCCAGGGAAGTTAATTCCTAACATTTTGCTTCTCTGCACTGATACTGTGATATAGACAGTATATGATGATTTGAAGCACAAACTCTAATTTATAAACACACTGGAGAAATATGTTTCTCATTTCTGCTGCTCTCACATAATGATATCGTTGACATTTATCTTACACCGTGACCTTCCAGCATCGGGGCAGAAATTTGGCATTAATTAAAGGTGTCATCTGAATCCACTGCCAGTCGTTAACAGCAAACAGGCAGCTTGTTACAATTACTTTCACTTCTCTGCAAATTAGACAGAAAGACACATGCAGTAGATTGTTTATTTATCATCGCACAACAATGGAGATGAGTCCAAATAGAATTGGGAGACAATGCATGGGTTTTCAGTCCAACCACGCAGGAACATATTTCTGTGAAATCTTAGCAGTCCAATGATGAATGAGAGGTATCCAAATGGTGTGAATGCAGAAGACTATTTTAATGCTGTAAGACCAAATCTTTCACAGAGAAACGTTATGCATGGGTAAGAATGAAACAGAATTTCCTCTATCTATCTTCTCTTATTTCTTTATGCTTTAGGGTAAGAAAAGAAGTCTGGCAGCTAGATAGAAAGAAGAAGTATTTAGAGAAAGATTTATTAGTGTGATTTAGCCTGGAGGTTTGTGCCTGTCAGTTTAAAGGGGATTTGTTATTCCTGTTGTTTAGCAACATTTTACTTTGATTGAGACAAAAATTGTGATAGCAACAACAACTAAAATTGTTACAACATGTAAAAATGCAGACGTACCCCTACTTCAACATGCAATCAAAGCCCCATCAGTAGCAGCTGCTAATTTGCTATTGATACTAGACTGTTCATGCTTTAAGTTTTATTAAGTTATTAGTAGTTATTACAGTTTGGTGTGTACTATGCAATAATGCAATCTTGCAGTATCACCTGGGAGATGGTATATCTAGAAAAATGTACTAGCAAGAACATAGAATTCCTAGCTACATCTTAGCAATGCTTTAATTGCAATCCAGATCAGTGCAACAACTGATAGTGAGCATCCGAAGAAAGTCAGCTAAGCCCAACAACCAATTGAAAAATCCTAGCAACAACATTGCAAACACCCTCACAACCACTTAGCACTGTTATGGTGATCTTTAACACTTTAGCAAATGCCTAGCAATCACACATAGCCTTAGAAACAACCTAGAAGCCTTAATAACCCAATAATAACACACTGACACCCAGAAACTAGAAACAATATAAAAGCTAAATGACTTAGCATTTTTTTTCAGTACAGATCCACTAAAGGAACATGAGAGGGGTGTCTCAAGAGAAACGCAAAAAAATTGCAAGAGAATGAATGAGACTAATTTTTCTTCTCATCTCATGTTTTTTCCCCACCATGTCCCCATAGAGGCTTCATATATATATGTGTTTGTGTGTGTGTGTGTGTGTGTGTGTATGTATTACAACGAGATTGTAATTCCAGATTCCAATGCTGAACTGTAGCATTTGTTAGAATAGAGAACTAATGTCAGATGGGAGCTGACAAGTGGAAAAAAAAACCTGTGAATTGCATGCTGTAAAACACCAAGCCAGCAAGCCACAAAATACAAACACAGCGGGTCAAGAAAAGGTGAAGTGTGAAGATTTGTCACTATAATTGTCACTAATCAGTAGAAAAGTATTAATATCAGAATAGATTGTGGTGTTAAACAGCTCACCTGTGAATGTTTATGTGTTTTTCTTTTCTCTCAGGAGAAATAGCTGAAGAGCAGCATCAAGTTTCTGTCATGTTTATAAGATAAACATCTCCACATATGGCAGAGTGAAATGAATACTTGTGTGATACGAAAATGTGTTGATGGCTTTTTTTTTATTCGATTTTGTTGTCCCCAGGTTTTTTGCTTAAACTTCCTCTCTCTATATATATATATATCACATACATTGCTCTAACCAATATATTATAAAGAATATTACAGCGCATGCGCACTGAGTTGTGAGCATTCAGACACTTGAAGTAACCGCAAGTAAAATGGGCATTTTCTTTTAAAGGCTATATTTCTTTTAAATATCTACCTTCATTTATATTCTTTAGGTCAAATACTCTTTATGCAAGATGTAATGATAAAAACCTTTAATGCATTTGGGTTTGAAAATTACTCTGCGATGCATCTTATTAAACATTAGAAAGCACAACAGGCCTGTACGTCTCCGCCAAGAAAACAGATGCTGTTAAATCGCAATTATGTATGACCAGTAAAACAATCACACTTGTTATTTGTAGATCTAACATTAGCAGCCCGTTCTTATAACAATCAGAATTATAGAAGGAAAAAATACCCTAGTACTTCTTCTTTGAATTTTTTGAAATTGCTTTATATAGCCTATCGTTCCTTTGTATATCATAAACTTTAATCATTTCCTTTTTGATGAAATAAAGATATTTAACAAACTACAAAGACATACCTTTTTTAAATATGCTGTAGATATCCTGTATGTCCTGCTGCTGCAGAAGGAATCGCTCAAAGCACCAATACTGCCATCTTGTGTAAATGAGAGAAATGACGACTAATTGTGCGACAGTCATGTCGTGTGATACTTGTGTAAAGGTTAGTATTATGTCGTAAAGCATGATTTAGGTTACGCAGGTGTTAAAGCATACTAATATCTTAAACCTGAGATGAGAGACATTTACATTTAGTCATTTAGCAGATGCTTTAAAAGCAACAGACAACAAATAAGGACAAAATGGAAAATTGATGAACATTAGAGATATATTAAGCACTTATGGGTGGAATATATTACCTGTTGCATTTGAAGTTATTACAAAACCACCTGGACTAAAATATGCTGAAATTGCTTTGCAAGGATTTTAGCAAAGACGGTTGTATGAGAGTAAAAATAAAACACACACCTAAAGAAAATGTAATTTAAGTCTTATTTTTTTCTTAATTGCAGCACTGAGGTTTTAACCTGACATTTTAAAATGTAGTTGGTTATATTTATTTATTAAATGTACTATAGCTGTGTGTGTGTGTGCGTGCGTTTTTGTAACATTGGTAAGAGTGACTTTTCAGTGAGTTTTCAGTACCCCGTGTCCCTATACAAATCACACAGAATTAAGTTTTTTGAAAATCTAAAGATGCCTGTAGTTTTTTGTGATGGATATAGGGTTAACTAGTTGTAGTTCATTTCTAAAGAAACTCAGAGATCAGCAAATGAGCATGAAATCTCTTTTGCCCAACAGAGGGTGCCATAACTTTAGAAGTGTTACATCCTTTTGTTTGTCCTTTGAAATCCTTACAAATTCAAATGAAATGTTCATACTTGCACATAATGATAACCTGTCTTTTTATTGTTTCAAGTTTAATCAACACATCTTTATATTGATATGACAGAAAAATAAATGAACAAAGAGAGCGTTTCTTTAATAGACATAAAGACCAGCTTTATTTTGTCTGAATGCTTCAAAACCAAAGAAAACTTATATCCAGTGCCCCCGTAAGTTCATATATTTAGCTGTGCAGCTTATTACTAGTCAACAGACATTAAGTACCATTTCTTGAAAATGGAAACTGAGTGTTTTTTGATTCTGTAAGGCAAATAATTTGGAGAGTAATGTGGACTAGTTTCAGCATATAAATTACAAACACAATTTTTTACTCTTGGCTGATGCTTTCCACTTAAAACTGATAAATAAATAAAATGCTAATAAATGATTCATGTATTTTAACCACTGATTTCTAGTGCAATTGGAACTGTGATTCCTAATTTAATTCTAATCATAAACGAATGTAATAGTGTTACAAAACAATGTTGTAAAGTTCCCACTTTCATGTTGTACATTTATCTGGCGAACATAATTATTGGTGTACTGCAAACATAACATGTTATTGCCTATAGATATAATAGCTTAGACAATTGTACCTCATCCTTCTCCTCTGTACACTTTAGACACCAGATCTAAAACTTTTTCTATTATGTATATTTAAAGTATATTCATTAAACCATTTACCTTCAGGAAACTGTAAGTCATTGTTAGATATGCAAACCTAATATTACATTATAAGCAGTCAACAAACAATAAGCTGTAATTTAACAGTGATAAAAATTATAATGTAGAAAGATTGTCTTGATTGCTACTATTGCAAGATGATTTTTGTTTTTGTGTCTTGACCCTAAACAAAAGTTTTTTTTGCACTTAAAGACACTTAAAATATATAATGGATATGATACAAAATATCAGTTCAAGTGGCATTTATTTAAGATTTTATAGATTTTTAAGATAGCACACTCACTTTTGACAAAACAAACAAACAAAAAATATTGTTTGGTTTTAAATAGTAAAAAACAACCAATATACTGTTTAAAGTGAAGACGTGGTTGTTAAATCATAGTGGATAATGTTTATACACCTTTTACTCTAGGACAGCTCTGTAAACTTAATCAACTTTATACAGCCACTGCAATGCTATTTGATTAGAAATGACTGCAAAAAAAATGACCAGAGTGAAGTAAGCTATGAGAGAGAGGGAAGAAATAAAGTATATATTTTTCCAGACACCACTTGATTTGATATTTTTGTTATCTCATTGAAATAAATCTGAAGTGTGGCTTAAGCATTTAAATACTTTAAATGTGGTCATTGTATATTTATGACAATTTAGTCAGTCATATAATAAAACAAATAAGCAGACCCCCTGAGATCAGCTCTATAACAAACTGTTGTTTCAAATTATTATAAATCAAAAAATGCATGATAAAGGAGAAGAGGTCCAAAGATGTTGTAGTTTTATTTACAGGGAGCAATAAAATTCATTTCTGAAGCATAACTTTGTTAATTTAAGATTAGAAATGTGTAAAATGTATTTTGTTTTCATTAAATAATTGGAGAAAAGTTCATCCTTAGAAGTAAAGGCCGTCTTAAGATTGTAAACCTTTAACAGGTTGCAACTGTAAACGTTATCCCATCAAGCAAGAAACCCTTAGCTGGTTTTGAGTCAAATGTTTTAGGATTAAAAGGGCAAGTACATGAAGGTAGCGTCCTTTGTCAATACCATACTAAAAAATGCATATGTGTTTTTGTTTCAATGTCTGAGAAACAGAAAATCTCTGGCTTAAAGAGAAGAAAAGCTGCCTCTGTTGTATCCATTCACCAGATCGTAGGAAACTGGAGGTGCAGAGCAGTCTGTGAAGAAGTTTGAAAAGGTAAGTGCACACGGTGAGCTCTGTTCCACAGGCGCGCTGCCAGAAAGGTCTGTGTGGGTATAAAGATTTGGCTGTACTGGTACTGTCCGCATATCTCCTGACTTTTTGGAGGTGCCACTACAAGTGCCCCAAGGTTCAGTGTACAAGAACCCACCACTTAAAAAATGGTGGGAGTCATATGGCTCAGGGCCCATGGTCACCTCCTGTTGAATCCTGATAGGTGTGGTGTGGAATAGTTCCTGCTCTGAGACCATGTTACTGTAGTCGGGTCCAAGTAGCTCCAAGAACTCTGCTGCTTCCGGAGTCCCTCGCTCCAGGTCTTTAAGCGACATGCCAGAAGTAGATGTAACTCTGGAGCTGTTGGCCGGCTCTGTGAAGAAGGATGGAGGAAGGTTTCGATGCCTCAGCGGGGGCTTCTTGGCCCTCTCTCCTCGTACATCCTTCGCTGAGTTAAAGAGAGCAGCCAGACTCTTGCTTTGCAGACTGGCCTGAATCCCATCCTTCTTGGGTGGTGTTTTGCTGGAGAGGTTGCTTGTTGGGGTTTGGGGCGAGCCTTGCCTCTTACATGGCTCCTGAACAGGTGCAGTCCCAGGCGAGATGATTCCCGTGCACCTCTTAATCTGCTTCTGCAGGTACTTTCGGTGGTTGACTTTCCTTTTGGACTTAACAGGCTTGTCCAGTGCAAGTTTGATGTTGCTGGAAGCAGAGTCAATGAAGCTAAGCAGGTCTCTAGTGGTCTCCTTAAAGTCACCCCCGCAATCCATCTGACCCAGGAGACCCCCTTCCAGACCCTTTTCCACCTCATAATCCATGACCGAGCCAGTAAAACAGAAGTTCAAGAACTGCGAGTTCATGACGGCAGCCTGAACAGCCATCTCTCACCCCCACGAGCACAACACCTTCCCAGTGAATATATATATTTCAAATAGTCTTTGAAAGACCCTAAAGCATATTTCTTATCTGCATTTCCAGGGTGGATTGCTACCCCTTGGTCCAGTGTAGGACACCCTTACAGTTCCTCTGCACTCTGCTGATATCTTGAAATTTGGGGAAGGGAGGATTATTTTAGGGGGCAGGGCCAATGATGTCAGGACATCAAAGGGGAGGAGCTGAAGAGACCCGAGGACTTAACTCTTTGCTCACGCCTGACCACCTGCAACTAAGAGGGATTTGTCTGAGGCATCCCACAGAGTAAAAAGACAATAGCCTTGGGTTCATCTGTCCTGGTCAAGTCTTCTTGTCTGTTTCATATTTTTTAAACAAAATTTCTAAGAGGAGACTGTTCTCAGGGCATCTGAACTGATAGAGTTATGTTGACTCAATATAAATGATGAAATAACAATTTAATTTGTTTCTAACATTTCAAGTTAGCCTAAAGTAAATTACAAATACATTGTGTAACAAACTGTGAGAGACCTGTAAATGAATGTTAAAAAAATGATTTGATGGGCTCTGGATACATAAAACTTGATAGCAGATCTTAAAAATATTTATTTTTAAGCTGGACTGAATTATACTGGGCATAGTGATATTTTATTCCCCTGAAGGATTCAAGTTTCATGCAGTGTGATATACATTTTAAATACTTGTCCACCTCTTGAATTTGTATGCATACATTGTACAAACTAGACCAAATCTTCACAACATGTGCATTAGGTGCTGAGTGAATACTTAATTGGTACAAGTTTTTGTACATATCCCTGTAACTTCCTACAACTATCCCAATCTGTTCGCAGTGGAAGTTGATTTCTCGTGCATTCCCACACCAGTGGGAATTTTAGCCTCTGCCTGACAACTATTATAGGCTGCCTTTGACATACAGCCCTACATGGTCTAAATAGCTTCTATTCTTCCTTGGGCAGTGAAAGGGATCTTTGTGCCAGAGATTCATTAAACTGCACCTCACAGCCCCTTCGTAAAATGAGGCTCAATAATGAACAGTCGATTTAACTAGAAAAGCTGCCGGAGCTGTTAAATTAAAGGGGAATAAAGTGCAGTTCAAGCCCAGTGTGCCAGAAGAAATGTTGACCTTAAGAAATCCTGGGTATGAGCGAAAAAGCCGCTGTAAACAATTCAGCATTTGCAGGAAGTTTCTTGGCCAGCAGTGAATACTGAGGAGGGATCCAAGACTGAGACTTTCGTAGGGGTCCGATCGGATCCTGATTTCAGTGAAAGCGCTTAAAGGATATGGCTCTGGTTTTGGAGCATGGTGGGTTTAAAAGAAAACACTTGAGGATGAAGGGAGTGTTAGAATATAGAGAGATTTCCATCAATTTATGTATAACAAGGATAATGCTTGATTTTGTGTTCATCTTAATGAAATAGCCCAGAAACAAGGATTTTTGCTCATTTATAAAGATTATTTTTGGCCCAGTGCTTTGAGATTTAAGAAAATGATAAAACTATTCCATGCCAAACAGTACAGTTTACTGTAGTTTTTTTCCGTATCTTTCTTTTTAGAGTTAATGTTAAGACAGTTAAGATGTCCTTAATCTGATCTGTTTCCAGTTCAGTCCACTACACTGTACTTTCCCAGACATTAAACACATTTATAGCAGTCCTAACAACATTTCTTTTTTATCACATTCATTGCACTTTTCGTGATGTGAAATCACGTGCCAATGGACAGTTTCTGCTGTAACCTCTTTCACTTTGAGAGGTTTTCCCATGGAGTTTTTTTATTCCCACCCCATAAGTGCATTTTAAGGTGAGGCAGTGAATCATTTGGATGTTGGAAAGGGGAAAAAAGAAAAAGTCTAAGCGCTTTTGAGAGAGGGGGACCATCGAGAGTGTTATTATCATGTAAATTGTGATGAAGAAAAGAGACAGTGAAACTGATAGCAGTGATCTAATTATCTGTAGCCCGGCTCAAGCCCTGGTACTGAATGGAGGTCCCAGAGAAGCTGCCATGGTCTTACAACTGTTGCACCACAACAGAAAAATAGCAACAGTGTAAAAACAGGCCTGTTTTTTTACAGGATATGGCTCCATGTTTCCAAAGTTAAAGCTATTCTAAACCACAATGATATACATTCTCTCAAAATAAAAGACCACTATGATATTGACCACTATGATAGGGCATTAGAAAAAAAATCCAGATGTTGATGTTATGAAAAATAAAAGCTGTTACTTTTGTTATAAAAATTTAAGTTAATTGCAAAACAGTTGTATTTTTTAACAATTATATATCTCCTAGACATGCATATTATTATTATTATTATTACTATTATTATGGGCTTAAAACTACTCCAGCTAGAATATCAGGTACATGAGAGAATACATTATTGGGTAGTTACAATCAAGTATTCCAGAGTACATATATAATAAATAATAAATCAATTTATTTCCACTTTTTGGAGTTAATACAAAATAAAGCAAAGCACATCTTTAGGACATACCATTAAGCATCAAGGGGTATATACTCTGCCCTTTCTTTTTTTTTTTCTTCAGCAAGCACCCATCCCCCCCACCTTTCCTCTGGAGCCTAATTTTGGCACAGTGACATCATCAGACTAATGGCTGATATTTTCTTCTCTTCCCGCACAGAGCTTTTGTACACATTAGTCATTCAAGCTTAAGGGCTTGACGCACTAATTCCGGAAACAAGTTTCTATGGCCACATAATGGCAGAAAGGATCAAAGAGGGTGAGGAGTAGAATACTGACAAAAAAAAAAAAATTGTGTGACATTAAAGAAAATGGACTGAGGGATTCTTAAACACTTGCAAGAGTGCAAGTTATACTGGTCAATCCAACAATATTAGTACACAGTCAGTGTTATTGAATGAGACAAGGGTGAGAAATATTGATAGAATCGTGTATTTATAACCAAACTATTCAAGATATGTACATATGAGTCAAGATTATGTTAGTTAGGATAATTAATTACATTAAGATATGTACGTGTATGTAGCCAAGATATAAGGAAAATATAATCCAGCTTTCTTGATGGTTACACCAACTGACATTTTTAACATTATTAAATGAAAGGATGAAACATATATATATATATATATATATATATATATAATTTTTTTTTTTTTTTCAAATTAGCAAGGAAAAATACATTATATTAAACAACATTTAACTTTAATGAGAATTTACTTTTTTTCTTTTTCTTTTTATTATCTTGAACATCTTTCATTTGTCATTCTCCCCAAATACCTATTTGCCAACAGCGTGAGATAATTTTGGTCCTTGCATGAGTAGAAATGGAAATTTCTAGAAGAAAACACCTGTGGAAAACAAATTATAAAGAAGAAATAGCTATCACCAAGGTCAAACTAAGTTGAACAAACTCAGCAGGGGGAAGAACAAATGAGACAGCCGAGGGAACAACATTCATCTTTCCACTTTCGATTCACGTCCATGGAAAGCTGCTTAAGCAAACGGACCATTGAAAGTGAGTATTGTTTGGTTATCGTTACACACAGTGCACCCCGCCCTCCACCCAGGGAATTTACAAACTCAGCACCCACGCTTTTTTTATACCCCATTTTCCTTGGACTCCCTGCCCCCCAGACACCCCTTCCATGCTCTCCGGAACAGCAATGGGTTACACACACACACACACACAGGCACGCACACATCTTTTCCCATTGGTGTGTGGTCCCAGTGTAACCATCAACACATGCAGCACTAAAGACTCTCAGTCAGTGAAATACTACTAACATATTTGATTGATGAAACTGTCAGGTGAGAAGAAAGGATGTTAAATTAATGGCAACAACATGGTCCTGAGAAATGTCCAACAGTGTTGAAACCCCCCACCAATTACCCTTGATGTCTGTTGGAATTAATCAGAAGCTATTCAGAAAGATGTTGTTTCAACTTTGAAAAAAAAACATTGTACAAATGTAGTAATTGTAATGTACATTGTGACTAAGCCTTTTATTCCAGAAACAAGTAATTGACCAGTGCATAAAGTACACAGACACTCATGTTCCTTACCAAACTTGGGATACATTTCACTTTACATGCGAGATGTCTAAGGCAATAACAAACATTAGTACTTAAGGGGATGGTAGAGTTTCCTTGTGCGCATTAAATATGTTATTATTCAGGTTGATTGCTGTAAATATATTTAATCAAGATAGCTATAAACACAATTGAACTAACTTGTTCAACTGAACTTGATTCTCTTTCAATTTTCTATTCTCCGGTATCACATAGTTAACTTAAATGAAAAAAAATTGACCATAGAAGGAGTCCCTTAACTTTATTATCTGCTAGAGCCCCTTCTGACAACACAGAGAATGCAAAATATAATTATGTGTATATCTTGTTCAGATCAGTAATTCCACTTCAGACAACATGTATACAGAGTACTGTTTTGCAGATCTGAGGGGTGTTCCAGAAAGCAAGGTTAATTTACTATCTGCTAAACCCTGAACTTAATTAATCAACCCAAACCTTGCTTACTTGAGGTATGCTGGTTCCAAAAACATGTCCAGGAGTAAGTTAATTTCAGCATAGAGTATGTTCCTGGTTAACACGCAAGACATTCTCAAAAGAGCAAGGAGTCAAGTGTCAATGAAAACTGACTGAAAACCGCCCACTGTAGACTTGTCAGTGAGGCAAAATTTTTTTGTTGAAGATAACTTGAATTCCAAGCCATTTCTAAATAATTACTAAATACCGTTATTGAGGTCTTCACATCACATGTTAAAACACCCATGTAAACAAGAGGTGAGCGGTGTTGTAATTTTGTCCATTAACGAAGAATGAATAACAACTTTGTTAGTATTGTTGTTAGAATATCAGGGCCTTATTTGTTTCAGGAATAAAAGACTTCCCCTAACTTAGTATAATATAGTGATACAACAGTCACAAAAAGTGAAAATACTGGCTTTATAGCACAATTAAACTTTTTATTGTATAAGCCTCCTGAGTGCTGATTAGACTGACATAGAAACTAGTAAATTTGGGGCAGGACAATCGATTTATCTGACGATGTGGTAACACTTCATTTAGATAGTCCATTTTAGACATTCTCACATGCACAGCAGACTGTCGCAGTTAACTTGAGTCACACACATATTCTTGAAATTTGAAGTAGACATTGTTGAGTTGAGATCTTCTCAAGTAAACTCCTAACAAAACGCCGGTTCCTGTTACCAGATATCAGATCGTTCTTGATCTAGGTGGCAGAGAAACACACTGTACTACGGTACAATCTCTCTATAGTCACAACAGGGTTTAGATTGCTAAGCTAACATTCTACTAATAATAAGTGACTTTGCAACTACATGTCAACTAGCAGTCATTAGAGTATTAGTAGAGTGCCTGCTTAATATCTTCTAACACTTCATTTTGATGGGTCCACAACATACAGTACAACATACTCGGAAACTTTGCAAGTATACGTTAACTTGTTATTCTAACCCTTAACCTACCCTAACAGTCTCTGAGTTAGAAGACATGTAGTTGCAAATTAATAATAGTTGACATGTAGTTACAAAGTTACTTATAGTTAGCAAAATGTCTAAAGCGGACTATCAAAATAATTTGTAACCCAATATGTTTGACAACATTCACTCTTTTAGCTAATTATTTTCTATAACAATAACAGAACAGAAATAGCATGGAAAATAATCAGAAAACAGAATATAAACACAAAACACTGAGCTGATAATATTTCAGGGAACAACAATGTGAAAATTATCATCCATCACCTCATACTCATCTATTCCTCCTCCTGACCTTCCCCAACCCCACAAAACAACCTTCTCTGCACTCTGGCTGTGATATTAATAATAATATTAGCAGGAGGCAGCTCAGCACAGAGCAGATGATGTCTATGTACCACAATTTGGAGAAGCAGGAGCTGCCAGTAAGTGAATGCAGGTCTGGTGGAGTCCTGCAGGTCCCTGCATGGGGCACAATCTCTGTGTTTTACACCGCGTGCCTCCCGCTAGCTACTTTATTGCTCGTTGTCTGTCTTTAGGTTTTCATTAAATCACACTGGAGAAGCAATGGAGGAGTAACAGGAAATGGGACATGTACAGTTGCTTCCATTCATGCTTATTTATTCTGTTATTCAAGCATCATTATTTCCATTAGAAAATAGTGCAAAATTAAGAAAATAACAATAGTACAACCTGAATTGTAAACAGAAAAACAGATGAGAAAACAGATGTGATTACATATAGACAATGAAAATAACACTTATCACTGATATCAGATCCAGCTAATTTCAGTGACTAGAACTAATTGAGATGTAAATGGTAAAAAATATTCAGCTGAAAATGTGTTTCAACAGAATAGAAAACAATTTTAAAAATTTAATTTAATTTAATTTTTATTAAAATAAAAATTTGTTTTCTCCACTTTGCTCTCAAATGTTCTTAAATGTTATTGCATGTTTAGTAACCAATTACAACACATAATATTAGAAAAATGCAGAACAGCAAATATGGTAAACAAGTGACATGGACTTTTTTTATTGGAGAAAAACTTCTGGAGTGTTTAAAAATTGGGTAAAACAGAATTTGAACTATTTCCTTAAAATGTAGCATACTTTTTTTTCAAAAACCACAGCTGTGAATGTATAATTTGTATAGCTACAATTAAACATTGAGACTTTGACAATGGATACCGCCCTGAGTGATTTTGCATTTGGTGTTTTCGGACACTTAATTAGTTTCTTAATTTTCTTTGATAAAAATAAATTTTTGTTTTGCACCAAAAAAACCAACAACATTGTGATCAACCATGAACCTCAAAACCTTCTATTCCACTCCTCAATAATAAATGTATTTTTTTTCAGTTAAGTACCAAGGAAGAAACCACAAACATTGGCACGTAGCAAACAGAAATAGTTTTTTTCTTAATGTCTTTGTTTTGTTTTAGTGATCTTGATTACATATCATTGAGTGGTTGCTGCTTCTTTGATCCACTGCTTAAAGTAGCGTACTTCTAGCGCTCGTGTTTTGATAACTGACGCTGGGTCAAACTCGCTGTTGTAGCGCAGATCAAGGTGGTGAGCACCTCCATCGATCATGATGGCAACCAGAGAATCCGAAAGGCTTTTGGTCACTCCACCGCTCATCCATGGATCAAGATTTCCATTACTGAAAAAGATGATGGACTTTAGGTCTCATATGATCACTAAATTCAATACTGTTCATCTACTCTATAACAACTTACTTATATAATATATAAATGGAACATTTCCCTGTTAGCTCTGTTCCAAACCCAAGTAAGCTGCCAACTTTTAAAACCTTATAAAGCTGACATATATAGACACATAACAGAAAAACTGTAGGCTTTGCTTTGTTGCGAAGGCTATACCAGAAGGAACAATTATAAAAACCACTGAAGATGACTGAATCAAGACTAAAAGCAAAATCTAAACCAATAGTAAATATGTCATAAATCAATTTAAATTAAATTAAATTATCTATTTTATTGTATTTATATGTGGAGTATTACACAGTTAGATAAGTAACATGCTAACATTAAACTCTACTGGAATTAGTGTGTTCCAAATTAGATTAATGAAGTTTAGGATGCTGCCTTAGAAAATAGCTATCTATATTAGCACTAGACAGCAATTAAGGTAGTGTTTTATATTATACAAACACAAAATGTCCTACCTGAAGATGATGTTGCTGTGAGCAACTATGTTTCTCCCACCGTAAACAATTTCTGCCCAGTCTTCCCTTGGCCGCACTCCAAACTGGTTGTGGCACTCGTCGGAGAAGGCCTGGAAGTTCCAAGGCTGTGGCTCAAACATGTCAGCAATACCGTCTGTGCACATTGGCATTACCATCTCTGTACAGCTCTGCAAATATTACACCAGCTTTATAACATAGATAACAATAAACAGAAAATGACATATAGGCACCACAAAGGTATCATAAAGCTGTCCTACAATAGTTAAAATACCAAAGGAATTTTCTGTTAAAAGCAATTTTAGTCTGTTCTTAAAATTGGCCCAGTTATACGGTGGCCCAGTAGTGCACAACACAACAAACTTTCTACAAGAACAAACACAGTGAAATTAACACAACACAATGGAAACACTGAGCAACATGACGGAACAAAGCCACAACACAACAGAAACAAGTCGCAACACAACAAAATTAGTTCTATGCAATGTGGTGAGAAGATTTTGTTGTGTTGAGCACTACTAGGCCAATTTGAATTTGAGTGAAAACACTTTCATAGTACTTTCTGTCAATTTTGGAGCTCCACATATTTATGATATTTATATTCCTTCTATAATTAAATTCTCTGTATGGAAAAGAACAACATTACAATATTCAACAATATACAACAATCAAAATAAAACAGAACGCAATGACCTATATAAGTCCAATGACATATTAAGTCCAACTTGCAAACATTTTAGTATTTTACCTGATAGAACCAACCAAGAAAGCCCAAACTCCCAGTAGCCGTTTGTGAGGTGTTAAGACAGACTGCATCCCCCGTATAATTGTAGTACACCCTTACAGCTTGAGAGATACCATTCAACAGCTGTTTGTCTGATACATCGGTATTAAATTGAAGATTTTTGCAAACAACCTGAGAATAAGAAAAACACATGTAAATCAAAGAGCAAACAGCTGGCTTTATGTTTAGAGAGATGACAATAGTTCTGCTTTATTGCATAGCAAAGGCACAAATGACAATTTCGATCTGCAAACAAGCAAAGCTTTATCTGTATGAAGATGTTCCATACGTTCCAGTTCTATCAAAACAATCTTGTGGTGAAAATCTCCATGTAGCTTTGTTTTTTTTGTTTTGTTTTTTTAATAGAATTATCTGACTTGCATGTGAAATTGAGGAGAATGAAATTCTGCTGGAGTGGAATTTATCACAGTCAAGCTAGAACAAAGTAAGAACGTTTCTAAGACAAAAACCTTGACAAGCTATGCAATTATCTACAGCAAATGGCTCCACATAAATAGTATTGGACCTCAGTCATGCAGTAATGCAAATATTTGTTGCAATATCAGTACTGCCACAAAGGGCACTGTAAAGAGAATTAATGTTGGCATGAAACAACATTTTCTGGTTTAAACCTGACTTTCACAATCGACTGCAAGTTTACATTCATTTTTGAATGTAACGCCAACAAAAAAAAAATTGTTGCTATTTTTGTTTCATCAGAACTTCAAAGCAAACAAAAGTAAATTGATAAATTAAGTATACATGGTAAATTATTTTAAATATGTATTCTAAATTATATAATTAAGCTAGCTACCAGAATAAAAACAAATTTTATTTGTTGGCTTAAACATTCTAAGGTAACTCACCAAATTAATTACTGTTCGCCAATTGTTCACGTAAAGATTTCCCTACTTTAACGTAAAGGTGTTTAAGGTCCAATTCTCACTATTAACAAATAATTTACTATGACTTTCACCTCAAACTCCTAATTTGCTAACTATTTACTTACTATAATTAGTAAGTTAGTAGTTAAGTTTATATATTGAGTAAGATTAGGGATGTAGAATATGGTCATGCACAATGTGCGCTTTGTAAGTAATAACACACATCTAATGTGTTAATAATAAACACGCTAGCCTAATAAGCAACATGTGAATGGCAAGAATTGGTCCCCACTAAAGTGTTTTCAAAAATTCCGGTCATAGTGATGTTGCTTCAGTGACGCTGTTTTTGCCAAGAATACTCAAAATAACAATAAGTGCCATAGTGCTGACATGAGGTGCAACACATTAGCAAATAATTTGTGAAATTTCACGGTCACGGCAGTCCATTCTCAAAGTGTGTAACAGGCTTTTTAATGGTAAACACAAAAAAACTCCTTTGTGAAATTTTCGATATGGATGCTTAATGAACTTGCATAGAAAACAAAACACGTTTTAGAGCATATGAAATCAGAATACAAAATAACATGTTTGTGTTCTGATACGGCTAGTATTACTGTATCTCTTAATGTGTTATCAGGGGGAAGAAATTGTGCGATGTTATTTATTTATTTATTTAAAGTTTAACGCCATGCCAGCAACAATGGCTACTGTATATTCATGCCGAAAATAAAGCATTTCAATTTCACAAACATTTCAAACACTCATTTCAAAACATAGCCATTATATAAATAAATGAACAAATATAAATAGTGTGTGATGTTAGTATGAAGTATTTATGTGAAACTCCCACCAATTCCTACTGATGACATCAAAATAAATTCACCACAGTTTTACTCAGTTATCGCTAAACTTAAACTGGGATATTTATTTTAGCAACGCAACACACATCACCCATAATAGGATGATTTCTGTCATGACTGACTTTGAGTGGGTTTGAGAAGGTTGTTGTTAACCTTTTCTTCCGAGATGGTGGTCTGCGAGCGAGATAACCTACAAGGTCCGAGCAGAGATTTATACTATGACAAAACCAGCAGAGGCTGTCCAAAGCACCTTCTCTCTACTTTTCAGAAGGGATTAGGCTTACACATTCATCTCCAGCAACAGATTTCCCACTCCTAAGCCTTCAATACCCCTTCTCTCAGTCACTCACATAATCACATTAGCTTTGTCATTAAAAAGCCTCCTCTTTGCACGCACTGCCTAAACTGCTTTAACCACCCATAGGGGTTGCATACAATATCGGGGGGGGGTTACTCAAGAGTTAACCATCTGAGCTTTTGCAAAGTCTCCATATTCATGTGCTAGAAATAGGCAGTTACCAACAATTAAAGGATTGAGCAATTCACTTTTTTTTTTTTTTAAATGGATCCAATCTGAGTTATATTAAAAATTGCATGTCTAACCATATCATTGTAGTGGGTGGGTGTTTCCCTTTAACAGTGTAAAATTATTAGTTAATTATTATTAGATTAGTGGCGAAGGCCGAGAGAGAACAAAACAAATTGCTGGTTAAGAATTAGAAGCACAAAATGAGGATTTGTGAAGAAAAAAGTTGGAGGACATGAGATAATTTGATTCTCCTACATTTTCATAGGCACATGCATTGTATACGTCTTACGTCATCCACCTGAACGTATTCCGCGATCAAAGTCAGCAGAAGTGAGAAAAAAGTGTTTATTATTTTTTAAATGTGTATATTTGTCTTTCAAAAAAGCATGGATTTGCTAAAGGAAGCCTGTATTCACCCCAGGCATTTGAGGGGTGTTTTACTATGTTGGCATATACTATATCATAGGAAAACACCCACCCCTTTCAATGATAGAGATTAGAAGTGGCAGGACGATTTTTAATATAACTTTAAATGGATTTGTCAGAAAGAAAAAAAAAGTCATATACACCTAGGATGTCTTGAGGGCGAGTAAAACTCATGCTAATTTTCTTTTGTGGGTGAACTAACCATTTAAAAACAAAGAGGGTAATGTACCTAAAAGCTTCTAAAAAAAAACAAACAAACAAACAGAAAAAAAACATTTCACCATTTCTTTAAAATAAAGAATTTGTGAGTTTAAACTGCCAACTGTTTAGGCATTTTTTTTAGCAAACTAGTGTGCAGTCTGGCTTCATTTTGTATGTAATGCAGACTCTGCACCATTCAGTTTTTATTTTAATTATTATTATTTTGCTTGTTTACTACCATCTTTCACTCTGAAATGTCAAATATGGATGTAAAAATTAACATTTATCTATATTGCCATTTGCAACAGTATGTTCTTTAGGTCGGCAGCTCACTATAGCTTTTAGGAGAATGCTTATATTACTTTCTTGTAATGCACACTAGAGCTCTTCATATTCGTTGTCCTTTGCTTTGTCAGATAGATTTAATGAATGAAAATGCAAATGCCGCAGGAGTCTTGACAATAAGCATGTTTTCTGTCCACACCACCCTCTAACCAAAACCAAACAAAAACCTTAACAAAAGCTCAATTCTGAAGGTGAATGAAAACAGAAGCTTTATGAATATGAATAAAGCTATTTGCATACTGATGTAAATGGGTACAACAACTGACTTGTTATCAGAGGTGAGTCAGCATTAATGAGGAAATCATTCAGCGAGAATGATTCATACAGACTAGCTGTGAAATCAAACTGCTAAAATAGAAATTTATTGTTAATGACTTGTGTTTTACTTCTTCATTATTCTTGTTAAGTGTGTCATACTTCATTCTTAAACATTTGCATATTTATAGTAAATATAGTAGAAAGTCATTTATGTAAAGACTATAGGAAAAGGTCAGTTCTAGTTTTTTAAAATAAATACATAAATAATTAACGTGTAATGTAAACACTGTACCATCATATATGAATTAAACAAAAATAATTCTTTAGCATGATATATTTTAAACTACATTTTTACATTTATGCACCTAGCAGACATTTCTATCAGTGCTTTCAAGGTATGAACTTTATCAGAAGGTCCCAGGTGGAAAAGACTTGAAAATATAATTATAAAATATACTTGAAATTCAAGTAGTACGTTTATAATACATTTGTATTCCCAACATGCTTATTTAAAAGTGCATTAAAAATATATTAAATTTTATTTTACAAAATTTCTAAAAAGTATACAAGAAATAGTTTTGCATTAAATATATGCTTAATTACACACAGGCAATGGCCTGCTTAAAATATGTTTTTTAATATGTTACTACTTTGGTTGATTATGTTGTTGTCCTTTACATGATTCATTCATTGTAATAAGCCACAACTAAAATTCCCATAAGGGAATATTACATAACATATATCTAAGATAACATCTAAAATATTTAAAACAATAATAATAAAAAAATAATTATAAAAAAGTAAAAAATGCGTTCACTTGTGTTTAAATTCAAACAACACACTGACTAAACCTGATTCCAGAGCCACTGAATGGCTTTGACTGGTTCGTGTGATAACGAGTTTGCACCCGAGAGCTTAGTATGTGAAATGTGTGTGTGCAAATGTTCCTTGAATGTGAATAGAAGTCTTTGTTGTCTTTTCGCACACACTGTGAAAATATATAAACAAATTATATATATATATATATATATATATATATATATATATACACACACACATACACAGCTCAAAATAAAAT
>JAUYWG010000050.1:3179415-3202604 GCA_034779775.1 Enteromius afrohamiltoni | reverse complement strand
CATCTCCACATCATTGCATTCAGTTTTTATTCACAATTTGTTTAGTGTCCCAACTTTTTTGGAATCTGGTTTGTATATTAATTATGTCTAAAATTGCACAATTTAAATATATTTCTTTTTCACCTGGGGTGTGTGCCACAGTATGTTCTGTAAGGAAAATCTTGGAAGCGAACTTATCGCACCTTAACAGGCCAGGCTGGAAGTGGTTGGAGGAAGTTAGCTTCATATGGATAATCCACCATGGCTAAGTTCACCCAGGTTTCCTGCAGCCAAGCCTTGAAGCCATACACTTCGTCTGGAGTCTTTAAAGGATTACACAGTCCAAACTCCTGAGACAGCCATTGCAGACCCTCACCTATAAAAAAAAAGCTGATCAAATGAGTCCAAGAATACCCATAATCTTCAGAAAGAGAGTTGGCACAAAACCATGAAGAGACACGAATGAACATGGCTTTAAAACAACTACTAGAACAAAACTCTTAAAAAATGACTTTGGCTAGTAAATGAGTACAGATAATATGGACTACATAATAAACTGCTCAAAATCAGCAAAACTATCATTAAGTCCTTGGAATTAATACACATAACTAGATTACACCGTTTTTTATGCATTATATATATATTTATATTTTTTTTTTTTTTTTTTTTTTTTTTTTTTTTTTACAGACTGATTACCAATTTGATGTTAAAGAAATATTTCCTTTTTTCCCTCTTTCCATTCAGGTTTTTCTTGTTTTATAACAACAAAAAAAAGAGTAGTTAATATGTAATCATATTGAGTTTCGTAAACAGGAAATAAAAGATAATATTATTAAATCCCATTTTAATTGTGTCTTTTGTAATCAGCACCACATCTTCCTAACACTGTCAACAATATGATCTACACAAAATATTATCTCAAAAAAATATTTTTTTTCACAAAGGGTAAAGCAGCATAGCATAATCACATTCACCAACCTGTTGCTGAGACCCTGTCAATGGCCTCCCATGACCTCCTGATGTTGCTGCTACAGTTGGTGCCACTGATGGTGAAGTCATGGGTGACCACTTTGTAAAACTCTCCACACGGCACAATGAACTGCCAGATGGGGGCGGATGCGGCAAGAGCACTGAAAACCAGAAGGTCACACTCACTGATCATTTCATTTCACAGTAGAAAAATCAACCAATAATCATGAACTTCTCTGCTGAATCACATCACCTTTCTTAATGAAACACATGGTTACACATTACTATTCTGCATTTTTCTATTCCAGAATCCCGTGGCAATATGAGATATTATTCAGATTCTAGGCATCATACTTCATTAGATATGAATGCAAACGCTGTGCTCATGCTAATATTTCACATTTAGGTATAAACTACACTAGCAGTAGCCGTGGCAGGTAAAACATTTCAACTCACCAGCCAGTTTTGCGGGTTATGATTTAGAGATTATGTCTCCCAAACATGAGGTTTGCATATAAGAAAAAAACTATAACATCTTTACATTTAAAGTGCAGTTAAATGAATACAGTTCTTTCTTTTGAACTTTGACTTCTCAAAAAAGTATTTAATTTTATATTTGTTTATTGGTAAAAACAGTAGTAAATATCTTTTAAAGTACAAATTATAAAGTGTAAAAAAAAAAAGTATTTTCAATTAATATTTGTTTTTAATATTCTGGTACACAAAGGTAACATGAACAAACACTCACCCTACAACTGCACTGGGATACTTCATCCTCAGCCAGGCTGCCAGCATCCCGCCGTAGGAGCCACCAATGGCAATGACTGAACTCTTCTGAGCTCCAGGTAGGTTTATTTTAAGAGCTTTGATGAGCACTGCAAAGTCAGCTAAAGCCTGTTCTGAGGTCAGGTAGTTCAGATACTTTGCATTCTGGAGAAAAAAAAAGAAAGACAAGCCCAAAAGATCAAGGACAGTGTTAGCTAAATGACCCTTATCACACGACATGAACCGCAGTATGGACTCACGCTGTAAGACTCTTCCCCAAATGGCATGGACTCTCCATAGTAGCGATGTTCAGCAAAAACCAGCAAGGCTCCTAGCTCTTCTGCAACATCCCACATGAAACCCTTGGCAAAAAGAAGAGGTTGAGATATCAAGCTTTCATTGGGTCTTAGGGTTAGCATAGTAACTAAATTTTATGTATATATTTTTTTAATTCCTCTGGAAATATATATTTTGTATTAGTATTTTTAGTAATCATAATGCTCTAATAAAGGAAGGGGTCATATGATGTTGCTAAGAAGAACATTTGGTGTAATGCAGTGTTGTTTGGGGTTTAAGGTTCAAAAAACACATTATTTTCCACATACCGCACATTATGTTTGCCCCTCTATGCTCAGCCTACCTGAAACGCGTGGATTTTTACAAAGCTTATCGTTCTGAGAAGTGAGGTGTGCTCTGATTGGCCAGCTCTCCTGTGTTGTTGGCAGAATGCCAAAGGTGTCTGACTAAAATGTTACACCTCTTACCATAATTTATTATGTTTGTGATCAGAGAAATTACAAAAAACAAGCACTAATCAACCTTCTTTTTTGCGTAAACTTTTGGTCAGTGCTATGAAAATAAACCCACACAGGGGGCGTGGACATAACTTTATATCATAACTTTTATAACTTTAGGAATCTTTTCTATACACGAGCAGAGCACCTTAAGAGAGAAAGGAAAACTTGAAATCTCATCATATGACCCCTGTAAGTAAATAATGCTGACAAACACTGTGTTTAAAAGCATATGCAATCTTATTTAACAGATTTGCAACTCACAGTAGGTCTGTATTAAACATCTTTTTAAAATAATGATTAAAAAAATGACCATGTGAAAAAAGTTAAATGTGATTTGTAAAACATGTTTATATTTAATTAACAGAAGTGGTACGTTTGTCAGTTCTAAAATATATATATTTAAAAAAAAAATATATATATATATATATATATATATATATATTTACAGTGTTGTTACAGAACCATGTGATGTCTCCTTCATTGCCTGTGTAAAACAGGATTGGGCCTCCTTCCTTATGCCAGTGCTGGTCATTAAGAAGATACCTCTGTTTGAATGTGCCATTCTCCAAAAATCCAAAATGGTCAATCTGCAATAAAAGACGTTAAAATTAAGACATAAAAATAACCGCTTTTAGTAAAATAAATAAATTAATAAATACACAATATAATGTTTTACAAAAAATAAATGTAAAAAGTAAACTTAGAATATATTTAAAACATTTCTAAACACACATTAAGTGTCATTGATATATATATTTTTTCATTAAAATTAATTATATTTAATTGAAGAATCCTCTGCAATGCATGAGTGTTGTCAGAAATTCACAAGCCCACATCCTGTGATGTGAAAAGCTATGTATTTGTAATTCAAAAATAAATTTAAGACATTAAACCTTTGCTCCTTCAATCTACCACAATCCATATAAAAAAAGTCCATCCCCTGTTGTCCTCAAAAAAAAAAAAAAAACAGATCTGGGTTGTTTTCATTGGTAAACTTGTAAGCCTGTGCATATTTCTCCCATAATTTTTTGGGTAAAGTGTTCATTTAATCTGTCTGATGAAGAAACAAACTCGTATACATATTAGGCATAACATATACATGAGGGCAAGTAAATTTACAGCAAACTTTTTTGCTTTTTTACAGCAAGAATTTTTATTTTCTTTTTTTTTTCATCCCTGTCTGTACAGTAACGATACTAGAGTAGTCTTTATTTTTAGTGTGTTCTCCTTAATCTTCTGGCCTTCAGCCATCTCACATTGTTGAGCTTAAAACCTCAAAGCACGATGGAAGGATAATTAGCCTCAATTTGTATTAAAATCTAGTGCCAGCGTCAGGGATGCCACATTAGTTCTGGTTTGAGCAGAATTGTAATATCCATTCACCCAGTCCAGGGGCCGTTCACTGTCTTCTACATTTCCATAAATTCTCCAAGTTTGAGGGAAGAAGTAAAAAGAATGTTAAAATTTGTTCCCAGAGCAGCAACGCTGCAGTTCTTAACAGTTTTCACTCTTCTGAATCCCACCCAACATTTAATAAAGAATGTTCTTTCTCTAGTGTTTTGTTTTTTTGCAAATACCCTCTTTCTCCTCCCGTTGGCAACAAAAGAGGCAGAAATTTTATGAGCCAGTGACAGCAAAAGGACTTAGAGCACTCACAGTTACATTCATTCAACAGCAGTCAGAGCCTGGCTGCAGGTCAAATGAGTGTCAGCTATATTCACATGCTTTAGTGAGTTATTTTCTGTGTAAGCTGTTACATCTCAAGCTGTAGAAAATGTCAGTTTTACATAATCTCTAAACCTATTAATTTCCACTTTTTTTTTTTTTTAACAATATTTCAACCCTAAAAGTACATGCATTTTATTTTAGATATTAGGGAAAAATATTATAAATATAATCTTTTGTTTTACATATTCGATATTAAATTTTACAAATAAAAAGCAAAATCTTTTCATCATTATTCCAGTAATTTTTCAGGATTTTTTATATATATAAAGAAACAATCTTTAGTAACATTATAAATGTCTTTTGTGTCCCTCACTTTTGATTAATTTACTGCATCCCCCACTCAATAAAGTTATTTATTTATTTATTTTTTATAATTTTTTTTTTCAGTTGTACACTAGACAAAAATTCTAAAATACATTCAGGTGATATATTTTAGACACATCTCTGAATAAAACCATTGTCTATTTACATTACTAACAGTACAATTCTGTTTCACAGCCATTTTAGTTTGGCAAGTTAGGCGTGATGGTGGTTCTTCACCTGTTAATAAATATCCATGGGCAAATCTTGTATGACCTAAAATACATGCATGATCTTGAAACAACTTGTTCATACCTTGATTTGTAACAAACTTTTTTCTTCACACTAGTATTTGTTTGCTTCTTTATTATACTTTTTCTGTTACACATAAAATGAAACCTTCAAAATAATAATTGTTAAAAATAATTATGGTGAATTGGAGAACTGAATGTGCTCCTATAACTTTAAATATTTGATTTTGGTCGCAGAGGTTAGATGAGTCAGGTTCAGACAACAGTTCAGAAATGCAGCGTCCTCTCCTGGATCATACAGACTGCACTCAAAGCAAACGTACAACATCACTCATTAATCTACTACCCGTTTTCATGTGAAAATGTAGGAAGAGAAATTTGTTTTTTACTTAATTTATGTCTAAAATCTTTTTCCTAGGCTTTTAAGAAGAACATTTTTAAACCGCAACAAAAATATCCACAGGGTTGGAACAAAAAAAAAATCAGTGAATGAATTTACATTTTTGACTTTTCGTCAGGGGAGCACAAACTGTGAAGTTTTAAAGACCTTTCACACTGTTCTATTCCACCATTAGAGTGACTGTAGATGGTGACCAGGGACTGTCAAACTTAAAAAAAAAAAAAAAAACACACACACACACACACACATATATACCCATGACAGGGAATATATGACACACAACATCATTTTTATTTTTCAGTGATTGGTTTTTGCAAGGTACCTTTAAATAGTGTTACTACATACATAACATTTGCTAAAGCATTTAGAGTACCCTAGAAACCACATAAAAACTTCAAAAGCACATAAACTGCCTCAATAGCAACCATATATAGCATCACAGTAGCAAGTTTTGTACAAGAAAGACGCACTCACTATGTTTTCATCATGAAATTGAAAATATAGTTTTAAGGGTGTGTGTTACATACTGTCTATGAACATTCCAGAATTGTTGGTTTATCAGTGTGCATGCTGAAATGATTGAGTATCATATCACTTATTTTTCAAAAACGGCAGTGTGCAAGTGTGCATGTTTTCACTGTGTTATAGAATGCAGTTCTTATGACAGCATTATAAATATCGAATATCCTCATTCAATATATGAGGATAAAAACACATATGTATGAGCTTTTGTCTTTTATTTATATCACATAGTTTTGCAACATCACACTAATGCTGTTTTTCCCAATTGCGAGTAACTGCAAGTAATGGCTGCTCATAATTTAGCTTTGTCAACACAGGAATACATTACATTTTAAAATATTGTAAAATCAGAAAAGTTTTATAATATTTTATAAAATTACTGTTTTTACTTTATCAAATAAATGTTGTCGTTCTGAGCACAAGAGACTTCTTTTGAAAAAAGTAAAGTAAAGTAAGTAAAATATAATTACTGCAAACTTTAGATTTTATCATTACTGAAGAAATGCCAAACAATATTACATTTTTGTCAACATCACACCCCATTTTGTTTCACATTAGAACTTTTTGTTCTGTCTAATGAATTCGAAAACAGTTTTGCTCTTGGTTGCTTGTCAAACAGCACTCTCCATTTCTCCATCCACAGCTAGCAACAGATGCTGAAAGGATATCCCCATCGACAACTGTTCAACCGTTTAACAAAGAGAATTAAAAAACGACAGACTACATCTCAGCTCGAGCGGGAATGTGAAATGAAACGCAGAGGGAATGTAAAATCCAAGACCCATGTTACATTTCTTGTCGAGTTTCTACTTTGCAGATCCTCATTTTAACAGCCTCGTCTGTGCTGCTACGACTGAAGGCTACCGTTTAAGGCATACTAAGTGCTGACAAGGACAAAACCAAGACAATGAGGAGCAAGAAAGCCAGGAAATGGCCCTAATCTTCCTGACGGCTCAGAGGATGAGTTGAACAGACACCGAGAAACAATTGCCTTCACTCTGGCGTGTCCAGGTCAAGATGTAATTAGGCTCAGAGTACAGCCTAACAGGATTGTTTTTGTCTAAAACTAGACGCCGGGCTTTTCCTGTGTCAGCTTTTCCCACAGATAGCATGTAAAAGATTAATTTCTAAGCCACTCTTCAGGCTAAGAATGAGATTAAATGTTTCTGAGACTTTAATTATTAAACAACTGGCAGCACTATAACACGATTTAAAGAAAGAAAGAATTTAGCCACTGTGTATTTTTAGTCAAAGCATGTTAAAACTGAAAGCACACACAAAAACCAAAATCAAGGGACTTTCAAGATCTCACTTTCAGTTCAATAAAGTGAAAAACGGGCAGACTGCCAGCATCAAATGCTATGCATCTGCACACGGCACCGGAGGGGCGAAAGGATCTGCTATTATTCTTTGGGGGCCACAAGGAAAATGAAATTTCCTGCAGACACAATACAGAACAGAACGGCACAGATTATGGACGCATTAAATAAAGGAAATCCGTAACGGAAGTCCAGTTGTAAGTTAATGAGCAGCCACAACCAGATAAAACTGCAGTGGGTTGCAAAATAAGGCTGGCAATGTTATCTATCACAAGACTTTCTGATTGACAAGTTGATTGGAATGAGAATGGTTTGCAACTGTGATCAATGACAACAGCAACAAACAAAATGCTGTCACATAAGTTTCTGAATATAATATCAAGGTCAGAGAAGGATGTAAGAGGTCTATGAACTAGTTTTCAGATATTTTCTCTTTTGTATATTAGGCCAATTGGTTACTGAATGCACAGATAAACTGCACTATTGGGTCGTGTTTACTATTAGGCAGGTATTATCTGAAAACTTATTTTTTAGAATTATTCATTTTCAAGAAAAAAAAACACATAGCATTTTAAACACTATAAAAATGTGTTATAAACCAAAACAGATGAAAATAATTTGCAGCCCTTTAGAAAACAAGCAACTGTATAAATAAAATGGTCTAAAGCAATATAATGACAATGAAAACAAGAACAAAACAAATTACTGTTATAATTATTCTTGTTGTTTATACCTTTTTATGCATATAGATTACTTCCATTTTATTTATGTTTCTAAAATAACACCCAAAAAGTATGCTATGTTTTATTGTTGCAGCCTTGTATTATTTTAGTCTGTTTGTTTGTTTTTAATATTTTCATTTGTCTACTGTTAAAGCTAAAATTAGCTAAATGCATATTGGTTATCTGAAACTACATTAAAGATAATATGTATATTCTTTGAAAAACTGTATCAGTGATCTCAAATCAGAATAAACAAATTGATATCTTGACATGAATTTCTTGTGACCAAGAATAAACAGGTAGGTAAAAGAAACAATGTAAGACACCTACCTGTTGATCAAAATAGAAAGTTTTGTATGAGACAGATGTGTGCTGAGAGTTGGTTTGGACTGTATGTCTGCCTAAGAGCTGTGGTTTGAGCCCCAGTGCATCACAGCTGAGGATGATCAGGAGGAAGAGCAGAGCAGTGTCCATCAGTCTCATGGCTGAATGAGTGAGTCTCGTCACAGTGCTTGTGAAAATATCAAGCTATGGATCATTTGCATACGAGGAACGAGGAAGGATGTCAAATGACTCGTAGTTGCTCCATGACGCAAAAGTTTAAAAAAAAAAAACATTAAAAACAAAAGAGATGCAATCTAACGACCTGATATATACTTATATACAGTGTCGTAGTTTGTTTTGTTTTTTTTTCTTCTCAAATTTCAGATCATATTACAAAATGATCATGCAGTATCTAAGTTTGGTAATTTTTTTCGTCATTTGCGAATAGTTATTAAAAGTGTTTGTCTCTATGCTCGCTCAAAACGGATTAGGCTATATCTCCTTTCTGTCGATAAACGGAATGTTTTGTTTGTTAACTGCATATAACGACACAACGTGCTTCCGTATTGTAAAAACGTGATTACCGCGATGCCTGATGGGTATTGTAGTTTCTTGTTATCTGTCTCTCTATCTATTATCAATCTATACGTTTATCAAAGAATCCTGAAAAAAAGTATTGCCGTTTCCAAAATATTTGCCATCACAACTTTGCCAGCATTGATCATTGATCACACCAGTAATGACTGATAGAAATTCAGCTGTGCATCACAGAAGTAGATTACATTTAAATAGAAACCCATTATTTTAAATGTTAAAAATATTTCACAATATTTTTTTTGATTAAATAAATGCAGCCTTGATGAACATAAGAAACATCTTTAAAAATACATTACAAATCAGTTAAAAAAAAAAAAAAAAAAATTTGCCATCACAACTTTGCCAACATTGATCGTGTGACACGTTAGACTGGAAGCGTTGCATCACAGAAATAAATTATATATTAAAGTATATTATAATAGAAACCTATTATTATTTTAAATAATAATAATAATAATAATTCACAATATATATATAACTTTTTTCCTGTATTTTGGATAAAATAAATGCAGCCTTGATAAACATAAGAAACATATTTAAACAATATCACAAATCTTACTGTTTTCAAACTTTTTCAAACGGTAATGTGTAAATATCAAAATGTTAAACTTATATAAATGTTATAATACTGTACCTTCATTATATTAATTTAATTTAGCTTTCTTTCATTTTTTTAAAGAATTTATTTACATTTTCTACAATATAGTTTGTGTCATAACCATTTTTATTTGGAGAAAAGAGAAACTTGCAGTATATATGATGAGAAAGTTCCACCAGGATAACTGCTTAAAGAAAACAGCTTTGAATTGCTGCAGTCATGGGATTTGTCTCTTTATGATAAATGTATTACACATAATGCATCACAACTTATATACTGAAAGCACACACTAAAACAATAAATGTACAGTTATCTACTTTGGATACAGATATTGTGGGTTTTAAAGAATGACATTTCATCTTCACTAGACAAAAGACTCCTTGATGAACATTGTACTTCACATAATGAAATGGTTATAATAACATTGTCCATACAGAAAAAGTAAGCACTTAGTAATACATATACTATACTGGAAATTAGGGCATTTAACATAGAAAAGAAATATGTTTGTCTTATTGGTACACAATGCAACACATTACAATATGGCATATACCTGTAAAAGAATGCTAGACAAAAATACCTGACAGATAAAATACTGTGCATGGCACATCATGTAACATAGAAAGAAAACTGTTTATACAAAACTAGAAAAGGTCATCACTTTAAAATAAAATGTTAATAGAAAAGCTTAATATCATATAAGCAGCTATGTGTAAATATGAAGAAAATACATTATATGGCAAAGTAATTGGCATGGACAACCAAAAAAGCTGAAACAATTGGTCCTCAAGTTAAACAATGTTTAGTGTTTTAGTGAATATCTTTTGTTGAAAAAACAACAACAAAAGAAAAAAAATCAGTCTAAACTAATTTACTGAATCAAGCACATGGCATTTAAAACCTTTGTTAAAAAAAAAAAATTAAAAAGACAGCAAGAAAAAGATCTGTAGCAGCAAGTAAAATACTGAAAGTCTATAAAAGAGGAGATTCACAGTTCCATTGTTGTGACACAGGTGCAAACAACCTTACAGCACAGCCAAGGTTGGAGGTACAAGTTCCAACTGTTTAAAAGTCATTAAAATGCACAACACAGACAAACACCAGCCAAAACCAGAATCGCACTGTATCACACTGTTAAACAACTCCATCATCTATTCCTCAAATATGATGCATTGAAAGACCATTTGTGCATTTGTGCACTGAAACATCTATGAAATACATCTCATTCACACATAAACTACACACACAGTTCTCTCGCCCTCCCAGTGCCAAAAGCTTTAAACATCGCAACGGTTATTACAATACCAAAGCTGGACTAAATGAACAGCAAAGAATCCTGGTATACTTCAGTCTTGGAAATACATAAAAATGTGTAAAAGGACAGAATCTCCAAATGTTTCTCAGAGAAATCCATGTGGGGGGAAAGATAGTAAGCGTTTTAGACAGTGCATTAAAACATTGAGTTGCCTTTTTTGAGTTGTTTACTTTTTAACGTATAATGTGCACAGACAATATGTAAGAGCTTAGCCGCTAAAAACTTTTGTCATCTGAAAAATCTAGACCGAATGACCTGCAAAAAACACGCCATACACTACCCTTCAAAATTTGGGGTCAGTAAGATTTTTAAAACATGTTTTTAAGAGAAATGATCTCTTCCGAGATTACTTATTGTTCTTTTTTACAATGTCATGTTATCCTTCAGAAAGAATTTTAAGATGCTGCTTTGGCGCTAAAAAAATACTTCTAATAATCGTTAATAAAACAGTTGTGTTGCTTAGTATTTTTGTGGAATGTAAAATTATTATTATTATTGTTACTATTTTTTATTATTTGATTTTAAAAAGTTCATAATAACTGAATTTATTTTATATTTAAATTTGTATTTCTAACATAATAAATGTTTTTCATTAATCAATTTGTCATTCATTTAATGTATCCTTGTTGAGTAAAATTATTTTCTTAAAGAAAATCATACTGACCCCAAACTTTTGAATGGTGGCGTATCTCCCCCCATTTTACTAAAAGAAAAGAAAAATAATATGTTATGAAAAAATTGCATTGTTCCGTTATATAGTTAAGAAATATTAACTATTTATGTTCTTATTACTATAATGCAACAAAAAAATGCAAAGAAATTGAGTATATGTTGTACAGTCAAAATAATAAAAGTCTTAAAAAATGTCATTGTGTCTAGGCAGTATTATTCCCCTTACTATTTTACAGTACTGAGAATATGAGAAACATTCCTGAAATAAACTAAATTAAAATGTCAAAACTAATATATCGGCCCGGTTAATATGATATTTTTGGGTTAAATTTGACCCAAACACGTACTCCATGAGATTCCCACCGCTATGTAATGTATGATGACAGGATGCAAATGGCAGAGGCACATTGGATTTTTGCTATGACTTCTCAAAATAACATTGCCTTTACTGATTATTAACAGCCAAATTTCCATGCAAGCTGTAAGGGGAGTTTATATTCTTATAAACTGACTACCTTACAAATGAGGATTTTAAACTGTGGTTTTCCTTCACATCTTCGTATAACAGGTTAAGTAAGGTAGCTGTCTGTTTGCATTATTATTGACGTCTTGGTTAAAAAAAATGCATGCATAAGCGACCTCTAACAATCTCACAAGCAATCATCAAGAAGTGCATTTTGTGCAAATAATAAATGTGCACACTAACACACCAATTTTGTGGCAATGAGTCTTAAATGAGCAGTTCATCCTACAATAAAAACTCTATCATTATTTACTTACCCTCATGTCATTCCAAACTCATAAACATCATATGGCTTTAGAAGACTTGGAATACAATGCAGTCATATGGACTGCTTTGGTCACTATATTCTTTCGTTGGATAAGAGCTTCATGAATATTCTTCAAAACAACTTATTTTGTGTTCCACAGTCAGACATATGGATTTGGAACAACATGTGGATAATGAATGATGACAGAATGCGATTTTTATTGATAAACTAGTCCCTCAAGGGAGTGAGACTGCTGCTGCATTCTCATTTTTTTTTAAATCTCTAATATGACAAATACATTGGCTGTCAAGTCAGCAGGGAAATCCCAACTGTTGCACTGTACAGAAGTGTAGAAAATCTTATTGTCTGACCTACCAGCAAGCATTTTTGTGTAACAAGGCCCTTTTTCTGGCCAAAAGCATCAAGAAGCTTTTGACCCACCTTTAAAAGCAGCATCATCTCGATATCGTGTTTTCCCAAATGCTTTAAAATACCCATGGATTTAAGAAGGGTAAAAGAACTAGACTTCAACAACAGTGGAAAACAGTAACCATTGCAACTACATAGTGGTTACCAACAATACAACCACTTTGTATGCAATCCATGTTGCCTCCCCAGCCAGACAGAGTGGCCAAGTCTACTAGTTTATGCTGCAGCAACTCAAGTAATTGATGTTTTTCCCTTCTCCGGGCATGGGAGTGGAGTCGTTGTTGTCCAATGTGTTTTGCTTGGCCTCGCGAATCAGTTCGCAGGCCAGATCCAGAAAGAGCTTCTCCACGTTGTCTGATTCTTTGGCAGAGGTCTCCAGATAAAGCATGCTCTGCGCCTCCGCAAACTCCTCTGCTCGCTGCCGATGGACTTCTCGCTTATCGGCCAGGTCTATCTTATTCCCTGCAAACAACAACGGCAGTGAACAGGGCTCAAATGCTGTGGTTACAAAGACATTAAATATGTGGTGACAGGTAGATAGTATAACATAAGCCAGTCAGATAGACAATTTCCTGCATTGTTTACGGAGCGCATTGTGACCAACCGATGGGTGGATGGATAGATAGATATCGACCTGAATAAGATATTTCACATAAAATATATGATATTTTGCCTAAATATCATATATATATTAGTGCTGTCAATCAATAAAAAAAAACTATTTCTGAATTTAATCATGATTAATTAAACAGAAACATTTTTAAATATACTTGTATATTGCAATATTTTTGCATTCTAATATTAAATTAATGTACAAAAAACAAAGACCGTTGTCAACAAATGTAATTTTTTTTCATGTTTGTATAATAGCATCTTCTTTTGTGACTGAAGGCCAGCATTACTCTGTCTCTGGAATTGTTTTTTTTCACCTAGTAGCTATTTAATCATTACAACATTATCAACATTACAAAGCTATCTCATAAAACCATTAAACCAAACAATCTTCACATGAAACCATTATAATACCAATACTGATTCTTTATAAAACTGACACCCCTCCCAAAAAAATGTTTTAACCATTGACTATAGTCTTCAAAATTACAGTATACTGTAATCGCGAGTTAACAATTTTAACATTTAGACTTAAAAAAAGAACTTCTAATTTAAATGAACTTAAAACAATCTTCACATATCCCATTATAATAAATGTCATATTTACTTGTGCACTTTAAGTGCTGCCACTGCAGTTCTGACACAAATTTTATTTACTCTCAACTCTTTTTAACTTTTCTGACCCACTTTAGGTCAAGCGTGTTAGATAAGCAAGACAGCGCTGGGTTGCTCTAGAACATTTCAAACACATGTTCTTAAATATGGCTTATATAAAATATATTACATGCTTGCATGGTTTTAAGGCAGCTTTAATCGTCTTTTTGAAAGCTTCATGACTTAACTGACCACGACATTGCATGCACGTAGCTTATTTCTTGCTCTGAAATGAAAGGATACAGCCTAGTGTGTTTTGGTGTCTTTGTGCATATATTTAAAGAGCATACGTTGCAAGAACAGTACCGTTTGCCTGGCATTGAAGTGAGGTTGAACGCACATCTAAAATGTCTCCCATTTGATGTGGTAGTAAAGGTGTTTTAAATAAATAAACTAAATAAATGCACTTCTTGTCAAGAGAAAAAGTGACAGAAGCAGCAGTTTTGAGTGGGGGGACCAATCCTAGCCACAGCCAATTACATTAAATACTTTTAACGCATTAATCTGAAAAAATATATTGTATGCGTTAACATGCTATATATATATATATTTTTTTTTTTTTTTCATATAGTACTGCCCTTTAGATTTTACAGAAGACACGTACATGTTTTACCAGAAGACAAAATAAGTCAAATTTACATTGATCATCAAATTAAAAATGTAACCACCCCTCTGCATCTTATTTGCTTCTGGATCATTAGTGAGCACTTGAAGTTCAAATGATAACTGATGCTCCAGAAGGAAAAACATCAGTGGTCATTAGTTGTCCTTAATGCGAAAAGATGAATCTCAAAATCGTAGAGTCATTTTTGGAAACAGTTAAAATACACAAAAATGCTGGAAAACCAAAGAATTTGTGGGACCTGAAGGATTTTTCTGAATAGCAGGAAGTTTAACTTTTCTGGACAAACAAGGGACTCATGAACAAATACCACTACACAAAAACACAGCTGTTGATCAATCAGGTAAGATCACACTATTAAGAATACTTTTGAATGGGGTCATTTTTTAAACTCAACTATTATTTTCTCTAGTGGAATATATGTAAACATCTTTTATATAAATATCTTATTCAGGTCTGTACTAAATAAATAATTTTAATACAATAATACAATAAATACTAAATAAATTGTTCTTATTTTGGTGAAATATCATTTGGCAGATTTTTCAAGGTGTATGTAAACTGTAGACAAACAGACAGACAGAGCTATGTATTAAGTTGATAGATAGAGCTATACATTGTTTCTAGTTGCATCAATAAACATTAAGCTTACTGTACATATGTGTGCCGGTATTCAACAGCTGTCACTAGTATAAGCCTGTGGTCTATTGCGTGGTGCAGTTAAAAATCTGACAATCTTAAGGAAACACGACCTTCACTGATTTTGACACTTATTACTTTACATGCAGTAGCAAAAAATAAATAAATAAGGAACAGCTAAAAGACATGATTTGTTTTATCATTTTAAAATTTTATATAAACTTGAATACTCACCTACTAGGATTGTCACTACTTGGTTGTTGGCATACTGCTCGATCTCCCTCAGCCACTCAGGAAGGCACCGGAAGGAATCTTCACAGGTGATGTCGTAGGTGAGAATGAGAGCATTGGCACTGCGGTAGTAACTCTGGGTAATTGAGCGGAACCGCTCCTGCCCAGCCGTGTCCCAGATCTGGAGCTGTGTGAATGAGTGGATCAAATAATCAGTGAAGTCACTTAGAACTTGGGTTAGCAGAACCCAACACACTACAGCTTTCTGTCTATTTCACTAGCAGGAAGTGCAATGAAATGCGGAAAAATGCCTAGAGGCACACAGACACAAATACAAGGCCTAATCAGTCAGTGGTCAAATCTAAACTGCACTCAAAAAAATAGCTTGTTGATCTAACTTAATAAAATTTACATATACATACACATATTTACACATATTTCAATTTATTTGAACTGATTTGTTTGAACTTAAAGTAAGTTAATAGTACCAATGAGTAAAATTCATGCTAATACAATGAGATCACACCAATTTCATTTGACATGTTCTATGAATGTTCCCTGAACTTAATTCACTCTTGTTGACCCAACCATTGCCGTTGCTGTAGACTGGCGTCTTTGTGCAGAGTTTTGTTGAGTTTTTATGAAAACGGAAAGGCCTGGTAGAGTTTAAGCTTTTAATGTTTTAATATTTAGTTACTTTGAACATTTAAAAAGTTTATACAATATAAAATAACGTTTGTTGGGATTTTTTGGTTATCATGGTGGAGATGAGTGGAGCTTGTGCTTAGGTTGTCAGTAGCTGTCACACACACAAACATGATTGTTTAACTGTAAAGGGTAGAAACGCAGACCATATAGACTGTGTAAGTCACATACTTGTCTGATTTATTTTTGGCATCGTATGGGAGCATAACATACATCATAAAATTTGATCACATACTAAACACTACATTTGCAGCACACATGTAATGATCAAGTAAAAATGTTCTATTCACTGGCGTTAGCACATTAACACACGGCTCATGTAGCCATAGCCTAACAACAAGGTCTTCACTTCACCATAAAACTAACCTCAAAAATCAACATAAACATAAATTCATTTAAATGTCAAATATAACTGGACATAACTTTCCTTTTACTTTAAAACACATGAAATAGTATTTAATTTCATAATTTTTTCTCACTATGTATCCATATGCAAAGCATGCTGGGAACTAGAAATCCACTGCTCAGTTTCAATCTGTGCAACTTAAATGATTTGTGCAGGCCCAGCTCAAATGGTTTAAGTAAACTTGTTTTTTTACCAATGTGACTTCATTTAACATAGTAAAATTAACTGCAAATTTTGACACTCAAATTTTTTGAGTGTGGTTTTTTATATATTTCAAGGCCAAGACTAGTCTTGTTTTTTTTAAAAGCGATATACCAGATATTAATATAAAATATAAGTAGCATTTCTTACCATCTAAAATGTGCTTGTGACTTATATTCCAAACAGACTTCTAACGCATAATGCAATTGACATCAAGCCGACAAAACTATGGAAGCATATGTGTAGCAAAATTCAGTTTGCAATGCAATTTTCAAAATGACAATGTATTTATTATTTAAATTTACTTTTCCATTACCCCACATGTGCAAAGTTTGGTGCAGAAGGAAAATGAAAATGAAATAAAATTGTTTACATTTGCCATTTACAACAGTAATCTTAATATGTAAATTGCATACTTATTTTAATGCTGTGTTAAAAGTTGCAAAACGAAAATAAAAATGTATAACCCAAGTTGATCTGTAACATGTCCAAGCAGAAATGGTAGCAAAATTATCTTTTAAATGTTATTTGTCCGAAATGCATTTAAACTAACAGTTAGGACACTTATGATTACATTTTCATTATGACGCTGTGGGATATTTTGTAGCAAAATTCAATGCGTCTTTGAAAATCCCTCCATTCATTGCTTCAAGGAGGGGATTGGCGGAAGCATGTTACATTTAGATTGTTCAAAACATAGCAGCTGGAGATATGAAGTGGAGTGTTATAAATAGTGGTGTTTTAGAAGATTTGTAAGCGTACGTAGGTGACAGAACTAGATCAATATTGGAGCATTTTGCAGAATTCTTTAGATTAAATAATAAATGTGGGGTAATGTAAATGTAAATTTAAATAATAAATATGTTGCCATTTTGAATCTTGCATTGCAAATTGCATTTTACTACACATATGCTTCCACACTAAAAAGTAAACAAAAATATGTTTATTTGTAAAGTGCATTTTGGTTTTCACTGTATATTTAGTATTTTAGGTTTGGTACTTAAAATACTTATTTTTAAATGTATGACACTATAATTTATAAGTTTAATTTCTGTTCCATTCTGAAGACTGTTAAACTAAACAGTCTAAGTCTATGACTTTCTAAAAAGGGGATCTAAAATACATTTACAGTGTTTATAAAGTTTTATTTTATTTACTAATATGTTTCAATTCATTGTAAATGTAATTTTATAATGTGATTATATAATGATGCAATTGTAAACCCCTGTGATTAGTTGGATGCAACTTACAAATATGTAATTAAACATACATATATGTAATATATATTTAAAGCATATTCTTACAATATTGTTTAATTGGTTACTTCAATTTATTTAACCATGTTAAAAGAATTTTTCTTATGTCACCCCAAAAGCCAACAGATTATTATATTTGTAATTAGATATATTTTATTAGATAGTGAAGCGCTCTAAAAATAAATAAGAAATAACAACAATATTTAATTATTATTTATTTACATAGACCTCTTCTGCAAGCCAAAGCCTGCATTACAGTCTATGAAAAAAGGAAATCAAGAGCATAAGATTAATATAGTGTACAGAAAATGAGAAGAAAAATAAGACAAAAAATAGACAATAACAATAATAATTTTAAATAATAATAAAGTAATTTTCTAGTCACTATTTACTTGTTTATTCATCTATCCATTTATTAATGCATAATAACCACAATATTGCAATAAAATTTGGATAAAGTTACCTCAAAATGATACAAAAACTAAAGAGGCTTACCCACCTTCACCTTCACTCCTTTTATTTCCACAGTTTTGATCATGAAGTCAACTCCAATAGTGGCACCTTGTCCAGGAGGGAAGAGCCCCTAGAAATGCACAAAGTTTTTTAAATGCAACAATTATTATGAAATTAGGGACTGTTACACATTTAAAAACAATTACACATTGCAAAGCTCTAGCATTGTTTTCTTATAGCCAAGGTAATGCAATGAGCTATTCCACACACCTGAGTGAAGCGTCGGACCAAGCAGGTTTTGCCCACTCCTGCATTTCCTATCAGCACAATTTTGAATAAGTAGTCATAATCCTCCATGCTCATGTTCAGCTGAGGAAACATGAATTAAGAGAGAGAGAGAGAGAGAGAGAGAGAGAGAAAGGCAGACAGAAAGACAGGCGGATGATAATATGTGGGTGTTAAGAACTGCAATGCAAACTACACATGGCTGAGCAACATCCCTCTGATAAAACACTGTTTGAAGTAAAAGAGCTGCAGCAGCCCTTACAGAACAAACATTTCATTGACACCAGTGATGTATTACTGAGCACAAACAAGGGAATAAACTACGCCAGATGTCTCTAGGGACGATTTTTTTGCTGTCCATTCTTTAATTTATTAGATCAACAGTGCCTCTGTATATCACTACACACATTAGCAGTGTTTGTTTCTGGAGTGTTGCTATAGGAGAAGCTGCTATGCATGTGCTCAAACGCTGCTGTTGCCAAGGCCTATGGCAGGATGCTGAGAGGACCGCAATAAAGACACAAGGAATAAAGAACAACTCCCTGAGGCCTGTCAACACACATTGCATGCATGCAAACATACTTTCTACAGCTAATTAAGAACTGTGCTGGATGCAAGCATACGACATTTAAAAGAAATACAATTGTAAGTTGAGCATAAACAGGTCCCTTTAAACAATCATTTTTAATTCAATAAATAGTTACCTTAATTAGCTGCATGAATAAACATTCGAACATTACACAACCATGTCATCTCCACTGTAAAAAATGATCTCACATTAGTTTTGCATAAAATGTGAAAATAACTGTACAAATTTGAATAAATACATAGTTAAATGTATTATTATTACTATACTATTATTACTGTTGTACTAAACCAGTACAACTAAAACCTGTAGGTTAACATACCCCCTTTTACAAAAAAATTGTGATTAAAGAAATAATTAATTGCAAAATACTTTATCTTACATTAATTTTGCAACTGTTGAGTTTGTGACAATTATGTGTCACAATTACATTTAATCTTTTAGCAACATAATTTAAAGTAGATCTATGTTTAGCCATTGATTTGCACATATTGCATCAGCATAAACACAACATTTTTGGTTCTCATAGTATAAATAACAACGTTTTAAACAGTTTTATTTTCATCCAGAAATCAGCATGTTGAAAATAGATTCAAATATAACTTCAATACATTATAATATAACTATTTCTTTAATTATATACATTATGACTGTACTTTGTGCTTTACATGACAGAATAAGGATATTAAATAACAGTACAGAAAATTTATACTTTATTGATTCTTACTGGGTATGAATGAAAAAATCTGACATGCAATATCTCCAAGCAGAAAACTGAAATCTGATATGCAATATCACTGAGCACAGCAAAAAACAGAAATGCGGCCCAATACATTTCCTTTATATTAAGACCCTTTATAAATATTGAAAACTGCACATTTTATATTATGATTAAATAAAACCAGCAAGCACAATGTTCTCCATTAGCTAGCAGGATGCTCTGCACCTTAAAGGTCACAATAAATCATCTTTACACTTACCAAACACAAGGGGATTCACCCCACTGCTTCTATTACTTCGAATGCATTCAGTCTTTTCTTCAGGCTTTTAATCTAAACGATTAAAGAAAACGTGCAGCGCCAACAGCAACCTCGGTAGATTTTCGGCTCCGGTGTTGCACAATGATCGCAGAGTTTCCTCGGTTTTTGACAATGACGTCATGCTGCTTCCCCAGTGGAAGCCGAGTCCGGAAAACATCGCCGCTGCATTCTGGGATTTGTAGTTCCACTTTAATCAGTGTAAATGGCAAAACAGAAAAACAGCTGGGTTTTTTTAAAAAATAATTATTAATTATTAATAAATAATTATATTAGTATATATACATTATTATTATTATTTTCAACCAAACTGTCTACGTTTGAAAATATAAAAAAGTTGACTAAAAATCAGCAAAGAACATACTTTAAAATGTTTTTTATTCTTATTCTTATTATTCTTCTTATTATTCTTATTATATACTGTAATACATAAAACACATTACAATATATAAAACAATGTCACATTATTACATCAGCATGCATTTGGTTTTATCTGTAGTAGGCTATTCCATTCCAAATTTGCATTTAGCCTAAATGTAGGCTACTATAAGATTGAAAACGTATTTCTTGCCCCTGAAACATTTTTTCAAAATTAAATGAAAGTTGAAACGAAGTACATTACTAATTTCGAAAAAAAAAAATACATTTAGATCAAGCAGATCTGGAACGGAACGTTAGTATATCCACCATGTGTTTCTTACCGGACTTGTTTTCATTTCCGCCTAAACATTGCCCTTGATTTCCTCTAGGAGGTGATATGAAAAGTTGGGTGTCAAAAGGGTTCTGACTTTAAAAGAGCCTGTTATTTGTCACAATGGGGCTTCTACCTGACGAGATGAAAGTTTTGCCTCCTCCGGGGATCGTCAATAAAAATTCAGTGTGGTTGGGTCTGTTAGGCTGGGCCTCCGCGTTGCTGCACAACAGTTTTAACCGCAGGCCTGCGCTCAAAGCCGGTGAGAACACAGCTACATCGATGTATTTATAATCAATTATATCTGTGACATCAACACATTGCTATTTAATTGCATAGTGATAATGAAATAATGCGTTGCTGGTTGAGTTTATTTGCAACCCTTACACAAATCAACTGTGGTGGTTACAATAGATATATGGTGCTGAATTAATACTACATTCTTGATGCCTAACATGGTTAACTTACTACATTTTATTATCGAGAGTATTGGAATTGCTGTTGCATACCCGTTATAATACATAAATGTAAATTTTTCAAAAAACGACTACAAATCTAATGTCCCTCACTAATAAAAATCAGCAAGCATAATTGAATTATGCAAACATATCTTTGAATTCTGATTTGTTTTGTTTTGTTTTTTTGTTTGTTTTACCAAACAGGTGTTCATCGGCAATTGCTGCTCACAACTGTTGGATGGTTCATTGGTTATCATGTCACAAAATATGTGCATTATAAATATGCCATATTGGACAGGGACATGATTGAATACGTCCAGCGGCATCCTGAGGAATTTATAAAGGAAGGTAACATAATAAGGAAGTACAACCGCATTAAGTGTGTTAATTTATGTCTTGATGTTTTCTTTATATTAAAATGATTGTGTATATTTTTGCTACAATTCTTCCAATCTATTGAAACTACTATTTTATTTTACTTTCTCAAACCAGCACCGAAGACATTTGCTGAGATCATGGAGCCTTTTCATCCAGTTCGTTGAAAGGATACAGTTGTCACTAGGAATGTGAAGACTATTGTTGCTAATCTGGTTGAACAGACTTTAAATATTCTTATATTGATTTAATAAATTGTAATGTGATGTCATTAAACTGTCTAAAAAAAAATTCTGTTTTTTTTTTTTGGTTGTTCTATTTACAATTAGTTTTTGCATTACCAGATTATACTTATCACATGAATTAGTTATAATGATCAGCGATTCTTAATCCTGTCTCCGCTCTGCACATTTCTTTTACTACTTGTGGTTTGTTCCATTCAACCATACATACCCTGCGAAAGGGACATCACAGAATATTCTGCAATGATTCCAGTTTAAAGGTTAATATGTTCCATTCAAAGAGTATTTAAGTGTGCAACTTTTTGTTTTTAAGTGAAGTAAACTTTACCTGATTTCCTCTGTGTAGGATACTGATTATGCATTTTAATGTCCATTAAAATGTGTTTGGCATATTGTCAGAAAGCATGTTCAAGGACAAGCATAAACAAGGTCATTAGAATCTCTGAAGTGACCGTACAAATAATTGTGACAGCACTGAACAGCATGACATTTAAAGCTGTGCTTTCATGTCACAAATGATTTCAGCTAGACTTTGGCATAGATATTGTACCGATAGCCTGTCTCATTCAATAACATGCAATCCCAGCAGTTTTGCAATAGATTCAGTTGCTCTTGGTTTAGTTTGGAAAGTTTAATCTGCTTCTCGTTGGACATGTTAGACAAGTCAAGTCACTTTTATTTATATAGCGCTTTTAACAATACAGATTGTAGCAAAGCACTGAACATTACCATTACTCTGTTGTTCTATTTGATAATGTATAATGACGAGAATTAAACTTTATCAAATGCAGAGACGGTTTTTGTAGTCAAGACGACGGTAATCACTGGAAATCAGGTGTCCCCAACTAAGCAAGAGAGGCGACAGCGGGGAACCAAAACCCCATCCATGAGAGAATGAGGAAAAAAATCTTGGGAGAACCAGGCTTAGTTGGGTCCAGTTCTCCTTTGGCCGGATGCCCAGCACCTAATTTTCAGTTTAATTTTAAACACGTTGGATTGTGTAAGGACTTATAGTGTGTGTAAGTGATAGAAAGTAAATGATAGAGAAAGTAAAATAACTAAAAAAAAGTAACTCAAATCAGAAATGTTACTGACAGCTAACTGAAATAAGTTTAAGATGAACTAAAATTACTAACTGTAAATAGCTGAAACTGAAAAATAGTAATATTTTTAATATACACCAATATTACATCAGGTACTTCTTTTTATTATTGGCTTAAATGTATTACAGCTCAATGATTCCACTATGTTATGATTTTTTTGAAAGACATTTTGTGAA
>JAUYWG010000050.1:3150691-3165516 GCA_034779775.1 Enteromius afrohamiltoni | reverse complement strand
AAACATGCATTTTGTCAACCTTCAGAATAAGTTATCATTTGAATGCATTTGGTGCCTGTATTACAACTTCTCAAGATCGGTGGATAAAAGCCAAATATGAAACAAAACTAAGCATACAACATAAGATGTTCATTAATTGCAGTTGTTATGCTTACAGGGTGATCAAATTCTTGCATAACATTGACCAATGAAGCACATCGGCAAGACGAGGTGATGCAGGTAAGGACGGGCACACTGGTGCAGAGCCAATATGACATTGCTTGAACACGCTGTCATAGCCTCACTGCTCTACGTTTCTTTCTCTTAGGTAGAGGTGGGTAGTCCAGAGGTCAGAAGGTAAAAGTCCTGCCAATTTTTATTCCACCTATGAACTCAGCCAAATGTTTTCACCAGAGGAGGAACCAATCCATTACTCAATATATTAACACACATACAGGAAAAACACACAAGCCTTTCATTGGGTGTACTCTTTACAGCACTTTATTATTGTAGACAGTGTGCAAGGACAATCTTATTAATGTGGCATTCCAGGCCAGTAAGTTTCTGATTGCTGAATAGCACTGTCCTTGAAAAGTTCAGTTTCGAAAAACTGATTCTTCAGGGTTTTCTGACAAGTATTCACCCTGTTTAGTGAGCTGTAGGCAAGAACGAAGTGGGCCGGACCATGGGCAGGCTAACCACTCAGGTTTATGATTACGACCTCATTCATACAAAATCATTTGTTTTTTGCTAAATCGTACAGATTTTATGAGTTGGCAATTCATATGAAATTGTATGAATGAACTACACCTAACCCCGTCCCTAAACTTACCCGTCACTGGGGTTTAGACAAATCCTAGTGATGTTGTACGAATTTGCATTAACCTCATACGAATACATAAAAATTGGTCGTGAGACTGTGTTGGACAGCACAATATTTTTATATATATATATATATATATATATGTATGTATTTATTTTTTTTTTTTTTTTTAACATTGGAAAGGTCACAGTCACAATAGTGAGGTTTATTATGTAAATGTGTGGACATGCAAGTTGTGTTTGAAGAGTTTTTATTCCTGGTTTATAGTGTCAGGTCAGCTGGAGTTGAGGAGTCTGATGACTTGGGGGAAGAAACTGCCCTGCAATCTGACCGTGAGGGCCCGAATGCTTCTGTACCTTCTGCCAGATGGCAGGAGGGTGAAGAGCTGATGTAAGGGTGAGAGAAGTGTGAATCATGGTGGCTTTCCGAACGGAGCAAGTGGTGTATGTGTCTGTGAAAAGAGGGAAGAGAGACTCCGATGATCTTTTCAGCTGTCCTTACTGTTGCAGGGTCTGGCGATCTTCCATGTAATGTGTATTTAAGAAGAAAATCATTTCCTTTTCCCCCAGATGGCACAGATCTGTTCACTTTATTACAATAATTAGACTGTGCTTAACAATGCAACAAATTCTGAAAACTGTATATGAAATGATGCAAATTTATACAATTTGGCGAATAAGTAAAGTAAAAATATCTACATGACCAAATAATGCGGAATGTGCACACATAACCCCAAGGAGCAATGTATAATTATGGTCAAGGGTGGGCCCTGTTGAATTCTGGGACAGCTAAAAATGGCCACTAAGAGAAAAGAAGTGATACACATTTAGTTTGGGATCTGTTTGTGTCATATGGCTATAATGTTGCCATTTGACAGCCCTTTCAATATAAAATGTTGTTAGATGTGACCAAATTGTATGTTGTTATTACACATTGCTGGCATTAGTTATTGGATAAAAATGTAATTTTACTTAGCATTTATCAAGGCTATCAAACAGCACACTTTATGCTATTCAGATATAACTATAGAACAACTGTATAGTAATAGTGACATAATATAGAAGAGTATAATATAATGTTGAAGTTTATAAGATCATATGCTTTATTATAAGCATTTGCATGGTTTATCTCTGACTTTTTGTCTCTGTTCCTTTGTCTGTATTTGTGTCTCTGATTTTATTTCCCTCAACCCAAGTCTCTTTCTCACACTCCCTTTTTTCCATTCCAAGGCCTTTGGAGTTTGCTGACTTAGCATGTCTAGGCAGAAGATGTGTGCGTAGACTTGGACTGGCATGTCAAGACAAGACACATGCACTGAGGCAACATATTTCGCGTCGTTTTGCCATCACAAATGCTCATACAAAAACATGTAATTCTGAGTGGTTCCAGATCCCCTTTCTTGACTAACATTTCAGATTTTGAGGACAACTATCGAACACCCAAAGTAGTCTGCTGTATTTTGCCTGTATTTGCTAATATTGTCTGCGGCAGCTGCAACAACATTAGAAGTAACACAGGAACAAGCGAAGAGGTAGGAAATCTTTTATATTATGTGAAGTTTAAAAAAACTTGCAGGACAGATACAGGTAATAAAATTAGAGAGGCAAGCAAGAGAGGAGAGGAAAAGATGAAAGAAATTTTGCCTTCGACAAAAAGACTGACGTAGAGATACTTAAGATACGTCCATCTACAGTCTTTTATAAACAATGTAGGAAGCGAACATTGTTTTGAGAGTGAAATTCCTTAGTTATATTTGATACTGCTTGATAGAACGGTCATGAACTGATTTTTTATAACTACTTCACATTTGTGGAAGACTGTTTGATATATTTTTAAATAACCAAAAAAATAATAATAATAAAAATAATTCAGCTGCTTGAAGTTGTATAATCTTGATGCATACACAAACATATGTACAGTACAATACTCAGTTTTAGTTATTTTGACTGTTATTTTCACTTAATAATTGATTTTGCTCTGTTTAAATTCTTGGACATAACACATCATGATGACTTGGAACAAAAATATTTGCTGTTTTATGGTATACTCATTTAATGCTACAGTTAATCCCATGTTACTGAAGGCCTAGATTTAGATGTTATGGGTTTAAAGAGTTTCGATCCAATTTATTAAGTCAGTGTAAAAACACCATAGTGACTTTTTATCATGAAATGCTACACTGCAAACATTCATTTTGAGAATAACAGAGGTGCAAATTATTGCTTATTTGTTAGATTTTTCCGTCTAATAAATATAAAGTTCCACAAAGGTGCCATTATCTTCCAATGATATAATAATAGGAATCAACCTTTTATGTGTTTTTGTGGGAAAACAGATTATAGATCCTGACAAAAACTGGATTAAGATGTTGCTCAAGGAGTTTGTCAATCTCTAGCCTTCGCCACAACAGTTTTACATATGATATCACACAGTATACCCGGTAAAAGGAAAAAAAATGGAAAATGTTCAAACCTGTTCATAGGATGACAGGATTTGCGAAAGTGTGCCATGATAGGGACGTCAGAGGTGTGGCTGACAAACTATTAATAGTTTAACATCGTAAAGAGTGGGAATTGTGTCTCTGTGGCACTTTCCAACCATTGTTTAGTAGGTGTGGTCTGACATGTAAATATCTGTCTTGGTTTGCCAGTAGTTTGAGTTGTCGGTGCTACATCTTAATAAAAAAAAGCAAAAATCGTGTTTTTGTCAAAGGCCACATCAATGATTAAAACATGGAGTAGATTGTTCTATCAACACCCCCAGTGTTTGCGCAATCCTATTCCAATTGAATATTTCTTCTAGTCTAAAAACTCTTTGTGGTCCCACATTTGTCTCCTCCAAAGTTTTAGAAGAGCTTTTTACAACATCACATACTGCTCAGATATGTGTCCCTAGCTCGAGACTCTGGATCTCTCACATTTGTCTTTTCAAAAGTTTAGATTAGAGATCTCAACGCCATCACACACTGTGCTTTTCGTTTTTTCTTTAACTAAATAATCTGGGGGCATTGAATTTGTCTCCTCTATATTGAGAAACTGAGAGAGAAATTCTGCAGAAAAAAGGATTGTGTTACTTTTTATAGGACAATGTTCATGCATTCAGGCACATCATTTGTTGTTGGAAATAGTAATGTACCAGATGCCCAAATCAAAATGGATTTACAGGAAATAAAACCCTGGAGCTTTCTGTGCTGAAAGGCATATAAATGGCTTATGACTCAGTCTTGGTTATTAATTGACCAACTTGAATATTACTTCATATGGTAGAAATATTTGAGCTCATACACATTTGACTTAGGCTACATCCACATGAACTTGGATTATGTGTATAAACTTTGTGCGCGGTAGCTATATAAATAAGTCTAGAACAATACGTTCATTAGTCTATATTAATATTAGTTAATAAAAAGACAATCATTCAGTGTTTGGTCATGTACATGAAGTAATAGTGTCTGACTAGGGGTGAAATGTGGGTTAATGACATCAGTGTTTCAGAAAATATACTGATTCGCTGTCCACATGAAAATGCAAGGGTGACGTTTTCCGATTCTTCCACTCTGGGACCTGGTTTAATATTGGTTTCATTCTCCCAAAACCCCGGATCCATCTGGATGAAACGCCTATACTGTACCTAATTTAATAGTCATTATATACTTTATTTATAAAGCCAATTTTTACTATAGGGTATAGACCAAAGGGCTGTACAGCAACAATACAAGTATACAGTTAAACGCTCCGTGTGGACGGCCTTGGTGCACACCTTGCAAACAAGCCTGCACTGGCCCTTAATGAGCCCACTTAAGGCCTTGATATACTTCAAATGAACTTCTTTTTCATCTTCATTTGAGAGAAAAAATAAGTTTGAAAAGGTTGAGCGATGGTATAGTATACTGTTTCGCGCTGCTGGAGCTGGGCTGTGAATTAATGTAAACATGACGCAGCACAAGCATGTATCTTAGAAGTTTGATTAAAAACAAACGTTTCATTATTGTATACCTTTTAAATTTGCTTTGAAAGAAGAACAACGACAGCAGCAGCAGTATGTTATATTTATTTGCTATTAATTGCTTTCGCCCTCACTATGCCCACACAGGTTCCGCACTATTAATCTAACAATTAGTTTGCTCTAAGACTTGGTTTGATTACCCTTAGTTCACAAACCCAATACATCATTAATAGTGCCCTCTCTGCAAGAAACTGTGCAGGAAAGTAGATCTCGTGAACCAGATTTGAGGATTCCTGGCCTGTATATAAAACAACAAGGTTTTTTTTGTTTGTTTGAGCCATTAAAAAGTATTATTACTATTAATTACTATTAAAGAGTACCGTCTTTTGGATGAGACGTTAAACGAGGTCCTGACTCTCTGTGGTCATTAAAAATCCCATGACACTCATCGTAACCCCGGTGTCCTGGCCAAATTCCCACCGGCCCTTGTATCTTTTACCTTAATTTTAAGGTATAACCTCATTTCTGTCTAGGAGAAATATTTAAAATATTGAAAAGATCTCTTTTTTTATTTATTTTTTCTTCAAGTAAGTTTCTTCAAGTTCAGCAAGGTATCAATCCATATGTTGTCACTCAGTAAATATTAAAAATATTAAATATTTTAAAAATAGTTAAGACATTTCTTAAAAATTTACATTTCTGTAGAATGACCCAAATTCGTTGCTAGTGCTTTTAAAAAAAAAAAAAAAAAAAGTTGCTATAGTCTGAGAATTTGTTAAACCTACAAAATTGCTAAGTTGGTACCCTGACACCATTTCAGCATTTCCCGCCAAACGTCACAAACCACTCCCCTTTCTTGTGGCGTTCAGCTATGTTTTTATTAACGTGTGCATAATTGCATACAAATTCCACCCCTCCCATCACCCATCGTTTGTTTGTGTGTGATTTTAGAGCAGTGAGCAACGTAACTGACTTTTATAATAATAAAAAAACGGCGTTGATACGCTATAAAATAATTGTCGGCCTTAATGAATGAATGCAATAATCCTCGTAATGCGTGTATATATGCCTGTGTGTCTCTATATTTCTGTTTGTTTGTTTGTTTTTTTCTGCGGCGGGTTTTCCAGATCCTGAAAGTCAACGTATTCATGCCCACGTGTGTATCCTAAACTGGTGCTAGGACCCAGGAGCCCATGTTGCCTAGCGGTCCGGGCACGCATTCCTGCCATACCACAGTGAATGGACATGATTGTTGCAAGTCAGTCAAATGTGTTTAACAGCAGACATCCAACAGCTAAAGAGCGTCCGGGAAAATTCACTTACAAAACTTTTCCCTTTGATGTATCGAGTAATCCGTGTCAGGATCTCGCTGGGTAAATATGACACATATCTAACTTTGCTAATTTTGTCGTGTTTTTCGAAGTTTCCTCAGTGGATTCAAATGTAGCGGATGATGTGATCAAAGTAACGTGATGCGCGACTCATGTTTACCAGCTCTGCAGGGTTTCTTCACTCATACTTTTTTTTTGAAATGCAGTGGATTACTTGGTAATGTACAAGTTTAAAGCTTTTCATGTCTGATTGCGTAAACTTTAAGCATCAGCTGAATATATATATATATATATATATATGCTTTGATTCTGAATGTTTTGTAATGTGTAATGCGTCCTCTCTGCTATAAGGGGTTTTAATAGCTGGCGACGTAATGCTTAAGTTCATCTGGTGGTTCTATTTTTGGTTTCTCTGGTGCGTTTCCCTGTCCTCCAGTCATTTCGCTTGTGGTACATTGTTGATCTTTTTTTTAAACAACTGGTTTATATATATATTTTTATATAATTTGAATTTGAATACTCTGGAAAAATAAAGTGCAGATTTCTATCAGGCATTTCTATCCTATATGTGAATATTGTTTTGTTGATGTAAGCGAATGCATTCAAGTTAATTCAGCTAGATTGAATAGCTACTAAAAAAAGTTAATATTACCCTATAATTATACCATTTAATTTGTTAGACATATATTAAAAGCACATCAAGTCCTAGAATCTGGTTGTATTTAAGAAAGCCAACAACAGGCCGAGGCTCGTTTACATCAAGGACACACAGTTATATTATATATTAACACATAAGTATTTGCATTTCAAATGTGCACATATCATAGCTGTACATAATTGTCTGTTTTACATATTGTGTTACAAAATGCTATTTTGTAGTCTATTGTGTGTGTTATTATTTGTATTATCTGTGTCTTATCGCTGTTGTTGTCTGCACTGTGTGGCTTCTGATTATTCTGAAAGTAACTAACCATAACGGCTGTTTATTATAGACTAAACATGCTGGAGTTCACAAATTTAATATGTACATTAATAAGTGCATTTCTGATGTAAAGCAGCACGTTTGCATCCAGGTAAAAACAAAACTGGAGGGTTCTAGAGCATCTTGTCTTCTGGAATTTAGCCTTTACTTTGGCATTGGTCTTGTTCCTTTATGCATCAGTATTTTGCGGAGCTGAACAGAAACAAGCATATTTGAATGTTCCACACACCACAAAAAGTGTATTATAGTTTTATATATATATAAAATGTTTTTATTAAGCATAAAATGTTCACAAAATCACAAAACATATTTGACTAATAAAGACACTACATTTCATTCTAATTTGTTTTTAGTCCAATTTAATTGATAAGCCAACAAAGTCTGTTCTATCACCACCACTTCCACGTTTTCAAAGTGAGAAAATAATTAATCCCTTTAACACCCAGTGGAGAATGCAAGTGGCAGTCTCATTATTATAGGCTGGCAAAGGCAGATCCTGGGTCCAATAAATACAAATTGATTTGAGTGCTATAAGAAGTATATAATTGAACTCTAATAATTTTAAGTAAAGTAATAACCACCAAGAAGCCATGGTTTATAGTGAATTTATTACAGCTAAGGGGCATTGTTAATGCTAACAGAACGAACCATTTCAGCACAAAAGGGTTCTTTGGGATTATAAGGTTTTTGACTATAAGTAAAAAAAGACCCTTTGAACAAGTCTACCACTATAATAAACTGATGCATACATAATGCTTCAGATAGAGGGGGTTCACTGTAAAATATAGATGGGAGTTTTAAGTTTGAAATTGTCCGAAAAATTAATTGTCATAACGACTTGACATTACTTAGGCTATATCAAACAAATTAAACAAATATTTTGTTATAAAATAATTTTACAGAAAATTAACCCTTAACAACGTTTTAATGACAAATACAATTGTACCACTGTACTTGAGGTCAATAAAAGTATTCATGATGCTGTCATAAAATAATTTGACATAGTATTAACACTTAATTACTTTTTAATGACAAATTCAAGCCTTGTGGGCTCCAGGGGGTGTGGTTTGATTCAGATCCAACTCTTCCCATCTTACATATACCTAAACCCTCCCATCTCCACCCACTGATTCTGATGTATTGGTTTATGTCAAGTTGTCATTACAAAGGCATCTCAAACAATGTCATCTTTGCATGAAAAAAAATAACTGAGCGAATGGCACTTAATAACAGTTGTAATAAACATGCATAAAACCTCCATCATATTCATGCAAATGTCATGTCAGTCTTATGCACACCCCTTCAAGTAAAGCGTTACCGAATAATTATTTACCTCTTTTATTTTGCAGAATCCAAATCTAATTCCTCTGAACATATCAGTGCTACCTTTTGCCTACCCGTGCAGCAGCAGACATGCATGGTTCTGAGGAGAGTGCATCTGGAACCGTGCTTCACAGGCTTATGCAAGAACATCTCAGATACGGAACAAGTGGAATCAGAGGAGGGGTAGAAAACAACAGCTCTCAGATGCCAAGCAACCCCACATCTGCAGAAAACCTACTCCTTCAAAAGGAGGGTCAAGTAGCCCATTCATATCAGCTTATGCCCCTACAGTCTCAGTCTCGACAGGAACCTCAAGGTCAGGAGCATCAAGTGGACAGCAGCTCCATGGAACAAACCGGTGTGAGCCAGGGTGCAGGTAGTGCAATCCAAGCAGCCCAGACTTCACCTGGATTTGACACCCTGGAGCTTCCATCATACGAGGAGGCTAAAATCCAGTCTCAGCTTTACAGAGGGCAGCAAAGTCCGACAGATCCTCAGTCCCAAATCTCTAGCCACAATCACCAGAGCATTCAAATTCCAGATGACCCGTCAAACAATTTTCAGCAAAATCAGGACCAGGACTTTTACAAAGAGGGCAATAAAAACACTGTCTACCAGAGTCAGCTGCAACACAATTCAATTCAGCAGATGCAACAGTTGTCAACAATGTCTGGCAGCCCTGCAAGCTCACATTCTTGCCTGCCATCACTTTCTAACACACGCCCGCTTTCTTCCCCTCCTTCTCTTTCATCCTCTTACACCTCTCTCTCAGCAGTTCCCATGAAGGCTTATTTAGATGGTCAATCATGGGTCCAACAAGGGGGCACTGGTGGTACGTTTCTTTGTGATGAAGGTCTGGCAGAGTTGAAACAGGGTCATGTTCGCTCTCTAAGTGAAAGGATCATGCAACTCAATGTAGAATGCAGTGGAGCTAAGCAAAGTGTAGGACCGTCTAATTCCCCTTGCACAGGAGACACTGCTCTCTGTGGAGCTGATAATACAGCAGATTCTCTTTTGCTAACTAGTAAGACCTCCATGAGTACCCTACAACCGCCACCACAACCCTTAAACTCTCCACAATGGACTTTGGATCAAAGAGGTCCTCCCCCAGAATATCCCTTTAAGTTGAAGGTACAGACTATACTTTCGCCCACATTACACAGCAACTCAGATTCTCTGGAACATGGCCACTTCAGCAGTGATACCTTGACAGCAGCCATGTTGGAGACAGCGCCACTTAGAAATATAGCAAGGTAACAGAAACCTTTGGAGAATTCGCACTTCTAGCAACACCAATTGAAATGGCAAAATAATGATTTCCAAATTCCCCTAAACTACTTATGCTCAGGCAAACACTGATATGTTTTAAGGTGTCTCAGTGTTTATGCTGTAAGCCAAAACAATAGCGACTTGATTATAGTTGTCTCTGCTTTAAATTGACTCCTGAACTTTATAGTTATTATTATATTTGAAATTCGTATGCACATTTGATGAACAGGTGTTCTCTTTTTTTACATTTCACTTGCTGTCTTTCTGTATTTTAGACAATGCCCATTGTCTACATCACAGTACCAAACACAGAGCAGTCCTATGACGTCTGAGACTTGTATCATGCCCTCACAGGCTTCTCAGCAACAATATCAGGCTATATCCCTATCTCAGTCACTGGCATTTCCTCCAGCTCAGACTGGATCTGTAACCCAGGGGCTGTTTTCTTGTGTGGCCCCTTTTGGACAGCCTTTCCCAGGGGAAACATTTTCCATGGTGAACCATGGCAAGCAGATGCTGGAGAACCTAAAAGAAGAGAACCAAAGCCTTAGACAAGAACTTCAAAAGCAAAATGAGAAGGCCAGCAAACTACAGCGGGTACTTGTCTGTGTATCTGTAAAACTATAACGGGAATAGGTTGCTGTTTTGTATGACTACTTCATGCTGTATTTCCAGTTGGAGGCAGAGACTGTGCGCCTGTCAGAGGCATATGAGGGTTTAGTGAAGAACTCATCCAAAAGGGATGCTCTGGAAAAGACCATGAGGAATAAGCTAGAGGCGGAGATCAGGCGTCTTCATGATTTTAACAGAGACTTGAGAGGTGAGATTATTTAATATGGCAGCTAACATTCAGCTTGCTTTACCTGTTCTTGTGTCCTGTGGCATAACCTTTTTTTAAATGTGTTTTTCAGAACGTTTGGAAACAGCCAATCAACAGCTAGCCAGTCAGGAGCTGAAGGGACAAGATGACGGACACCTGTATCTTTCACAAAGTGGGATTTTACTCCTTATTGCATATCATCACACGAGTATGCTCACTTTTTGCTGAGTCTGTTCACTTTAAAAATATGTGTCTAGCTACTCAACCCAAACCATTTCCTGCTTTCCTTCCTTCCTGTCACATCCCTCTTCCTCTCTTGCACTCAAATCTCTCTCTGGGGATAATTCCATCATTGAGCAAGTACATAAAAAAAAAGAAAGTTTTCAAAATTGTTTTATGTTTTACAAATGGTAAAGTTTAACAATATTCATCTTTACTTATGTCATGCCAGTCTCACAGGCAAGCACAGTTGTACCATAAACCATCGGATTTCAAGAGTAGAGCAACACTAAGTATAACTCTAGCCTGTCACACATAGCTAGTTGAAGACAGACTATAAAGTTGACTTAACCAAACAACCTAATTTGTATCTGGTTTGGTGGCATCACAATACATGTAAAAACATTCTCTGTCTACATGGGTTCTGAAAAGTCTGTTTACCTAAACTTAAACTTCCCTAGCCACTGCAGCTTTGTGTAATTGGCAACTACATCCAAAAAATACTAAATAAAAACACAAAAAACTGTTTCACAGTGCACCTTTAAGTCCTCTAAAACACCTTTTATTTATTTGTTTCCTCAGGAAGAGAAAGCCTGAAAGATCTGGAAAAATTAGAGATAGAGGCAGACAATTTCCGATCAGCCAATGAGGATCAGCGACGACACATTGAGATTTTAGAGCAGGCTTTAAATAATGCTCAGAGTAAAGTCCTTAAACTAGAGGAAGAGGTGAGTCCTACCCTAACAGATCATTTTTTAAGTAAATATTAGTTGCGCTTTCATCAACATTACACTTTTCACAAACTGAATGAAACTAGCTTTGTGATTATAATTATTAGAAATGCATATCTAGCTAATATATGGTTTTGATAACTTGCATATGAAATATGGGCTGTGTGACATTTGTAGGTTTAAGGTTCCCCTACATTCACTTATATTATCCCTTTAAACTAATAGAGAATATTTACTGAAACATTATTCCACAGTATAAAAATAAAACAAAGCAAATCTTATAAAACGTGACAATGAACAGTATAATTTTACTGTATCATCCGTTTAAAAATCGGAATAATTTGTTTCGAAATATCCAACAACGAGACCAGTGGTTAAAGTTTAGAAGGAAGTAGGAAGGAAGCATTTCTCTTGAATTAGTTAAGAATTAAGAAAGCATGCTTTACTGTTCTTGTCATAAATCCTGCATAAAACCCCTGATAGAAAGCAACCATTAAATCAATGTTAAAAATTTATATTTTTGCACCCACAATTAATGTTAAAAAAAATGTTGAGATTTCAACAAACCACTGTTGAAAACTAAGATCCACTAGAAACAGGTGATGGTGACTGTAATCATTGTGAGATTATTTAAATAATTGCTCACAGGTGTAATACTAAATTGAAATGAAAGCTAATTTTCTATGAATTAGCAGAAAATGCTAAAAAACTCATTAAGTTATAGAATCAATTAAATGAAAGGATTAGTGTATGAATGGTAACAGTAAACAGAAGAACATTTGATGCTGAAATGCATGCTGGGTATCAACATAGTACTCATTCATGACTCCCAGCATGCATGTGCAGTTTGATGATTGTCACTATTGTTGAGGTTTGTATGATTAGTGTTGATGATTTTTTTGTAAATTATGCCAAAGCATCTTTGTATTTATGAAGATACATTTGCATTTAGTGTATTTAGTATTCAGCGTTTTTCATATTATTTCTCAGTTTTATTGCTGTTCGACACCCATCACAAAAAGTTATACATCTTATTTTATTATTAATGTATAAGTACACAAACATTGATCACAATAAAAAAAAAATCAACAGTAATTTTTGGGATGCAAAAGTTATATTAATTCAATGCCATTAACATATAAACTATTTTAAACCAGTGGTTTAAACTGACATTCTAGACATGGTCTGATATCCACAGGAGTTGACATCACCTAGGGACAGTTTTAGGCCACAGTTAAGAACCATTATTGGCGTGCTATCACTGGACAGAGTTTGTTTTATTTTACTGAATGGGCCCATAGCAATAGATCGAACAAACTTTTAATGTCATATCATTACAGTCTAGCCACATGCTGATTGTAAGGCCACATACATAAGGATTGTTCAATAATTATTACTTTAATTAATTAAATAGTTATTATTAATGTATGTTGATTTGGATTAAGGAGTGACCTGACGTAAAAAACACCCACTAAACAGTCATCTCTAGTGAATGTCTCTTCTGTCTGTCTGTGTGCTGTAGTTGAGTAAAAAGCAGAAGTACGTGGAGCGGGTGGAACGGTTGCAGCAGGCACTAGCACAACTCCAGGTCGCATGTGAGAAACGTGAGCAGCTGGAACGACGTCTACGCACTCGCCTGGAGAGAGAACTAGAAGCATTGCGAACGCAACAGGTCAGTGCTGGAAACCCCTTCATTACAGTACCAACACTAACGTTGCTGGTTTGAAGTCTTCACCGTCAGACCGTTAATGGCTGTTGCGATCAGATTTTACCTTCAATGAAATTCTGGCAGTGTCAGAAGATTTAACGCACAGCCCTACAGTGTGAATTCTCCTACAACAACCGCCAAACTGTCTCTGTTTTTCAAGACAGAAAAGCCACGATCAGAATTAATGCTAGAGATTTCTTCTAACCGCCATAAAGTACAGCGCAGTCTGACATGATTATCATGTTCGTAAAGTCAGACAAGCAACAATCATAAAGGACTATTAAGAATTGTACAGTGCGAGCCTGGCTTTAGACAGCAGGTTTGCGATTTTCATTCAGCTCATCTGTTTTGTGTAGCATAATTGCAGGAAGCTGAAGTCTGAGGATTTTGATTTTGCATCTGATGTTGAAATGATCTATTTATTATTAATCTAGTTTAAATAAAAAAGTGCTCATGCCACATGTTTGTTTATATCAGGTTTAAAATGCAGCGATTGCCTGTAGTTTTAAATAGCTGCTGATTTTTTTGTTTGTTAAATATGCTTACTACTGTTGTTGTATTAGCAGCAACTGCCTGTTTAAGTAGTGCTGTCCGTTCTTCGTATGCTGATTTGATTATTGATGTTTTCGCTTGATCTTGGATTGGTTGCTCTTTCAAAGCTCATCCTGGTGTTGCTGTCGTAGCAGAGTGAGCTGGATGGAAATGAGATATCTTTCATCATATGCTTGAAATTACTTACAGATGTAAAATCAAAGGGGGCTTCCAACACAATGTGTACATCATACCGATAAACAACAAAAGTCAAAAGAGAAAAGTAAATTCATAGTTACAATAGGGCAGGGATTTTTTAACAGATCAGAACAAAGTAGAACGATGATTTGGGATACCATTTAACATGACAGCTATCATTAATTTATGTGTAACAAAACATGATTTAATAATAAATTAGATGATGGTCAATCCAGTGACATTATATATTTGTTTTATATGTTGAAAAGCAATTATTTAGCCCAATATACTCATGACCAGTGTTTCTCCCTGTGTAGCGAGCTGGTGTAGGTGTTCCCCTTAGTGTATGTGAATCTAGTGCTCCTGCACTACTGGATCTGCTAAGGGAGAGAGAGGAAAGGATTCTGGGATTGGAGGCTGATATGACACGCTGGGAACAGAAGTACTTAGAAGAGAGTGCAATGAGACAGTTTGCCATGGAGGCCGCAGCAACAGCTGCAGCACAGAGGTCAGTGTGCACACATGAACATCTACCCATATAAATAAATAGTGAAATCGATTTTTAATTGCACTTTTACAGAAAATCCGGTCTCAATGCCCCCAGTGAGAAAGCCAAAGTTGACCAAATCAATGTGTTTCTATGCTCTCATCATTTCATATGTGACCCTAGACCACAAAACCAGTCATAAGTGTGTGGGATATATTTGTAGCAATAGCCAGAAATACAATGTATGGGTCAAAATTGTAGACTGCCAAAAGTTAATTTCCTAGCGTAAATATATTAAAACTTTTTTGATTAGTAATATGCATTGCTAAGAACTTAATTTGTACAGCTTTAAATGAGATTTTCTCATTATTTAGATTTTTTCTAAGATTCCTTCCTTTTTCTTCAGATTCCAGATTTTCAAATAGTTGCATCTCTGCCAAATATTGTCCTCTGCAAACCATACATCAGATAATGTATAC
>JAUYWG010000050.1:3134506-3150591 GCA_034779775.1 Enteromius afrohamiltoni | reverse complement strand
TCAGATTCCAGATTTTCAAATAGTTGCATCTCTGCCAAATATTGTCCTCTGCAAACCATACATCAGATAATGTATACTTCTAAAAAATAAAACTTATGACTGGTTTTGTGGTCCAGGGTCAGTTTTATTTGTTTCATCTGTATCTGACCCTAATTTATAACTAATGTATATCTCTGACTTACAATACAACCCTGAAAACACTACGCAAACCCCTGACAACTTTCATTTCAGTTTTCGGACTCAGTCCAGTCTCCAAAATGCCAAGTCATGTTTCAGCATTCCATAACGCAAGCGTTGCATTGCAAGCTCCAGCTGTCATGGAAAGTCACTTTAGCTCAATGCTTAAGAAAAGATATTGCCTTGGAATTAGCCCTCCAGGGCCGACTAAGATTTGCTTAGAGAGGCTAATTTCTTTCTCTTTTCATTTGTTGTGTATACTGTCGGTCAGTCAAGTTAAAGAATTCTGTGCCGCAGTGCAAAAAAAGGATACTAACTGATAACACACGAATCATAAAAATGATCATCAACGGTCAACAATATTCACAATAAACAATTCCAGGTTTATAAAGCTAGCTAGTCTTTTTAGCGCTTTTAAAATTAGTCTTGTAGCCACATTCTGGATTAATTGTAAAGGTTTGATAGAACAGACTGAAGTTGGAAAAAGATCTACTTAATTTTGTGGATTGTAGTGGCCGTGATGGATTATATCACAATGAAATACTGTATAGATTCTACAGAGCTAGGCTATTTAATGCAGAATTTGAAAACTGATATCAAATCTGAGGTAGTCAGTGTTGAGCAGATAAAATGTGATGTAATGTTCAGAAACAGACGGCATATGTCATAGTTTAGTAGTATTTCTGAGGTGAATAAAATCCGACTACAGAGCTGCAGAGATCAGTACAGCAGTACAACTTTCAAATGACAGATTAGGCTATGCATATTTTGTTTAGAAGCATGTGGTCCTGTTTCCTCAAATAGAAGTGAAATGTTAATAGTGCTGAGAAGCATCTCTTTCACTAGCTGGGTAATGGATCTAATATACATGTCAGCCTTGCTAAAGCTCTTCCAGCTCTTTTGAAGAGATATAGTGTGATGATGCATAGTTCTAGTTTTCTTTCTAATAGCCTTAATTTTACGATCAAAGAAATATATATACATGAATTATTATCAGTTTTCTTAAAAATAGATTGCTCAAGTTTTACTTTGATTTTTGCTTTTGTCACAGCAGAGAACTAGATGTGTTATATACCTACAAGTAGATAGAGGTCGCTCTTGTACATTCTATTGCTTTCAATTGCTTGCCTTGAGTCTCAGATTAATAATAATTTGCTAAATGTGTTGCAAAAACAAAAAAAAGTAAAAAAAAGTATAAATGTATTACAAATTCAAGTTGCATTCCATCTTTATGTAAGCAACGGCGAAACTTAAGGTTTCAAAATGTATCTACTGCGTACATTTTAGTGTCTTTTCTCTGCTGTCCATTAAATTCAACAGTTTTAGGTTCTTTGATGCACTCTTTGAAAGTGACCGATTTATTGTATGTTTATTTGTTTGTTTTCAGAGATACAACTATAATCCAGCATTCTCGCAGTGGCAGTTACAGCGACAGCTCACTGTGGCTTCATGAGGATGAGAACCGTCACTGTCAGGAAATGGAACAAAGGTGAATGCTAATAAACATATGATCATATAAATGCGTGTTAAGCCTGGAATACACTACACGATTTCTGCCCTGATTTGCCCTGTCTGAACAAGCTGATGCTAGTTGAGGAGTCAACTAGTCAGAGCCAGTCTGCAGGTTAAAGCTGACAGATTCCACAGAAAATCATGAAGTTTATCTCGGTGGTTACAGACTATTTTTAGCTTCAGACGTTGATTCTATCCAGTCGGAGGTTATCGAACATGTTTGATATTTTCAGATGATTTTACAACCCATTCGTTTTCCAAAATGTTGTGTAGTGCATTCCAGTAAAATTCCAATTCTTGATTAAACAACAAAAAAGACATTATTCGAATCATTAAAAGAATAAACGTCTTTATAAATTATGTCAGGTCTTCCAGTTACAGATGCTTTGCTTCTTTTTATTATTATTTTTTAGTTATCTTTACAAATACTTACGTTACCTATTATTCACAAATTTAGGTTCTTTGGCTGATTATGTGCCTGATTCATAATTATTCTTGTATCATTAATTTAAATGTGTGTAATTGCTCTGCATGTCACAGGATGAAAGACTTGCATGCTCAGTTGCTGGAGAAAGATGCCATGATTAAAGTCCTACAACACAGATCCCGTCGAGATCCCGTCCCCCTGCGTCCTGCCCGCTCTGTGCCCTCCATTTCCATAGCAGCTGGACTACACACGCGTCAGTCATCCCAGTGTGATCGCAGAGACCATCACAGCTGGAAAGGTAGTACACATACAAATACACTCATCCTGATTCAAGTCCTATGCCTGATATTTGCATGGAGTTTGACCACCATTTGCCTTTGATACAGTTTTCAACATTCATTCATCAGAGCATAGTTCCTTAAAAGATGATGAAGGAGGGAATCTGCTTCTCACTCTTCTCTCTAAAACTGCCCACAGTGGTTTGAAAACATTAAAGTCAGGTGATTGGTCAGGGCAGATGTTCTTATCTTAACAATTCCAGCTCTTTCGTGGTTGTTGATTTGTGGAAACGGCGTCTTTAAGGTAAATATTGAGGTTCGCTTTCATTTTGCAGCTTTTTAGTGTTCGATACATCTCCTCGAACCGGTATCACAGTTCACTTTCAGTTTTCACCCACTATTGATACAGCCTTGTCTGTATAAATAGGATATAAAACATATTATTCTTTTGTAACAATGTACTACCATTCAAAAGCTTACGGACAGTAATTTCTTTCTTTCATTATTTGAAAGTAATTTCATTGATACATTAAGTTCCCAGGTTTTTGACACTCGATACTAAAATGGGACCCATGCTACTAAAGGTTTTACTTTTGTGTTTTCATTTGCAGATGTTCTCCTGGGAAAAGACCAAGCAGAGCACATCTTTCCCACTCTGCCCTCTCTTTCAGTCTCTGTCTCTTCATCTCTCCCCGCCTCCTCTCTACCTTCCTCTTTTCTCCCCTTCTTGGCCTCTGCAGGTTCAAACACATCATTAATAACCTCATCTTCATGCGTTCCCCGATCAAGCACTTCCTCTCTCCCTCACTCCTCTTCTTCCACATTACCCTTGCCCTCATCTGGCTCTCTTCTGCCTCCTTTATCGTTCTCTCTCCCCTCCACTCCTCTCCTGTCCCTTCATTCTAAATCTGCCAGCAGAGACAGCAGCGGTCAAACAGGGCTGGGTCCAAAGACATTTAGTGCTGCAACCTCCACGATACAAGAAAAGACAGGTGAGACAGAAGGAGAGAAAAGCAAGTGACAATGTAGCTTCTGTATCTATACAATCATGTGCAGGGCACAGTAGTATTCAGGGATTAGCTCCATTCATTCCTTAGGATCCAAACAAAACACGTTTTCCCTATTTAAAGAGGGTTACATGACTAGAGTAAGTATGGTGACACAAAATAAAATGGATGAAAAGATAATTATTATATATGCCAGAAGAGCACTTATTCAGATTACATCATCCTCTTGAAAACTCCCTCTCACTTCTGTCGATACAACCAAGGAGTGATGATATTACTGCGCCAAGGTCGAAGTGCTGCAAAGTGCTTAAAGTAACTTAAAATATCACCACCTTTTATTTTGTGTCACCATGTTTACTTTTGTAACTAGTCCTGTCTTTCAATAGGGAAAATGTGGAAGTGTTTGGTGGCTTCTAAATGGTTCCCTGTTTGGATCCTATGAACGGAGCTAAGCTAAATAGTATCATAGTGGCGATTCAGTGCACGCACTGAGACTGTAGTGATATTTATCAACTTATCTAAGTTTAGGGAAGAACATAGTGGTATATGATAACAAAGATGCCATTTTACTTTTGGTAGAATCTCTGCCCAGTATATAAATATAGGTCACTAAAACACAAAGTGAAATACAATGTAACGGTTGAACGTGTTGTTAGAAGCTTAGTAAACACAATAAAAGCATTTTTCTTCTGCTGCATCAAATCCAGAGCTTCTTTGACAACAATATGCAAATTTGAAACACAGTTTCAAGTCTTGATGTTTTTGTACATGGTGCTGTGAGTGACACAATTAACTTTTTATGACTATTAAAAACTAATGAACGATTTAAAGGGCTAAATAATTCCATTGACAAAAATATCGCAATGAAGAAATACTAGTATTTAGTATCTTAAGAAATATTGTTAGTCTAACTGTTGCTGAAAAAATGGTACGACTAAAATCATTTTTTGAACACTGTGTTTATATGTGCAGAATCTCCATTGAACCAGGCTAAAGGCCTAGCAGGTCGAGGACAGAAGATGCCTCTGCCTGACCTAGATCTGGTGGAGATCCTTATCTGAAAGAACAACCCAGGAAGTCACATTCCTACAGACAGGACAGCACTTAAGAAAGCGTGAGGAAGTGAAGTACAAAATATGAGTGAGAAAGTATGAGACCGAAACAGAAAGGAAGTCAAGAAGAAAAAGATGTAGTATGGATTACAAACAACAGAGACAGAAAGGAACAAAGGAATAAAAGTAAAAGCTAGAATTTGGGATTGTGCCTCTAAAATACTGATTCTAATGCTGTTTTCGTCCATTTTTGACCCTGAATCGATTAAGGACTGTGATATTGGGCCTGGCTTATTTAATTGTTGCATACACAATGTCTTAAGTTGCATTCTGTTTTAGTTTATCAGCAGCTTTATAAGTGCATTCCACCAAACTGTATATAATTCGATAAAATTTGTGTCAATCTACAAAAAAACAGTGTTGTACCAATTTGTTATATGTACAACTAAATTATTGAACTTTGTTGGTCTTGTGGCAAGCTTATTGCAAATAAGCTTATTAATCAGTTTTACTGCAAACTGCTGTTTTGCCTAATGTGTGTTTTTAATTGCCTGAAACAAACACCCCGTATTGTAAACTGTGTTCTTTGACTAGGAATATTTTAGAGTCACGGTGAAGTGTGGTCAATAACTATAATGTATATGACTCAGTCATCCAATCATGCATAGTTTGATCTCTATTTTACTTTCAAACACCTATTTCAAAAAGGTCTTGTTAAAATTAAGTTTTAATTTATTTTATTTGTTTTAATTTATTGTGTTGATTATTATTTAATTATTATTTTTACAGTTTCCATACTACATACAAAAAATACAGTATTATTTTTGTGAAAGCTCTTGGGTAATCAAGTCAATAAAATCAAAGCACTTAGGGCTGGATTACATTTCTTTCTCTTTTTTTTTTCCAAAATAAACCATTTTTACAACATTGTAAACATATGTCAGTATAAAAAAGATTATTTTATTCTTTCTTCAAAAAGGAATTAAAAAAAACTGGGATATATCACAAGGAATTGGTGATATGTTGGTAGTAACATCATCAAAAACTAAACTATTCTTGTATGCACACTACTGTAAATGCTAGAAGCTGAGATTGCCCCATAAAACTGCACTCTCAGAAATGAAGGTACACAAGCTGTCACTGTGCTATGTTTTTATGGGCTGTGAAGCTTTTTCTAGACAGGAAATGCTTATACAAGATGTTTAGGAAACCCCAAAGCATAATGTGTTGTGTAGTTCAGTTGCTATGGTGAACTGCTACAGGATTTGACAGAGCACTTGTGTGACTTTAATATATGTAAGACATTAAACATTTTGGTTGATTGTGACATGCTATTCACATTAACTTTCCCAAAAGCATTTTAGTTACTTAAGTGAAACCAATATAACTACGATCAACTTCGAGAATGGGGTGGGAAACTGGAAAAAGTAATGTGCTAACCTAAGAGAACTAATATGTTTAAAAGATGATGGAAACACAACCATACAATCTACATATAAAAGCAATAACTGTAAGTGCACTAAATATGTGTCTCCTGACAATGCAATATCTTGATTATTGAAAACATCTCAAACATTTTGACAAATATATTACACATAAACAAAAAAAATAACATAAATTAAACTTAAATTAAGAATTAGCTGTCTATCTAACCTGGCGTCTTTAATTGGTGTGCATGCAAGCTTAATCTACAAAATACAACAGAGTTAGAGTTTAGCTTTCTCTTACAATGTGGGTGCGAGTATAAGTGCGCACGTGCCTGGATGGAAGTTCACTTCCGGTCTGTTTGTTTATCGGTGTGTTTATCGCTGCCCTACAAACGCAGCTAATGAGTAATTAAGTTGGTCTCAGGTTATTGTGCAACGAAATGTGTTTCCCAAACATTTATTTATTTGTGACGACCTGTCATTGTCATTTCATCCTGCAAGTACAAAGGCAACGTTTGTAAGTTCAGAGCTGTTTTGTCTACAGCCTTTACCGGGGAAACATCTCGTATCTTGTGCTTAAAGCGTTTAAACATTTGTTTATGTTGTCGTTGAAACCGTCTCTATCAATGCGGATATGACGTTTGTAACAAATTGTGTTGATCGATCGTGTACACTTGCTGTAAAGAGAAAAAAAAAAGTGCACCTGCCTACTACACAACTGCACTGAGCACTTCCCAATTCGCTCCCCCCTCCTCCCTTCACCGGGTCACACTCATTAGCTGTGGATCAATGAGTGGTTTTGTCCGGTGGAGTTTCCCACGTCTGTATGCTCTGCTGGCAGTCGCGTGGCTCTAGTCAAACAGATCAGAAATTAATTCACAGACATCTGCGCATGGCTGAGAGCACTCTGACATCTGCTCACATTCACTGCTGGAGGGCGAAGTCAATCAACTTATTGGCCTAGTTAACCTACCTACTTCTCTTTTCTAAAAGCTTCTTAAGACGTCTTTAACTATATATTAATGCATTAGGGTTGTATCAAATTGTATAAAACTACAAAATATAAAACATAAGTATTCTTTTTGTTTTGTTTTCTTTTTTTACATTACATTTATTCATCAGAGCTCTGACTCTGTATACCTTTGGGATTGGATTTGGTTTCGCTTAGGTCTATTAGGGACAGGGCGCGAATACGCATTTGGTCTCAGGTGGTTGACTGTAACAGAACACTCTAATGAGATCCTGGGAATGCCGAGCCACCTTGGAAAACCATCCTGTGTTTTCACGTGACACACAAAACGTGTAGTTTCTGTGTGCGGAACGCCTCTAGGCTGGACATCTGTTGTTTGTTTTGAGTAGGCCTATGTGTGTGTGTGTTTGGGGGCTCATGCATTGAATAGAGGCGGTGACCTGTCATTTGTGAGTGATCGGAGCGAGCGTGTGGGAAAATATCTCAGGCAAAGAGCTTGTGTATTGAGATGCTAATGTCTCTCCTATAAATATAGGGCGTGCACAGCGCGGAGGGCCTTAGAAACACCCAGCACTCAGACAGGAGTGAGTGAAACTCTGTGTGTACTACTCAGAAGCCACTGGAGATGACCGCTACCAACCTCCAGCAAAATGCAGGCCAAAGGCATGCCAGCGCCAAAGAGGAGAGAAAGGTATTCTATAATATCAGTATAAAATGTATGTATTGAAAAGCATAGACTTTTGTATTCTGACTTTCGGGGGGGATTTTTTAGCTGCGGAAACCACTCATTGAGAGAAAGAGAAGGGAAAGAATAAACCACTGTCTAGATCAGCTGAGAGAGACGGTAGTTGGAGCTTTTAGGCTTGATGTAAGTAAAATGCTACTCTTCCTTTTTTTTTCCCCATGTACACACATCTGTTAGGCTTCTAGACTCATCATGATCTTCCTTTTCTTTTGTCTTTTAATTATAAAACAGCAGTCTAAGTTAGAGAAGGCTGATATTCTTGAGATGACGGTGAAACATTTGCAGAACATCCAGAGCAATAGAGTTTCTGGTAAGTCGGTAGCTTTTTTTAAAGTGGGCAGTATACAAACTTCGCAATGGCCGTTGTTATTTAGCAGTGTTTTAGTATGCATGTTTTGTTTTATTACATTGTAATTAAGTGAATTTTCCCCATTTAAACTTTGGCCTAAAGTCTCATCTGTTCAGCAATTTCACTGATTTGCTCATTTCATTGTGGATGTTTAATTATTATCATGTTCTTTTTGTCTCCACTCAGACCCCATTCTGGACGCGGAGGCCCAACAGAGGTACAGTACTGGATATATCCAGTGCATGCAGGAAGTTCACAACCTTCTACTTTCATGTGACTGGATAGACAAAACCTTGGGGTCTCGTCTGCTCAACCACTTACTCAAATCTCTACCGCGATCAGCTAAGGACTGCCCTCAGCTGCCCAAGAACTCCCAGACAAGCATTTCATCTGACCACAGCGACTACATTGGTTTCCATGCTGATGAGTTGGAGAGTCCAAAAACCTGCCCTTCTTCTCCTGTCTTGTATGAGCGGACCGCCCAGTCTCAGAATCAGTGCTCTACTCCCGTGAGAATGCCACATGATCTAAAGATGTGGAGGCCCTGGTGAAATATATGAGATTTGGGAGTGTACAACTATGGTGTGTCCATATGTATGTTTATGCAGTACATATGACTTCTGTATGCGCCGCTTTGTATGAATGTCAAATGAATAAGTATGCTGCCAGTCTGCACAATGCAGAGCTGTATGTACCCAGTTTGTGCTGACTGTGGTAGGCCCTCCTCTAATATGTATCTTATAGATATGTTTCACTGCACATGTGTGTGAGGTGGATCTAGACCAGAATAGACTCCGTTTTTTAGAACCTCTCTACTTCCTCTCTGAAGTAAACGCTACTGTAGCCTGCATTGTAGAAGGCCCCTAATAATAATTTTATTTATTTAATTAACACTAAATATTTAATGAACTCTTTAAATTATTTAGCTACTAATACGGTCATATTTGATTCCTCATCAACATCTATGTACAGTTTTTAACAGTTATTAATAAAGAAATGGTTTGCAACATGCGCATAGTAAGTTATTGTTCTTTCTCTCACCTATTCAGATGCAAATATATAAATGTGTACGAAAAAGTAAAAATATAAACATAAGCAATGGTAGTCTATAAGGACATGTTTTTGGCAGATTGATGCAATTATTGCACATTCACATGTGATGCAGTTCTTAAGACACTAACAGTTATATACATTGCCAGTCAAAGGTATTGAAGAGGAAGATTTTTCATGTTTTTAAAGAGTTCCGTTTCTGTTCATTTCTGCAGCAAAATCAGAAATATTTTGAATTTCTGGTACCACTTTACAGGGTGTCATTTGTTAACATTGGTTAATGTATTAACTAACACAAACAAACAATTAACAATGCATTTGTTACACCATTTGTCTTTGTAAATGAAAATACAGTTGTTCATTGTTTATTCATTAAGATTAATAAATGCTGTAGAAGTTCATTCTTAGTTCACTTACTAATGTTGTCAACCAATGGTAACTAATGAACCTTATTGTGAAGTGTTACCAAATTGATTTACTATTTAAAATAACTGTTTTCTATTTGAATGAATTTTAAAATGTAATTTATTGCTGTGATTTAAAAGCTGTATTTTTAGCATCATTACTCTATTCACTTGAACATAAAAATATTCTGATATTCTGATTTGCAGCTCAAAAATATTTATTATTATTATACTGACTCCAAGCTTTTGAATGGTATAGTGTATAATTTTACAAAAGGTATTTATTTTAGAAAAATTCCATTCATCAAAGAACCCTGAAAAACAAGTACTGTAAAAAATTACCGTGATTTTAACGGAAAAAAACTGAAAATGCTACGGTAAAAACCCCTTAAATGGTTAATGGTAAATTCCTTTTAAATTTACAGAAAAACACAGTAAACTGACATGCACTTTAAATTTTGTTTGAATTTTGTTTTTACTTTGAAATAACTAGGTTTCTTCTTAGTTTTATTTGTATCATTAATGTTTATTAGGGTTTTATGTCACATGTAATGTTGTTAAATGAATGTTGATTGCACATTTCAGTTTAATGTTGTTCAGTTTGATGCCTTCGATATAGATATATATCAGTTATTACGTTTTTTTTTATAAAAAATTACGGTATTTAACTCTACATTTAACATAAAACCGGTATACTGCTTCTGCTGTATTTTTGATCAAATAATTGCAGGCTTGCTGAGCAGAAGAGAATTCTTTAAAATAATTTCTTACTGTTCAAAAAATTTTGACTGCTACTGTATGTTATAATTATTAGTGTTGTTTTGCACGCACTCTCACATATCAGAATAAACAATGCATTGTGTAACAATCCCAAAAACCAAACAGGTTTAGTTTTCTTCATGCAAATGTAATTTTGTTTATTATTATCATTATAGACTCTAACGTGACCAGAACGTATTTTCGTAACAGTTTAATGTTGCGTCTTCTGTAGTCAGTAGAGAGGCCCATCGGGCGCCAGCTGAACAGTCGGACACCTGTCGCTCACCCACCCCCTCCCTCTCCTCGCGCAGTCCTATTCAGCCCTGACTGCAGTGTGCAGCTGCCAACTGACGGCATTACCTTACACCCGCACGACCCTCGACCTCTGTGAGCACAACCCAATTCTGAAGAGATTTCTCACGACCGTATGCAAAACATTTTTATCTGAAGTATTAGCAGAATTAGTATTAGTTAGTTGAACTGTAGTTGGAGGAAAGCAGCCAAGCGCCAAAAGACAGTAAAACATCACACAAATGTGGATATGTGGATTTGGAATGTAAATATACCTACATACCTTGATATAACAAAAAAAAACCCGATTACATTTAGGAGCTTCGCTTGTGTGCGCGCTCAGAGACGGAGACAAAAGCGCGCGCGGTGATTGGCTGGAGCAAGCGCAGACTACCCGCACGCGAATGTTTCATTCATATGTAAATGAGCTACTATAAAGCCTTTCACCGATGGGCTGCCAGTCACAAGTGTGTATTTACTGTACAGTTACTCTTCTTTCATTTACGAACCGAGCGGTTCTGGACGGCGGAGTCCGAAATGTCTCCCGCGGCTAGACTCAGAAATGGTTTCGATGTGGAGGAGGAAGCGTTTTACGCTAAAGGTGACAGAGAGGTAAAACCATTTAGCGTTATCCATGAATGCCTAAAAGAAAAAGGAAGTCTGTGGTATGCTTAAACACCATGTTTACATATGCTTCGGTAGACACGAAAACCTATAGTGGAGAAGAAGAGGCGAGCGCGCATTAATGAAAGCTTGCAGGATCTCAGGACGCTTCTTACAGATAACGATGTAAGTACATCTCCTCTACTGCCTTACCGCCGACTCTTAGTGAGTTGACAGATAGCCTGAATAGAGTGGCTTCACTTTGTAAATAGTAACAAATATTAAAGATATTTTGACATATGTATCTACTTCAGCTGCAGACAAAAATGGAGAACGCAGAGGTGCTGGAACTAACAGTAAAACGAGTTGAGAACATCCTACAGAACCGTTCTAAGGGTAAGATGACGCCAAGCTCAGTGGCACTGCATATTCAGGCAATTCGTTTCCATAAAATGATGTGAAACTCTTGTGTGTTTGGACTTCCAGAGGCTGAAGCTGGGAATCCAGAAGCCAGTGAGAGATTTGCAGCAGGTTATATCCAGTGCATGCATGAGGTGCACACTTTTGTATCCACATGCCCAGGCATTGACGCCACAGTGTCCGCAGAGCTGCTCAACCACCTGCTAGAGTGCATGCCATTAAATGAGGATCACCTTCAGGAGATGATCATAGAGCTCATCTCGGAGCCTTCCTCCTCTAGTCGATCATGGCCAGCTGGAGAGGTGCCAAGTCCAGGAGGCCGCAGTGTGTCCGACCTATTCTCAGCTCTGTCCCCATCCCCGTCTAATTATTCTAGTGAGGACCTCTGCTCTGACCTAGAGGAGACAGAGGCCGAAGCAAGTCCTGCATCTGCTGAGGACAGCCCGAACCCCTCCATCATCACACACTGTAAGTTTATGTGGCGGCCATGGTAGAAATCTCTTGAAAGACCTTACATCTTTATTCTTGATTCGATTAATCCTGTATTGGAGTATGCTGGAATTCTTTTCTCAACTGATTTTCTTGAGAAAATGTCTGGATTTTTTACGCACTGGCTGATATTGTGGGAAAGCACGTCAACTTACAGAAAAGTATGGAATTTAGAGTGACTTTAACATACCCCTGCTGGATATTTTTACATGTGGAAATGCTTTGAAGCATAAAAGCTTATTTAGAAATTAATTTCAGACCAAACTGGCTTAAGAAGTGAACTGTGACGGTGTATACTAGAGACTGAGAAATTACTTTGTTTTAGTGGGCCGATAAATTTGATTTGTGTCTTTTGTAGAGTTAAATAGATAGAAAGTCTCACTCCTTTTCCCTGTGCAGTGGTCATTAAAAAGAATGTTTTATTGTTTATATACTAAAATATATATATATATATATGTATGTAATGCAAGTATAACATAATTTAGTATCAATTCATTGGTTATAATTCATACTAGTGCAGTATTGCAGTGCCTAGCTTAACTTGTATAATGATTTTAATCTGTAAGTTTATTTAAGTTAGACATTAAAATGTTTATTTTTTTAATGGGATAGGTCTGGATCTAGTAATTAACATAGAAAATCTTTTTTTTTAATAAAAAGCTCAGAGTCCCTTCTTAGAATGGGGCCAGAAGGTTCCCAGATCCCTGGGGACGTGAGTTTAAAGAGTCAGATTGTGTGTTTAAGATAATGGATTGTCTGAAGAAACAATCATTTCTGGTAGTCTTCTTAGATGGAAATCATATATGTACACTATATGTGGTTACATTGTGGTTTGTGGAAACATATTAAATCATTACAGCTGTATGGTTCATATATATGAATGGTGTGTGAATATTAACTTTTAGTTTTTCTTGATAGAGTTCATATGTATATCAGTGACTTCAGATATCTGATGCAGTCAGGTAAGATAAAATGTTACTTAAAGAATCTGGATGAGTTCCTAAATCAAAGACACTAAAGGAACTTGCAGTTTGGAGAATGCACAATTCTGAGGAGCGGTTTTAGTCTGCTGTTTAATATAGTGATTTACTGAATTTATTCAAAACACAAATCAAGCTTATTTAACGATTGCATTAATCAGATGAATTAATAGAGGTTTGAATAGATAAAGAATAAATGAGTAGGGTGAGGGGTCAGCTAACTGTGTGCTCACTGAGAGAACAGATGGTGATGAAAACAGATCCCCTGTGACCAAAATGCTTTACTCCTGAACCAACTGGTTTACTTAAAAAAAAAAAAAGGATAAATAAACTAAGAATAAATAAATAATACGTTTAACATCTCTGCCCTAAAGCCCCTATGTGTTACAATAACTGTGATAATTAATATTGTAATTATGAAAATTGAAATGCATATATCTTAAATAGAAAAAAGTTGCAAAATCATGCAACAGTCTTTTTTTTTTTTTAGAATTTACTAAAACTAAAGCTTCATTTTAAATAGTTTTCTGTAGATGGTTGCGACACCTGCTGGTTCGGAAGTTTAAGATACCAAAACAGTAAATCATATTAATCATTTCGATGTACTCAACATATATTCAGAATAAATAAGACTTATCAAATAAAATGATACTTGTCATTTCAAATGAATTTAAAAGGAAATAATGCACTTAGACACCAAAATATGCACATCTCGTCACTGACCCAAATTGAAAAAACAATCAAATAATTGTCAGTTCGTTAATTGAATGAACATTTTTATGCCAACATTTCCTCTTATTCTCGCATGTTTAAAATAATTTACAGATTTTTTATTTTTAGATCATGAAAGACAATTAAAAAATGCTGACAGACAAGTGCAGATATCATCTTTTTATTATTAAACGGTAAGAATAAAGTAGCAAGCTTATTTTACTACAATTATGAAAAAAGAAAGATGAAAATACAGCCACAAACCAAATGACATGCTTATAAAGACTATCAAACAAATTCAAATAAACTAAAATTTACCATAACCCTATGGCTCTTTCTCAGCTTGTCATTCAGGCTTTTGCCTAGATACTTCACAAATCAGAAACCAATGCAGAGGCAGCTCCAGCACTACTTTGAGCCATCGAGTACACTCAGTAGTTCACTCAATTTCAGATAAAAGAAGAATAGAGTATGTCAGGGATAGGAACCAGCTTTAGACCTTTTACAGAGTGCTACACATAATAAAGCTAGTTTCCTCCACTAGTGCCCTGACGTCTTTGTTGAACGTCTGTGGTGTGACTCAAACATTTGTATAGCCAAATGAAGACATGACAGAAAAGTCAAGGTCAAGTTTTGACGACTTACAAAAGACATCTACAAAAATATTAGTTGCCATGATTGCACATCCCTGGAGACATGCAACAAATACTTGCTGTCTTCTCAAAAAATGACACAAGAGTCCTGTAAGATTGGTCATGTGTTATTGGCCACAGCTTATTGGCTGGAATGGTCCCCAAATTCACAGTGTGGTGTTTCATTTCCTGGTTTTAATTTCTTAGCAAAATGCATTGACCCATATACTGCTGTGTTCATAATAGGACTTGTGTTTATAATGAAAAATAAAAATAAGCACCAATACACTGAAGAAAACACTGCTGCAGCTAAATATTCAAACAGTAGAAGCGAACTGGAAATGTTAGGTCCATGTGACAGCGGTTCCATCCAATCAGAGTTTGCGCATTTAAAAAGCATCTTTGGGTTAATCGGTCAACAATCTGGCATACTTTTATCTTTACACACACACACACACACACACACACACATCTGGTCTCCTTATGAGGACTCTCCATAGCCGTATTGGCTCAGCACCTAAACCTACTTTTACAGGAAACTTTCTGCTATTTTAGATTGTCAAAAAAGATTATTCCGTGTGATTTATGAACTTCTTTGCCCTTGGGAACCTTAATTTTAGGTCCCCCATCGTGACAGTCTGCGTGTGTATTCAGGTGTAAGTCCCACCAGAACAGAAAAGCGGGAACATACACACACAAACACATTCATAGTCTTTTAAAACAACAAAAGACACCAGAGTAAATACTCCCAGATGATTTTACTTTGTGTGTACAGGAGGGAAACTGAAAGGCTCTGTTGCCCTCTGCTGGCTGAGATTAGTGAAAAGTGTTTATACACTAGGTTTCTCCTGTTCCTGTGAATGAGACCCTCGTCCATCTTGTACCACTTCTCCTCCCAAAATGCCCAGCTCCATATCAGGCAAGTCTTCTTCTAGAGGGGCAGAGACGTCATTCTCGCAGTACATACACTCCTACACAAACACACACAGAATCTTTCAGCTGTGAACACATGCAACTGCAAACAAGGAAATGGAAAATAAAATATTTTAAAATAATAATGTGTTTCCTAGATAGTTCTGTATATAAAATGTATATATATATATATATTTATTCATATCATCCTCCTCTACGTTGGCTTGAATCTTTTTGTTTTCTTTTACTTTTGAATCATAACAAGATCCTGTTCTCCTAGAGTCACATACCATGACATTGATGGCATTGGGTAACGCTCCTCTCCTCATCCAGGGGTGCTGATCAATCAGTTCTCTACGCTGTTCTGAAGAGAAACAGGGCTGGTTCTTCTGCATGCGCCTTAAACGCTCCCGATCTTCCCCTAGAACCTTTTCCATATCCCTGTCCCAAAACACCAACACTGTTAGAACACAGCTTATTGGGTTTTTTTTCTTAGTTTAAATTTAAAATGAAATGAAAAATTCACATTATTTACTTTGGCGTGAAATTAATACACTGAAAAAAACTGTTTGAACATTTTGCCACTCATTCTCTGATTAAATCAGTTTAATGCCTTTTAATCTATTCCCTTCGAACCATTCGTTTGCTGCAGGAAAGATAAAACCCTGCTTCATTCATTATTCTGTTTCAGTTGAAAGTATGTCAGTATCAAAGAAAAGCTAGAGCAATGAGCAGATCAGATTTCAGACTTTAAGTGTAGCTTTTTTGTTGAGTTAATTTAACGAAGAATTATCATTTACTCACTGATTTAGCAGCTCAGTTACAACGTTCATTGAAATTAAATTACATTAAATTAAAACTTAAATGTGTTCATAAAATAACAATCTACT
>JAUYWG010000050.1:3114280-3134406 GCA_034779775.1 Enteromius afrohamiltoni | reverse complement strand
ATTACGCTACTGGTGAATTTGTCATTAGAATAAAGTAAAAAACTGAACGCACAAGTACTTTATGGATTAAAATGAGAGAAAAATTTCAATTTAGTAATCTATTGTTTGCAATTCCTTATATAAGACTTGATGACAGACTGCATGTGAATGTGTTTATGGTAATGTGAAGCATTAACTTGCAGTGACCTGTTCCACTGTTAGAGGTGTTGCAGTCATTGGAAGTGGAGCCAGTAGATGCTGACATGGCAGAGTCCATGCCAGAATGAGAGTCTTCCTGCAACAACAGGTCCAACATGCTGCTGGATGAGGAGCGGTCACCACAGAGGCCACCGTTACCTGAACAACACGCCTGGAAGTGTAGCCAAAGAAAATCAGGCAAAAGTTCAAGAAATCATCAAGCTCGTGATATGCAAGGTGTTCAAAATTGTTCATGTGTTTGTAGCCCTTTACCTGCTGTAGGTCATCCGTCGCAGAAAAAGCGCTAATGATGGAGGTGTTGTTTTTGTCCTGTACTGAACTGCTATTACCCTGGGTGCTGGACTGGGGTGCTGCTGTTTGAGAGTCCTGCTTTTCCTCCATCTGAAGCAGGTCCAGCTGCAATGGAGAACTACAGCGAGACTCAAACAGTGGAGGGGATTGAGCGGGTGGCAAAGGAGAACGACACTCTGTGGACTCAATGGTAGAGTGTTTGGGGTCAGATGCCATTCCGTACTGAAAATGTGTCTGGGGTGTAAATGGTGGCTGCTGCTGGGAAGTGAAGGAGGTATGGGTCTCAAAGCACTGGAGAGTGCTGCAGCCTTGAGGGTTTTGAAGATGCTGTGTGCTGCTGTAGGCTTGTTGTGGCTGAAATCCTTGTTGGCCGGTGTACACTTGTTGAGGCCGCAAGGGTTGCTGGGTATTGTAGGCTTGCTGGGGCTGAAAGGGCTGCTGTCCATCATAAGCTTGTTGAGGCTGAAAGGGCTGTTGGCCATTGTAGGCCTGTTGGGGCTGAAAGAGTGCACTGTAAGCTTGCTGAGCAGGTGCTGTGCCCATCTGTGGCAACATAAAACTGGGCAAAACAAGCGCTACCACTGGTGTGACTAACGGCGTAGGATATGCAGCCGTAGAGGGCGTGGCCTGAGTGTTTTGGGAGTCTGCTACTCCTGTAGGGGCTTGGGGCGGGGCAACAGAGGGAACTACAGGGTAGAGAGGATATCCTGGAACCACAGTTGGGAATGGAACTGAAATCCCAGACTGAGATGTCTCGGAGGAGGACCAAGATGTCTGGTTTAAACCCTGCAGGGGTGGAAGAGGTCTGTGCTGAGACGCAGCATTATCTGATGAATCAGGATGTTTTTTGCGTGCTTTCTTCGACTTTTTGGTGCGCCAGCTTTTCTTGGTGGTGGTCTCTGTAACAGGGACACCTGCTCCTGCTTTGGATCCACAAGCTCCTGAAGCCACCAAAGGGGCAGGAAAAGAGATAAAGAGAGAGAGAGAGAGAGAGAGACAGGAAAATGAGTGTAATGTAAAGAGATTCAATATAATGAAAAAGGCATATTTGAGACTGTAAGGTGCCATATGCCATTTTATGATACAGAAATGTGCTCCCCTATTATGTCATTACATCACCAATGTGTAGATGATTGGAAAGGTAGAGGGGATCATATAGGACTAGGATTTCTTTTGAAATTATGCTAGGTTTTTTTTTTATGTCTGCATCAAAATCTTTTTTTGTCTTTTTTGATGGCTTGGGTAGAGAACCCTTAAAGGGTCAGTTCATCCAAAACTCACTCTCATTCATCTTCTGAACTCAAATGAAGAAATTTTTGATGATATCAGAGAGCCATCTGACCCCTCCATAGACAGCAACACAACTAAAATCATTCAGAAACGTAGAAAAACATCAGTAAAACAGTCCATGTGACCATATTCTCATAGCGTCGCACAAATGAAGTTGATCCACTGACTGACTGTTTTACTGATGTTTTTACTACGTTTCTGGATCTGGGATAATTTCAGTTGTGTTGCTGTCTATGGAGGGTCAGATGGCTCTCTGATATCATCAGAAATATCTTAATTTGTGTTCTGAAGATGAACGAAGGTCTTATGTGCTTAAAACATCACAAGGGTGAGTAATTAATGACAGAATTTTAATATTTGAGTGAACTAACTCTCCCCCTACTGTCTGCAGAGAGCAAAATATGGCACCCCACACTCTATTCAATATTCTAATTAAGTTGCATGTACATAAATTCTGAAAAAATGCTGAGCTTTAAAAGCTTTTCTGTTGTGTTAATATACCAATCAATTATTTAGCAAAAATATATAAATCTGTCTCAGATTCAATCAAAAAATGTGAATAAAAGCCTACATTAAATATGTTGGTAAAGGCTATCATCACCTTTCAGAATTACTGGATTCATAAGGATACATTTTTTATCTCAAATGAACTTTTTAAAGTTCAAATGTTTTGGTGAAATGTACTTTTAACTGAAGGAGAGAAATCTCCCAGGATTCATAAAAACCCTTTACATTACACAAACTCTCCACTCTCTGTCACTCACTCTCAGAGTCTGACAACAACAGCCAGTGCTCTACAGATCTGATCTCATCATCATGCAGTTTGTCTGGAATGACGTGAAGAGACAGACTAAACCCATAAGAAATGTGGCAACATCTCCGAGATGCTTCAAGAAACCTATCTACAAAGCTACAACCTTTTGCGTTACACTAGCACAGTTTTTCTGTATTAGGCTTTGTCGGTTATGATTCTTCATGTCATTGCAGACAAATTGGATGATGAGATTTCAGTTTTCAGATTCTTTCAGAATCTCACAATGTGGATCCAGACTGGTTTCATTACTGCTGTTGTTACCATGCATCAGTTCTATGTGCTTCTTACGTTTACATACCCTCAGCAGCCTGTCCTCGGTTTCTTTGTGTGCTAGGTGTGCAATCCTTCTGGAGGGCTTGACCATTCCGAAGTTCCCTACACCGACTGAGAAATGCTTGCTCTTCTTTCTGTGTGTGCGCTGCCAGCACCTGTTTTGTGAGTCCCAGCTTCTTATAGGCTTCCTGCTCCACCGTGGGCGGCGAAATCACGCTCACAGCTGCAGAAGGGGCTGGGCTTTCTGCAGCATCCTCAATGATCTCTGCAAGTAACAGATAATTGACATAGGAATTACAATTTTAATTTAATCTTCCTCTTAAATCAACACCTGGAGAGTTGTGATGCCCATCAGTACTTTGCAAAGAATAGAGGATAGAGGTCCCCTACATTGCAGATATCTACTGAAACTAGGGATTTATTTTCTTAATTTTTGTTTTTTAATAATACCGATAACTCTAATTATGAATCTAAACTTCATAAAGTCATTTAATTCATACCTGATTCTGGCTGTGTTTTTTTGTCTCCCACATGTACAATTGTGCTGCTGTAGGAACACTGAGAAACCACACTGTCTGCTTTGCTGGCTAGGTCCAAAGGAGATAAAGGCCCTCCGACAACACGACCTGGGGCAGGACCTATCCGAGGCTTTGCATTGGACTTTATAGACATTAAAGATGCAGCTTCCATACCTAGAGAATCTAAAAATACATACAAAATAACTGCAAACAGAAACTGAAGCAAGCATCTTTTTGCTATCTATCTACACGTTGGCTTCCGGGAGCTGATAAAACCCAAGAAAGCAAAATTACCATCAGTTTGCTGTAGACTGGCATCAGAGGCTTTCCTGTCCTCATCGGAATTTGAGGAGGTGGTGTTTGAGGAGACCTGATACTTTCGTTTTACTGTGGTTGGGACATTACAGCTCTCCAAATATCTGTGAGAACCACAATTCATTCATGTTTACATATTCAAATAATAACATGCCTATAATCTGACATAGGGCTGGATGCTGAGTGATTAATCAGTTCACAATTTAAATGAAATATTTTATATGCTGCAACACACTGTAAAGTTCATGAATTGAACTGAGTTGAATTGAATCTGTAAATCCCATTAACTTTTCTATTTGCGTTAATTGTGGTAAGGTGTTGCTATGTTTTAACAAGTGTTGATTGACTAACCATAGCTGCTCTATCCGAATCATGTCTTTTTCATATGGAGCAAAAAAGTGCAAATGGAAAAAGATCAAGATTTTTTACTCTCACACACACCTGATGACACTGTCCAGACAGCTGATTTGCTGGTATGAGTACATGGTATGATCCTTGAGTTCCTCCATTGTTGCTGGTCCCTCTCTCACCAGCAGTGCAGAGTCTTTCTGCTTTACAACAGGGGACCGAAACCCTGCTAAAGACAAATACACAAACATACAATCACATTAGCAACCTGACTGCGTTATACGACATATTTATTTATGTGTAACAGAGACATACCCCGATGTACACACTATCCTAAACACATACTTACTCTCCAAACACCTTTTCTGTTCTGCTTTGGAGGAAGAGCTCTGCTGTTCCTGAGCTTTCATCATGTGAACCCCTTTACAAATCTCCTGAAATGACCTCTGAAAAGCAAGTTTTTAGATTATGAGGTGTGGCTTGAGTACTGTTAAAATATATTAAACATCAGTTCATTCATTCAAAAATGAATCACTCTTATATATTAATAATTTTATCTTTAATAGGTTTTTGCATTTAATAAATAATGTAATGTAAATGAAAAATGATGCAGATGTTCTGGAATAAGTATGAGCATGGTGAGAAGGAGAATTACCGGTTTGATTTTGCCCTCCTCCTTTCTGGTATGTCCACCGATCCTGTTCCCACTGTTTGCTGTGTTTCCATTACTGTCACTAGAGGACGCTATGCTTAGCAGGTGCTCATGAGAACCATTGCTGCCATGACTGCCATAACCACTGGACCCCATACTGTGGACCGGCTAAAAGACAGAAACGTACACAGTCTATTCCATTGTTGAAAAGACTTTACACTGAAACCTTTGCAACAATCATCAATTCATCAACTACAAATTTCACATTACACTCAAGAGTATGTGTGGATAACGTGAGGCCATACGGGGAACTTTAAACCTGATCAAATTTACATCCTCCAGTGTGCATGTGTTTTTGTGTCTACAAGGAGGTATCACCTGTAGAAGCAGTCTGTGAATCTGTTCAGTAATTTCCTGTATATCTGAATCCATGATCTTCTCGTCTGTAAAAGCCGGAGCTGAAAACACATCCTCATTCATCGGACCCCTGCGTGTAGACACAGCGACCATAAATCAAAAAGGATACCACAAAATAAAAACGTGTATTATATCTACCCTAATGAAAGCCCATTAGCAATATATAAGGTTAAAACTCACATGCGAACTTTGTGTCGTCCAATAACAAAGGACACCTTGCGGCTCCAAGGGTTTACAAAGCTACACCAGCTTGTGTCTAGAGTAACATATTCTCCATTTCTCACACAGAATCGGATGGAGGAGTGATCGATTGGCTGTCCAACAAACTGCAGAACTGTAGCAGAGAGAGAGACAATTAGGAAAGCAAGGACAATATTGGAGGTGATTGGGTAGCATAATTCCAGTTCAGGGGCTCTAGGATTTCATCTTTAGGGGGGGCTTAGCCCTCAGAGTAACCATTTATTTAACCAAGTACCACACTGAGATTATAAATGTTCTTGAGGAAAATTGTGTAAAAAAAAAAAAAAAAGAGGATTCGTCTGAATATCAGACGAATCCCCCTGATGGAACACCGGGATTAGAACATTTTAACAAAATAACCCTTCTCATCAATAGTGTTTGCGTATGAATTCATATCCTTACTTTTCCGATGCACTGCCAGCATTATTGGTCGGTCACTGGGATGCAGGTGTAACAGAAGGGATGTCCCAATCAAGTCCTGAGGTAGAAATCCTAACAAAGGCACTGCCCTGCAAAGCATGAAAGTATTAATACTCTGGGCTTTTCACAACAGCTGCCTTTGACTTAACTTGGCTTATTATTTATTTTACTACCCTCATTTTCAATAATGTCAAGAGTTCTTTTCCTTGACAAATACGGCAGGAAACCAATAGTGTTAAATGAACAAATACAAATACAAAACTGATTCAATATAAGACTTACACTTTAGTGCTTCATAAAGTCTTAAGTTTGCTCAAATAGTGCAGTCTTTACTGTTAGATCTTAAGTATTTAGAGAATAAAAGTTTTTTTAGTCTTTAAAATGCATCCTCAAATCATCTTGCGAAGTTGTCAACAAGGTTGTCAACCACAGACCAGAATGTGTTTTAGCCAAATTAAAATAACATACATCATGACAAGAAGCATAATAGACTTGCTGCCTTACTGATGTAACCAAACAGTGTCTCATCAGTCCTGTATGATGAATAATACAGTATTTGCTGGTGATGACAACTAACCACAGTCTGGTATTTTCTTAGATAACACCACTCATAGACACAAACCTTTCATCAACATCTTGAAACACACAGTTTGGAGTATGTGTTGTGGTGAAGATTCTCTTATCAGGTGGAATTCTTGGTGCTGCAAATTAATGTATCAAAAGACACAGTATTTAGTTTTCGTAACAGCTTGAAAGCTAAATGCTTAAGGGCAATAGCGCCTGTGTGTGATTACCTTCATATCCAGAGTGAACTCTCTCGGCCAATATGAGGCAGCAGAAATGTTCCTCAGAAAGCTCTGAGTCTTGAACCTTCATCAAATATGGGGTCATCCTGAATGGATAGTACTGCAGATCTCCTTCCTTTTCTTTACCACCACTACACACACACAAAATAAAACCACAAAAGCCTCAAAAAATTCTGTTTACGTAAAATTACGTTTAAAAGTACATTAAAGAAAATCTAAATCTTTAAAAGATTAGAAGGTTCAGACAGAAGTAGCATACTAGTCGCTCCCGTTGCATTTAATGCATTGGTGAAATCTCCTGTTTTGCTATTGTACTCTTTTACAAACCAATGGCACGTTGGCCACCAGAAAGGGCAGAACCGAGCACTATGCAAGTCAAACGTCTTCTCATCGCACTCCTCATTACAGACGTTGAGCTGGGTACCAATTAGCTTTGTCCATTGAGGGCACTCAGAGTATGCCCTAGCTGTAGGCAGTCAAAGCACCTGTTCGTTTGCTTTGGAGGCCGCCATTAGGGGCTGCTGGCCACAATGCAGCGACTCTTTTGTTGAATTGTAGATGCAATATTCTTGGCGTACACCTCAGAAGGCTTACAATGCACCATAGGTTTGAGGGCCCACTTCATAAGGGGGATGGCCTCCTCATGGGCATTGCCCAGCAAGATTTGTGCAGCATTTTATAATATAGATGTCTCTGCCCTACAGAGATGGCTTCTTTCTGTTTAGACTGCCATTCTTCTCGGGTGAAGCTGGTTATTTTTGTGCTTATTGGCTACTAGCTTGTAGCACAGTGTGCTCATGTTCTTGGGAGTCCTTGTCTAGCGCTCTGAGAATGGGCTCACAGCACAGAGTGTTCTATATCTGTTCATAGCGCAGCGTGATTGAATGCATTCCCTAATACGTCATACGCAATCGGAGAGACTGCTGAAAGGAAACGATATGGTTACTAATGTGGGAACGAGCGCTGCATCAGTTGCAGCACCAGAAGTTGCACACAAACCAACAACTGTGGCTTCAGTCTAATCATCTGAAGAATGGTGCTCCGAGACGGCTTATATAGTGGTCGGCCCACCCATTATCATGCTGATGTATGTTCAAGTGTTTGTTTTTCTAAAACGTTTGCTTTAAACTAGTTATTTGATGCCATAAAAACGGGGTGTGGTGTCACGATTGTGAGCTTGTGATTGGCTCTGCGGGAGTTTGGGCGGGACTTTGATTATGTGGCTTCACCTCAGACTATGCCTGCATGTTTAAGAACGATACGATTGCACTTTCAGTTATGAAAACTTAACATAAATCTGTGTAATAGTAACAAAAGTTTGTATAATAGTGCATGATTCAAGTCTGTCTGACCTGATTCGACAGAAGAAGGATTTCTCCTGCATGAACTCAGTTGATGATGACTCTGAAAAACAGTGAAAGAAATGAATGTGAACAAAATTAATTCAAGATTAGTAGACAATCATAGGTTCAGTTCCAAAAAGCACTATAAGTCAACTGTGGCTGCAAGTTCCACACAATACAGCAAAATGATTGAGTGTTTTCTGAATCCACTGTTTAAAATTCAAAAACAGGTAAGGCTCTATCTGTGGTTAGAAGTATAGTTTCTTGTTAATATGACATGGACTATATCATTAATTTAGTCTGAAAACATTTCAATCAATATATTTTTATATAAATCATGAAATGACCTTAAACAATTAGCAAATAAACTGCGGAATGTTACATTTTCTAATACACGCATAAATTGCATGTATTCTAACACTGCTGCACGAGAGGTATCCATCCCCTCTGAACACAGGCATATTTTTGAATGGGAGTATGTGAGTGATTGACAATATGTTTAAATCAATGATTTCAGTGCACTGTGAATTGGTAGACTGACCTGTTCCGGTGCACATGCTCCAAGATGGAAGTCTGTATGGTGTTGTAAAACTATAGAATACACTGACATCACGAGGTGTCAAAAACTCCACAAACTTTCTGTCTTTGAACTCATCTTTTCTGCAGTTCAAGATCCCTGCAGCCTGTTCCGAAATGTACACAATCTTTCCTGTGATTAGGGACACCGCAACTGCAAAAATATCCTGCAGACACAAAAACAAACATATTTAGATATTGTCTTCATGTTCCTATGTCATAATAATGACGCCAGGAACTAAGCTGTGTCCAGGTCCAGCTCTAGTCCAGCAAGTCCATCTTATAATGTATATATAACACACACACACACACAAACACACATGTTGGCTTTTTGTGATTTAAGGGGACTCTCCATAGGCATAATGGTTTTTATACTGTACAGGCTGTATGTGGTATTGCCCTACACCTACCCTACACCTAAAGCTACCCCTGAAACTGTGTGCATTGTTAGGTTTTCAAAAAACATAATTTAGTATGTTTTTTGCATTTTGAATTACAGGGACACTGAAAATGTTGTCATAAAACACATACATATTGTAATACCTATGTCATACCCATGTCATTATACAAATTTGTGTCCACATAAACCACATAAACCCGCACACGCACACAAACACACACACACAGTGTGTGTGTGTGTGTGTGTATATATATATATATATATATATATATATAGTTGCAATCATTATCAGTTGCAATTATTCTTAAACCCCTAGTGATTCTAAGCTGCTGAAACCGGTATAAATATTTGTTGGTTTTAAAATCCGATATTCCAATATATCAGCCGATATTTTATTATTATTTTTGTAATTTCAGAAATGCACAACAAAACATTAACAGATTTCCCTAACATTAGTTATTTGTAGTTATTTATGAATTTTAACTAACATAATTTGATAATGCATTTTATTGTCACAACAGAACAGAGGAACATCAAAATATATCAAAGTTCAAACTAAAGATATGAAACGTAAAGTCCTTTGAACAAAAACCAAATCAAAGTTACCAGTTTTAAAAGACTTGGTAAACTTTGATAAGTCTGTCTGCCTGACTCTGGCTGGATCAGCAGGTTGCAGGATGTGTGGCGTGTTATACACGAGTGTTGCCAACAGGGACGGTGTAGAGTGCCCTTTGGTGGACAAACTATACAACGCCAACACTCATGACATGGTTGAAGGGTGTTATTTTATTTTTTAACTATTAATTTATCGGCCATTATAAATGCAGATACCGATGGTTTGGAAAATGCCTAATATCAGCCTACCGATAAATTTTTATACTCTATAATCTCCAATAAACATTGCTTAAAAGCTTCTAAGACCTCTCTATGCAACCCTGACCTACTTGCTGGAAAAAGTTTCAGATAATCTGCTAATTATCACTCACATTATTGATTGTTATTTTTATGCTGCTTTCTTGAAATACCACTAAACATTTTATTAGGATATTTAAATCAAGAGATTGCACTCAAGAACCCCAAATCTACTTAGGTCATCTTACATTTCATACTGTTGATTGGTGATGAACATGACGCAAGGCAACAGCTCACTCTGTGATGTAGTATACAGAATCAATTATATGCCCCTTAGGGGAGCATTTTCCTCTGTATGAGTTTTGAGTATGTATTATATTTATACCATATGATATAGATTTAGTTACGCAATATCACATAAGTGCTGTTTTTGTTCAGAATAGCATTATTGCAAATGTGATGCAACAGTTCAATGAATAGTAAGTTATATTTTATACTGTCTGATTTCATACAATACTGCTTATGAAAACACTACCTATAAACCCACAGTAGAACTGTCGTCCAAATAACAAATATTAGTGTTTCATTCCGAATTAATCTGTGCTTTTAATGATTCAATGGCATATGTATAAAGCCCCATTTACTAAATTCCAAAATGAATTAGTCTTTTGAATAAATTAAATAAAAGAATAACTGAAAATATTTATAGCCACCTATTGGCCATTGTAATAAAACTGTTTTGACATCCACTGCAAAAAAATATTTATTTATTGTGTTTTAACTGATTTTGACAATGATATACTTGACTTCACTTGTTTGCAGAGAGCTTCTGGAAACCCTGTAATTTTAAGGCTGTGTTTGCATGTACAACTTACAGCATTTTTGAGGGTATATTCTGAGGTAATACTGTTGATTTCTTCAATAGTGTATGAGGATACGTCCAGACCTGATGGCTGGCTGTCATTGATCATAAGCATCTGATAGTATTCTTCGTTGGCTGCAAAAAGAAAGAAAAATGTAAGACTTGAGCAATATTGCTAAAATACTAAATACAAAATTTGTTATTGTGTCTGACCTTTGACTTGTTTGACACAGCGCAGGGCATATCTGAGAGTGTGAAGTGTGCTTGACCGGCCCTTGCTGCGTTTGTCAGGAGGGAGGTGGTATTTCAGCTCTTTTAATGTCTTAAAAAGCTCCTTCTGAGTCTTAGCCTTTGCTGACTGTTCACTACTGCAGAGACAACACGCATACAAAATGACACTAGTATTAATCCTATTGTACCTACTGTATTTTTTTAGAATGTAAAACAGTCTCTAAATTACCGTCTCACTTGTTTAAAAAGAGGAGATTATTACAACTGTGTTATGGCTATTTAATTTCTGTGGTTGTCTTACCTGCAGCCGCTGGTTGATGGGTTGTCTTGCTCTGAACTGACCAAGCTAAATGCATTGTTGCTACTGGGAGGGGAAAGACTTTGAGAGTTTGAGCTACAGAGGAAAAAAAAGAGAAGAAGAGAACGACAAATGTAAGGAAACAGGCATAAAATGACTCTAAAATGAGAATTTCTGACATTATGGTTTATTTTATAATCGGCTCCCTGTGTTGGCAGGGTCTAATATAGTGTATATAGAGAAATATAAAAGTTTCATTTAGTAGGACAAAAAAATTCCTGTAAATGTTAGTCTTAAAAGTCATAAATTGCTTGCAAAGTCAGCCTTTTAAGCAAAATGGTCTAAATTAATTATATATATATATTTTTTTTTTTTATTAATTTGATTTTATTAAATACTGTGGATATATATATATATATATATATATATATTTTTTTTTTTTTTTTTTTAATTAGACTTTATTAAATAAATACTGTGCATATGTTTCATGACAGAATCAGATATCAGCATCTAATTTGCTATTGGGACTATTAATGACTAGAAAACTGAAATTGATTCCGAAATTGAAACTCATGCATAATAATAACAACACAGTTTTATTATGTTTTATATATAATTATTATCATTAGGAGCCAAGCACAGAAAGTGTATAGACATCTGTAGGGCTCATAGGGCTGTTGTTAATTAATTTCATGCAATTAATTATGGGGAAAAAACACATTAAAATTACTGACGCATATAAGCCAACATATCATATCATTGCATATCTGACTGCTCTTCAGGTAACTGAAACTAGCATTACCTTCATGTCCCTCTCATCACATCACAGACTCAAGCTCGCACAAATGCAACTGGTACCATCTTGCCTCTCAACAATCAACCGTATTATGTTACGCATTTATACACGTCTGGTACCCCCTCACCTCTTGTTACTCCCTGATGATGCCATTATAGCAGAATCTTTTCCATTTCCACTGGAACTCCCAACAGACTCATTTCCATGCGATTCATTACTGTGGGACTCGTTACTATGAGATTCTGTGCCACTTCCGCCCATCTCCATGTCCTCATGCATCTGTGTTTGAGGCCTCGGAGAAGTGGGTGGGTCGTGACTGCTGTCACTCCCCTCAGAGGCCCCGCCCATGTGGTGCAGGTGAGACATAGAGCCACACGGGGACTCAGAGTCGCCCCTGTACAGGAATGGCTTTGGCTCCGTCTCACCTGACATGGACATGGTCAAGCTTTACATTTCAGGTCAAAGGACTCATGACCCAATTGCATGTTGTAGCTGTGAAAACAAAGAGTAAGATAAGGTAACGCATTAATCTCCCCTCACAAATAAATTATATTTATTGAGTCGATGGCAGGGTGTTTGTCGGGATCTATGAATTTGTTAAAAAGTACTTTAAAATGCAATCATGCAAACAGTGACTAAAATATGCATGCAACTGATATTAGTATAGTGCTGCTATAAGCTTATTCCAAAAGTTTTCATACAAGAGATAAAGACATTGCGAAAGATGCAACAAAGTTTATAAGATATTTAAAACAAATTTCCCTAATTTTTATAATTGCATAATGAGACCATTTTAAAATTATGAAATCTTAAAAAAATATTTTTACATTTATAATACTATAACTGAGTTTTTCAGGATTTATTTGGACCATTTCTAAGCCTCTAATTTTTTTTTTTTTTTTAATCAAAATCTAATTATTGATATATAGAAACAATCGATTGCTGGTCAAGCATCCATATGTTATACAACAACTAAAAAGTCACATGGGAAATGCATTTGGATGCACACACCTGACTCGTACAGGCTAATGTTTCTGCTTGAAATAATCCAGCTTCACCAACTAAATAACAAAATAGATTTTTCAGGGCAGTCACTACAAATTTATTTCGACAAAATAAATTTGACCCTAAACAAACATGTAACTTAATATCAAAGTCTTAGGTGTTCTGCTGAAAAAAATTAATAAACCCAATGGATATAGGTTTTGCAGTAGGAATGTAAGACGCTGTATAAAAACAAGACTTTCTTGCATGAGTTGGTCTTTGTCTTTCAGAGAGCTTGTCATTTACATGTACCTAGGGATTAATTTACATTAAAATTATTAATATCAGTCCACTTGGCTATAAAGGCGTTGAATACCAGCCGAGGAAACATTCCACTCTTATAAATACTGATTTATGTGTTTAAATAGTTGTTTTATTGTGAGCCCAAACCCCCACCCAGTCCGCCTCTCCACAATCACACACGTTGACCTGCAATGCACTGCACGGTACACTGACACAGTTATGTAAAAAGTCGTGCTACCACCGACATAATTCGTTTGACGACCTTCTTAACTGACCTAAAGGTTGTAACATGGGAAATACGCACATAATATTGCATTTATAATGTATTACAACCATTACAACTCTAAGAATATAGGTATATTATACAAAACAGAGCCTAAGAAAATTTCCGCGCATGCGCAGTACGCGACAGGTTATGCAACATATTTTTTTACATTTAAATCAACAGAGAAAATCTGAAGAAAACTAGTGTCACAAACCAGTAAAATTACGCTTGATTCCCGACCCAGGTCTTTGGTGATGATAGCATTGTCCCGGCTTACTTTTATCACAGATATATCCTGGTATACTGTACAATACTCCACCGGTCCCTATTACAGCGGAAAGCAGTTGCTCACGCCCTGACCTCAATTCTGGCTCCTCCCCTCCTACTTTCCTATTGGCTGCATCACTAGGGTTCCCATGGAAAACACTACCTAGTGACGTCAACCTGCGCTCATTGGTGGATGACTCCGCCAGTCTGTTTATGTAAATCGTGAATGCGCCGCACGTGGAATCTCACGCTGATGCTATAATCTCGGAAAGTAGAGTTACCGTATAAAGTTCGAAATGACGGTAACGTTATATAAATACAAAATAAAATTGCTTGTTATTGAAGTACACGCCGTTGCGCGCTTTATTTTTTACAGTGATAGCACCCGAACAGCGGTTCTACGTTGCAGTTGTCCTGTGTACAATTTTGGCTCCTCCCATTCTACTTCCCATTGGCTGCAGCACTAGGGTTCCCATGGAAAACACTATCTAGTTGACGTCACTCTGCGCTCATTGGTGGATGACTCCGCCAGTCTGTTTATGTAAATCGTCAACGCGCCGCACGTGGAATCCCACGCTGATGTTATAATCCCGGAAAGTAGAGTAACCGTATAAAGTTCGGAATGACGGTAACGTTATATAAAGACAAAATAGAATTGCTTGTTATTGAAGTACACCCAGTTACGTGCTTTATTTTTACAGGGAAAACACCCGAACAGCGGAATAACGCTGCAGTTGTCCTGTCTACGTTTGTTTATTTGCGTTTTTTATTAGACATAACCAAAGACCTACTGTAACAGCACAGGCCTCGCATCCGCTGATTCACACATACACAAGGATTGTTGTGTGCAACGCTTTGTAGATTATTGTGCATTATGTATGTTACAGACAGAGGTGTAAAGTCCAGGGGTCAGAAAGTAAAAGTCCTGCCATATCCCAGCAGCTGATTTCAGGATTATCCAAGTGATTCCTACTGAGGTCACACACGAGTCTTAAGTCAAGTCTCGAGTCCTCAAAGAGTTAAAGTTACTAAAATAATTGACTATTTAAATGGTGATTGTGCATTAGAGATGAACACCTGCTGTCAGTGGAAATGACAGAGGATCAGATGTTAATGGTTTTTTAGTTAAAATTATGCCACCATCCTGGAGATCAGTGTTTGCTTCATTTGACTCAGGTGTTAGATCCCTCTTTGTTGCAACGTATAAATGCTGTCCGCTCAGATGAAAAGCTTCATGAGGCTTCATTTGATCATCACTAGATCAAATGTTCATTTGTCAAAAATTCAGACTGATGATAGACAAGGCAACTTTCCCACTAGGAATGGGTAACTGGTAACACTTTCTATAAAGCCTGTATTTATAATACAGTATAAGGAGATTCTTCGGCATTGTAATGCATGCATAATAAATAACTTTAGCCTATAATATGTATCATCTCATAAACACTCATCTAAGAACAGTTTGTGTGTTATAAATAATCACACTCTTAAAAGTTGTAATCACAAATACATAAATATATTATAATGTATTATAATAGTTTTTATGATTATTAATGGGATGGTATAACAATATACGTTTTTTTGTTTGTTTGTTTTTTATAATGCATTATGCATTCATTATAATGTCTTATGAACACCCTGATCTGGGTACTTTTGTCTTACCTTTACATTTGAACCAATCACACACAAGTATGTTTAGCTTTGGAATGCAATGTCCAATCAGAGGCTTTCAGATGAATCATGCTAAAACTCATCGGTTCTATTGAGTGCGCGCGCGTTCAGTTGCTCAATTCCAAACATAATAAATAACAAAGCGCCGATAAATGTACAATGTAAATAAGAGATTTATTTTACAGCGTATACTCAGTGATTATAATCGTTGATGGTTTTTTTGAGAGTGCTTAATTCAGGAATAGATCAAATTAGTGTTATAATTAATTCACTTTTTGAATAACCATCAAAGGAAGCATTATATAAAGAGTGTAAAGAGTGCTGATTATTCAGTATACAGTTTTGGAGGATGGCCTGGTGTCAAGAAGCAGAAAAGAAGCCTCTTTTCTCCAGGCCTGTCATGCTAAAAGAACGGCACATTGAAACCATTGATGTGTGGGGTTGTTTCTCAGCCAAGGGAGTGGGCCAACTCAAAATGTTGCCTATGGACACAACCATGAATAAAGAATGGTAAAATTTCCTCCTAGAGCAACTTCTCCCATCAATCCAAGAACAGTTTGGTGACGAGCAATGCCTTTTCCAGCATGACGGCGCACCTTGCCATAAGGTAAAAACAATAACAATTGTGTACATGGACAGAAACTCCCCAGATGGTCAATCCTCAAAAGGTGGGTGGACAAACAAAAACCTACAAATTGTCAAACTCCAAGCAACGATTATGCAAGAATAGAATGTCATTAGTCAGGATGTGACCCAGAAATTGATCGACAGCATTCTAGGGCGAATTGTAGATGCCTTGAAAAAGAAGGATCGACACTGCAAATATTGAGTCTTTGCATAAACTTAATAAAATGGTCAATAAAAGCCTTTGACACTTATGGAATAGGTCTACATATAGCTGTAATTTGTGTCATTCTCAAAACCACTACATATGTCCTCTCAAAATGCGCCCCATTTTAGGGTACAGGTGGCAGTTTTGGATTAACGGGATGTTGCATAGAGACATTGGTTGGTCTGCACCTAAAACAATTCAGTGCACTCAAAAAATCACATACAAGTTGATGGGGTCCAAAAGCTTCAAAATGGACTGGTTGCATAAAAAAATAATCCTTAACTGCAGTGGTTTCATCCAAATGTCTTTTATTTTGGACCGAACTCTAAAACGGATTTGAACTTCTGTCAATAATTTATTTTCTTTCAAAATCAAATTGTAATTATAAAGGAGAGATCAATGAAAGTAACTTTAATAGTATTTCTATAAAATGGGCAAGACAGAGCAAAGCCTGTATTAAAAGTCATCAGTGTAACATACAGCAGCATGAGCACTCACTCACTCACACACACACACACACACACTCAAAATAGGTTTACAGTTGCACTTTTACATTTGCATATTGCACCAAGGCATCGAGACATCTTCTAATATAGCATAAGGAGTAGGGCCTATAGACATTCGAGTATAACCTGTTCTACTGTAAAATGATTTTTTTTTTTTATAGGCACAAATCTTACTCTCTCATATACCATAACAGCACAGGAAATTAATGCAGAATTCTCTGGAATGTTGGTCCTAGAATCTTTGCATTGCTCCTAATAATCTTCTATCACAGTACAAACTTTCTTCCCCATTCACACGCATAGATATTCAGTGTAAAAATAACATGCTCAGTGCATCAATACATCCCTAGTCACACAGCAGCACTAGAGACAGCATGTTATGTGTAGTAAAAAAAAATGACTCTGTGCTTTACAAATTTAGGTATTAATCAGTAGTTACCACTGCTTGAGCTGTCAGCAGACAGTAGCTATCGTGACAGTTAGACCTCCCCTTTTTGGTCCTCTGAGTCTTTCGTACAGATATTCGGAGTAAACAGGTGGTTGAAATTGTGAGTTTTGATATGCAGGCATATAGTTAGCCCATCTAAATTTGTGAATTACACCAAAAATAAGCCATTTTCACCATCTAAACCACAGCTTTGGCTACAATGCCGTGCAGGATTTTCTTTACGGCTAGCACCAAAGAACAAACTACATGAGCTTTTCTCCACACAGAGGAAAGGAAGGTCCTTCATCTACACAGCGTTTGTTCAAAGTGATCCTCGTTGAATATCTGTGAAAAGCCATCCCAAAATGTTTATTTGAAATCTCTGCTATATATAAAGTAGTACTGCTGTATATAGGAACAGTGCTCTACTATTACAACATTTAAAACTCATCAAATATTTATACCTACAACATGATTCCAGTGTTTTGAAGACTATTCCTCATAATAAAGTAGTCTGGCACATACAGTTACGTAAAGTTTCTTGTGCAGTGAGGCACACGTTTGTGAGCTTTTGGTTTGATAAGATGCACTTTCTCTGCGCTTGTGCTTTGATTTGTCCGTTTTCAAAAGTCTATGAGTCCCCACATAATAACATCTTCTTTCTGAAACTTGAGTTGTTGTGCCGTGTTTCAGTGACTGCAGTTTCTCTCTAGAAGGATGTGCTGGAGTTGCTTACTGTTTCACTTTTCCATTGAGGAAGAAAAAGCTGAAACTTCCTCTTTTGTTACCTTGAATAAGGCAATTATATCAAATGTCAAGTCAGGGTTTTCTGCGGTTCACCTGTGGTCAGAGGCAGTTGATATTCAACAGAATAAAGAAAGCGTAGAAGCTTACAAGTTTTTCGTGTATTCCTGCAGACTCCAGACCTTAGATCCATGCGATCTGGCCACTAATTTAATAAGATCATAAATAAGTTATAAGCGGTCACAGTTTTGCTGCACTTTATAGTGCTTTATGGTAAACCCTGACTTCAGTTTGGAGCCTGATGTTGCCTTTCCCTCGGTTTATGAAGGGTGAGCCACAATGTGGGCCATCCAGTTGACTTTGGTGGTCCAACTCTCTCGCAGAGCTTCATCAAACTTCTGCCGGAACTGTTTGAGGGCCTCCTCATCAGTTTTACCTAACGCCAGAGAGTCCTGGAAGACATAAATATACAGCTGGAGTATGCAATTATTGTTTAGATGATGATATAGATGTATGTCTATACACAGATATATGATATTGATAAAGTCTTTCAAAGGTGGAAGTGAGAAAAAATGAGAAGAGATGCAAATTGGAGGATACATTTTTTATTTAATAACTGAATCAGTTGTATGTTTGTGTTAGTAGTCATGTTGAATGTTGAGCAGTTTTCAGAATGTCTGATCTGTGATGATGAAGTGTATAATTTTACTGAATTACTCATGTTTTTGATGGGTTTTAAAAGTGGTCTTTCAGCCTTTAATCGTTTCTTTGATTTTTAATTCTGATTTGCAAGTAGAAGTAATCATAAACCATATTAAATAGTATCGCTCTTTACCCAGTGATTTTGCAAATATGTAATACCTGAAAATTAAAACTAGTGGTTTGTTGGTAATTAAGTGTTTTTGTTTTTTATAATATACAAATTTAATTTTTGGTCAATATTGAAAATAACCAAAAAGTACCATCATTTCTGTAAAGTTGACCATCAATATACAGTTTGTGTACAGTATAGGGTATTCTCTTTTTTGCATATTAAATATTTGTCTACATTTGCACTATTCTATCTGGGCTGCACTCTCTGCCATGTGCCCTTACTTACATATTGTATAGCTTTTATGTTATATGTACAGTTGTGTTCAAAATAATTAAAAGCAGTGTTTTTTAAAACGTGTGTAAAGCTCAGAATTCTTATAATATTTTTATTTCCATTTTTTGGGAACACTGCACATTATATTTTACTTTAAAACATGAAGAAAAACGATCAATATTCAAATTTACAGAAAATGACGGAAAAATTATATTGGGCTGTTAAAAAAAAATATAGCAGTGTCTGACTTTTTCAATACAAACTCAAATTTTTACGCTATACATTGAAAAGACTTTAAAGATTTAACTTTCCTGTGAATCACTAAACTGATATTTAGTTAAATACCCACTGTTTTCGAGAACTGCTTCACATCTGTGCTGCATGGAGTCAACCAACTTCTGGCTCTGGTAAACAGGTATCCCAGCCACGGATGATTTAACTATTCCTCTATATTTCTTAGTTTTGCCTCAGAAACAGCATTTCTGATGTCACCCCACAAGTTTCTATTGGGTTAAGGTCCAGGGATTGGGCTGGCCACTCCATAACTTTAATGGGCATTTCCTCTTTAGCATAAGGCAGCATGACCTCTTCAAGTATTTTTTTTTAATAAGTAAATTGATCCATGATCCCTGGTATGTGATAAATAAGCCCAACACCATAGTAAGAGAAACAGCCCCATATCATGATGCTTGCACCACAATGCTTCACAGTCTTCAGAGTGTACTGTGGCTTTAATTCAGTGTTTGGGGGTTGACTGGCAAACTGTATGCCGTCCCCAAACACTGAATTAAAGCCACAGTACATATATACATAATAGAAAACTTGTGGGGTGACATCAGAAATGCTGTTTCTGAGGCAAAACTAAGAAATATAGAGGAATAGTTAAATCATCCATGGCTGGGATACCTGTTTACCAGAGCCAGAAGTTGGTTGACTCCATGCAGCACAGATGTGAAGCAGTTCCTACAGTGGGTATTCAACTAAATATCAGTTTAGTGATTCACAGGAAAGCTAAATCTTAAAGTTTTTTCAATTTATGAAGTAAAAATTTGAGTTTGTATTGATAAAGGCAGACACTGCCCAATATAATTTTTTCTCGT
>JAUYWG010000050.1:3102519-3114180 GCA_034779775.1 Enteromius afrohamiltoni | reverse complement strand
TTAAAATATTGATAGTTTTTCTTCATGTTTTGAAGTAAAATATAATGTGCAGTGTTCCCAATAAATGGAAATAAAAACATTATAAGAATTCTGAGCTTTACACTGCTATTATTATGAACACAACTGTATAATTGTATTTAAATTTTATTTGCATTTTTAACTTATCCAGCAAGGGTCTGAGAGTAACGCAATTTCAGTTCTGTGTTTGTCCTGTACATGTGACAGAACTGACAAATAAAGCTGACTTTGACTTTGATTTGCTGATCATTTACTCAACCTCAAGCCAGATCCAGCTGTTGTGGTTTGCTAAGGAAAGATTTCCAGTGAAGCGGTTAAATTCCTGTTCCTCATACAAATCAATGATATAACCTGTAAATAATTGTTTAGATTTTTTTCAGTCATGACTTTTTATTTACTATTTCACGGAACAGAATAAGCTGTGCATTATGAAAGAGGAAACATCACATGGGTTCACTTGATCTGAGAATGAACAAAGTTACAATTCTCTTGTTCATGTTGCATCGAACAAGTCTTTACCTTTAAATACTGGATATCTTTGACAGAAGTAAGCTCTGGCAGGCCTGCTGTGAGCATCAGAGCAAAGAGTGTGATGAACAGATTTCCATTCTTTCTTAGAACCAGATACGCCTCCTCACAGTATCGCCTAAAACTACAAACATATACAAAGCACTGTTAAATTAGCATCCAGTATCTTTAGAAACTATGAAAAAGTATAATCATGTACAAATTGTGCATTAAGGGATTGGTTCACCCCAAAATTAAAATTCTGTCATTAATTACTCACCCTCAAGGCCTTCGTTCATCTTCAAATTAACCCAACCCAAATAAAGATATTTCTGATGATATCAGAGAGCCATCTGGCCCTCCATAGACAGCAGCACAACTGAAATGATCCCAGATCCAGAAACGTAGTAAAAACAACAGTTTAACAGTCCACGTGACATCAGTGGATCAACTTCACTTTTGCAACGCTACGAGAATACAAAAATAACAATTTAAGTTACTCAACCACTGTTCTCCTATGACTTACATCTTCCACCCTTTTATAGAGTATCACAACCAGGGTTCGAATTTAACACCGCCAAATGCGGGTTAAAAATCATTTTGGCGGGTACTGATAAAATCTTACCAGCCAGTTTGGCCGGTGACGCATGACCCAATCATGCAAATCATGTCAGAGACGCTCTGGGTCGTTTGTCCCCTCCGTCCTTCATTTCACATGAACACTACACTACTGGTGACGTTTTAGACACCTTTGGCAGCAGTGTTAATTTAATTGACGAATAATTTTCATCATAATGTTCGTCAACGACATTTTTTCATTTTGCTGTTTCCGACAAAAACGAGACGATAACGAACGAAAACTAATTTGTAATTACAAAAACTATGACGAAAAACTATTGACATTTTTGTCAACGAATAAAAACGAGACGAAAATGTTATGGAGGGACGATTGGGAAGAGATTATTTCAGAATAACGTCTCACACAGCGCGAGTAAGTTACTCCTGAATGGAGAATTACACACAAAATGATTTCAAACTGTCTGTTTTGACTAGCATTCAGGTAATTCAGGTCGATTACGTGAATGTAAACGGTAACGTTAGGGAACATGTTTCAGTACATTGCATTCGCGTGTATTTGGTTTAAAAGGACCGCAGCCTAATGTAGTTGCTATTGTCAAAGTCACTCAAAATCACTCAATGCCCCTGACTGAATCACGTAGTACTTAGCAGTTCTAAAGATTCATATAAATTTATTTATATTAAAAATATTTCTGCTTGAAAGAATGAATAATATGATAAACAATAAAGAACGCATAATTAGCCTATATAACCATTGCTATTTCATTGAAAAGCAGACCGTGTTCTTGATTGGTTTCGTGGTGGGGACCAGTAATTTAAATTTGCGTTTTTCATGCACTGTTAATAAAATGATCAAATTTTCATTCAGCGGCATTCATAATCTCTTATTTTCACCACGTAAAAATTTGTCTAGTGGAAATTCTGGTGATCAAATAGTTAATTTCGAACCCTGATCACAACCCATGCGTATGCTTTCCTCTAGGCGTAAGCAGTCGCAGATTATGTTCATGTACTTTTCCCCGGATGTAAACAAGGCTGATTATGTCATATACGTTAAAGCTTTCGTATGCGTTGTGATGCTCTCAAATGGCAGAAGATATAAGTTAGAGAAGAAGAAAGGTAGAGTAAATGATGTTATTTTGTTTTCTTTGCGCGAAAAAACTCTCATTTCAGTTGTGCTGCGGTCTATGAAGGGTCGGATGGCTCTCTGATCCCATTAAAAACAACTCATTTGTGTTCTGAAGATGATTGAAGGTCTTATGAGTTTAGAATGATAGTGAGTAATTAGGGTGAGTAATTAATAACAGAACTTTCTTTTTGGGGTGAATTAACCCTTTAAAAGCAAGCTCATATGAAACACACAAAGTCAGTTTTTCACTAACTTTCCAAATTTCTCAGTGTTGCTTGTTTTTCCCTGTTGAATCACGTGGATGAAGTCATGTGTAAGGATGAAAGGAACACGTTCACGCTTGATGCCGAACTTGGACTTAAAGTTTCCTAGGATATGGCCGAAGTCTATGTGGAAGAGCTGAATTACACACACACACATGCACGCACACACACACACACACATTAAATACATATTACATATCAATACAATAAATACCCTGTTAATCTTAGAATCAAATTTAATTTGAACTATTTTAAATCAACAGAAGACCATTAAAGATTCATTAGGAATAAGAGAATTATTTTAAGCAGCATGTCTCTTCTGTAAACAGTATATTCACATGGTTTATTAGTAAGTATAGAATGGTTCTCCAACTTACCTGCCCTGTACTGCGAACCATGATGTTGTCACTATGGCGATCACCAATGCCCAAGACATAGGTGGCAACACAATAACCAGCACACGACAGAGTGAACTCCTCAATGGCTTTGTCCAAAGCCTCTCTATTTCAACACATCACAAAGCAACTATATTTAATAAGAACATGACTATTGTCACTTCCAGTATAACATTTTATAGCGCCAAGTAATGCTAGGATGTTTTTTTTGATGCAACATTAAGCTTTACCATTCAAAATAAATTGGCTTTCGTAATACTGAAATGAAAGTTCTACATAATACTTAAGACAGATAATAATATATTCAAACCCTCAAAAACTGTTCATCCGAGATACTGTAGTCGACTACATGTCCAACTTACCCAGAGTTCTTGTCTTTAAGCCAGTTCAGTAGAGCATCTTTATTGAAGGCGGCAGCGGCAGCCATGTTGCTGCTTGTTTTTTGGATGTTCGCAATCGTATCAGCTGATGACACAACCTCAATCAGACCAGAGTGATCTCCTGTTGCCAAGCAGCCATACGGTACAATTCTACGAGATATGAAAAAAGAACAAACATATTTATAGAATTTGAAAAAAGAAAAAAAAAAAATTTGCAAAATAAAAATATCTGATGCAGTGTGCACAGATATAAATATAATTCAGCAGATTTACACATTTCATCCGTCAATTATTAATCTTGAACTTGTGGGGCACATCACATATGAGGCATTGTTTCGAATGTCAACAGGCATTGAAGTACACATATGTAATTGTTATATTTAATGCAAAGACACCCGTAGTGTGCTTCCAAATCTAGTTTTTAAAGACTGAGGAAAAAAATATTCTGAATAATTCGGATATTGTGTGTGAAATAACGGAAAATAGCAACACAACTCGATACTAATTTGCCTGGCTTGGGTCAAAAACATATTTAACCAAACAATCTTCAGTGGAAAAGAAAAAGTTGAATGTGAATTCTATAACATTATCCTTCTTAACCACGTGTAATATAATTCACCCAATGCGCATGCACTCACAAACAGAAAAATAAAGATCAACAGAATAGAAACAGATCCTTACACACACACTTTACCTGAGGTCCAAATTAGCCTCCTTCCACAGCAGATCCATCAACCTCAAGATCTGTAAAGTCAACATGTCCTGCCGCAAGTCTGAAAAAGTCAGATATAAAAAATGTTACTTAATCTAATCTTGTGACAGAGGTTTGGCTTTACCTATTACGCGAGCCATCTGTCTCTCACCATCTCCATTTTTAAAGATGATGCCCACTGTGTCTCCTCCTAACAGCTTGTTGTTGTAAACAATCCACAGAGGTTTCATTTTAGAGTCCATGTACTTACACCTCTCAACACTGATAGAGAAACAGAAAACGGTTGTATGCAGTTTTTTGTCTGAAATTATTGCAACAACAATTTAATAACATTAATTATCAACATAATGTTTGTCTATAAAGTGCCCCATCGAAATATAACAGTTCGTATAGTAACAGGAGTGATTCAGCCTACAAAGCTCCATAAAGAGGAAAGAAATCATTTTAATCACTTCCATGGGAAATCAAGTATTCAGGATTAGCATTACTTTCCAACATGCTTCAAAACTTTCATTTTCAGCTCACATCATGAGCCCAGATTACTTCTAACATTTCCCTCCCACCACCTTCCATAACCTGATTACTATGGAAGTGTAAAGGATTTTGCTTATTCATATTACTATTAACTGAAAATAAACAATTCCTCAACTTATATAATTGTTTATCTTATGAAATTCAACTGCAGTGTACTACTTTTAAAACAATATGCATTAAGACAACACACAAACAGAGATCTTACTGTACTCCAGCGAGCAATGTGTTGGGGTTGAGAGGTGAATGCAGGTCAGAAAGCGTCTCGATGAATCCCGTCTGTCTAAGGCAAGTCATCATGGCCTCTTTAAGATGAGCTTGTTTTGTTTTCGTTTTTATGGTGCCCAATTTAATCAGCTCATTTACAGCTTTCAGCTTATTGAGAGCTTCAACCTTTAGAATAATTAAAAAACACCATGTTAAGCTCCATGACCACATAAAAATAGTATGCAGAAAACAATGATGCTCACATTTAACAAATACATTCATTTATAAATCAAAACAATAACATGCATTGAATGTATACAATAACATGTATCTTTAATACCTAAACAAACCACATTGGATGGAAATGCAGATTCTTTAATCAAATACACTTCCATGGAATCCCAGGTAGTGTGTTAAGAGTTCAAGAAGAAAAGCCTGTTGTTCTTTGAAGGAATGAACACTTTACAAACTATAACTTACCATAAATGTGACGCTGAACCAGAACAGTAGTCATAAGAAGCAATGGCCAACCATACATTGTATGGATCCAAATTATTGATTTTTCTTTTACGCCAAAAATAAAAGTAATAATCATATTCCAAGGATATTTAGTTAATTTTACTACCAAAAATATATCAAAACTTTATTTTTTATTAGTGTTATGCATTGGTAACAACTTCATTTTCTCAGCATTTAGATTTTTGCACCCTCAGATTCAGTCAAATAGTTTCGTCTTGACCAAACATTGTCCTATATCACCCTAACAAACCATACGCCAATAGAAAGCTTATATTTGGCTTTCAGATGATGTATACATCTCAATTTCAATGAAATGACCCTTATGACTGGTTTTGTGGTCCAATGTTTAGTGATATTTAGATGGTAAAAGGCTAAGGAGACCTATAGATTTTATCCAAAGCAATTTACAGAATAAAATTACAACAAAAAGACTGCTCCTACAAAGTCCCATAAACTAAAAGGAGATAAAAAAAAGTTTCTTTCCATGTAAAATCAGGTGTGTCCAATAGAGTGTGTGCTCCTGGAGGGCCAACTTGCAGATATTAGAACCAACCTTCATTAAACTCTAAAAATAAAAAAAAGAAGCATGTGTCTGAACACGCTTGCTATACTATGTAAAAAAAACAGTATGTGTATTCAGTAGTATGCCCTAATTTGTGGTAAATACTTAAAGCAATTCTAAAGCATAACTCCAATACTCCTACACTATTTCATGAGGCCACTGGAGAGCAGTCTTGAGTGACAAGGAATCAGGAAAATTCTTCATCAAATCAATACACAATTTTTGATGCTGTGAAAGTGAAAGGAAGGAAGGTGAAAATCTTACTTTTAAGAATCCATGAAAGAAGAGGCCACTCATTATGTGATCATTCAACACAGTCTCATGACCAATTCATACATATTCGTACAAGGTGCCAGATTTGTGCTAATTCGCACGACCTCACTTGTACGATTTTGTACGATTTGGCCAAAACCCTGTGGCGTGTAGGTTTAGGGGTGGGGTTAGGTTTAGGTCATTCATACAAATTCATACGAATTGGCAACTCGTAAAATAGGTAAGATTTAGAGGAAGTGAGGAAGTGAAGTGAGGTCATACAAATTTGTAGGAATTAGCCACCTTGCTGTGAGATCAGGATGGATCATTTGAAGTGTACTTTAGATTTTATTGTGAAATATCCAGCTGTCACTGTTGGCAGGCTTTGTTTCTTAAGTACTGTTCTTCTTGACTAATAAGTTTGTCCATGTCTGGCATTTGCTCTTGTTATATTTGACACGGTTCCCTTTAACATATAAACATTTGGCGACCAGTAGCTGAAACACCAATGTCCATTACAGTGGACTTTACTTTGCAGCTGTATCTTTGATTGGGATGTGAAGACTTTGTTCATGTTGCTTTGACCTACATCTTCTGGCTACATCTATAATCTGATTATAGTAGTATAGTGTAAAGTCGCATATTATTCTATAACCCCAATAGTATTCAATTGTACGATAAACGCCATCTCTGAATGAAATTTGAATGAAGTAAATGAGAAAAAATTTAAATAATGCACCTGTTTTTTGAGAACCTCTAGGTGTGGGATGCAGCCTCTGCAGTATGCCTCCAAAATCAGAGCAAAATGAACCGACACAGCTGGCATGTACATTTCAGACCTGTAATGTACAACGCACGCAGTCATAAATTCTAGTTTCTGCATAAGCAAATTGAAATACTAAAGTATTTACATATTCCAGCTTCTTCGCATGTATACACTTGCCTGAGATGCCAGAAGAGGAAGTGGCCGATCTTGCGACTGGACTGAGCGCGCTCCAGGAGGAAGCGGCTGAGAGCGCAGTCGTAGTATGGCTCATAGCGCAGCACCTGCACAAGCTGCAGTAAATACTGCAACAGCTCATCATCACTAACACACACAGAAACAAACATTTGGGATTTCAGCATTTCTTGTTAGGCTTCTTGACAATGTGCTCTCTGACAGCATGGATCTCTCACCTCATATCTCTAAGGCAGTTGACTGCAAATTCTCTGACGTATTGGTCAGGGTAGTTGAAATCCAGAAGTTCTAGGGCATCTCGAGGGCTTAGTTTGGGCCAAATCTGCAGCAAAGCCTGTAGCTGCAGCGCAAGCGGAAAACGCTTGAGTTTCAACATCTGTTGGTTAATGTCAATGTGTATGGTTGCGCGTATACCTGAGCCATATCTTCATGTTTGCTCCATTTGACAGACAGCAGCAGTTTGGGGAGAGACTGAGGAAAGTTTTCTCTGCAGTCGTAGCGAAGTGTCCATATCAGATCTTTCTCATTCTCACACAGCTGAGAGAGAGGATCCCTCTCCATGATTTCCTTTAGCTCTATGTAAAACTTCTTACCCCCGCGACCCTACGGACATTAATTTCAATATTTTAATCCAGACATTGTTGCTGTTTGTGCATGAAAATATCTTTATAAAGTTACTAGGCATAAAGACCATTGCTAAGGGAATTCTCTAAATCCGTCAGCACTTTTTCTAAACTCCCCCAAACCCACGATTGCAGAGTTTTGTTCCTGGAACGTACATGTCACAATATTCAACTAAATCCCACCCAAGGCAGGGTGATACACATGCAGTTTTTTTCCATCACAAATATAACCATGCATGTGTGATTTCCACATTATATTGTGCTTATTCAACAGTTTACATGCGCTTTGAAAACCGTATTTCAAAAGTTCAAATGCCCGCAAAGAATGAACTCTTCTTGATGGTGAAGAATTGCAACGGCACATGAGCTTGAACGTGATAGACATGTTAATCAAGAACAAACAGATGTTTGTTGTTGCCATAGTAAACAAGGCACCGGCTGTAAGGGACAGCCTTATTCTGGCAAGAGGAGTAGGGAGCAGCAGCTCACTTGCATTTTAAGAGATACACATAAAAAAAAAAAAAAACATGTTTTTGCCTTAAGCCAAATACTGGGATTTTCAGCATTTTACACTATTGTACATAATCTGTGGGTTATTTTGAGCTGAATCATCACAGACACATGAGGACTATATTACAGGAGTCATGAACTGAGAAACCTAAGTTCCCTTGATTATTTAACATACAAGAGGTCATTGTATGAGGAAGACATCCGGTCATTTTTAGAACTCAAAATACTGAAAGGATTAGTTCACCCAAAAACTAACATTTTGTCATGATTTACTCTCCCTCATGTTGTTTCAAACCCATAATACCTTCGTTCATCTTCAGAACACAAACTAAGATATTTTTAATGATCAAAAAGTTGATCCACTGATGTCACATGGACTGTTCTACTATGTTATGGATCTGGGACCATTGCAGTTGAATTGCATTTATGAAGCGTCAGATGGCTCTCTGATATCATCAAAAATATCTTAATTTGGGTTCCGAAAATGAACGAAGGTCTTATGGGTTTGGAACAACATGAGTGCGAGTAATTTGGGTGAATTAACCCATGTTCTAATCTAAAATGTTATAGTGTGGATAAGCACCACCTCCACAGAAGAAGATCAACACCTGCTTTTAATTTGACGTGAAACATAAAAGATGATGCTGTGGCAACTACATTGGATCAGACAATAAGCATATACTGATCTCGGGGGGGTTGAAAAGAGGACAGAAAATAGCTTATTACTTCTAAATGATGAAGTTTTTTGATGTAAAACATGATAACATTATGAATGGACCTCTAAGAACAATACAAAAACCATTTTTTTTTTACCATTGTCATTGAATCACTGGCTCCAGCTATTTCTGCAGCTTTTTCCAGGATCTATGGGAGAAAAAAAATGATATACACATCAGAATACCTGGTAACATGACATGCCTCATGTTTGCTTATGTTTGTAGTGCCAGACCCAGATGGCACATCAATCAGAGTTCACTGACTGTGCAATGCGCACAAAGTCAGTCTTTTGCAAGGATAAGACTTCCAACAGCATTACAGAAAGCCATCATCGACAGTTAATATTCTTTGAGCGTATATATGTTTGTGTATTTATGTGGTCAGAAGATATCCACACTTAAAGCATGTACATTTATGAGCCGTGCTCATATTGTGCGTATATGCTTACCTTGTCAAAAGCAGGAAATACAACAGGTTGTGTTGAGTATTCTGGAAAGCTTATATGTAGTTCTGTAGCATTCTCTGTGTATGGATTGGTCTGAATTGTCCCAATAGGGTTCAACATCTCTTCCAGCTCATCTGCAACACACAGAAAAAAAGGCATTTCCTGAGCACATTTCCTTCCTTTACAAGACATCAGTGCACAACCTTACACAAAATGAAGTATTACTCACAGATTAACAGATATCTCACACAGCCTTTTTCTAAATTTTACAGACACACGCCCTATGACCCAACTGCCCAGCGGTTTACACAACCCTGTAGTCACAATCAAACTCTATTAAGCTGAGAATGTGTGTGTGTGTGTGTTCTCACCAGGAAAAGAGGACCAGCAGTGGAGGATAATGTCACCAGTCTTCAGCTGCCCTCTGTAGTCAAACACCATTGTGTTAACCCATGCTATTGGGTAGTGCTAGAGAGAAAATAGAACATTTAAAACATGTCTAGTAAGGGTGGTTATTCCCCCTATTAGAAAGGATAAAAAATAAGACTTGTAGGCTTTGGATCCCCAAATATTGTTTTGGTAAATCACCCACAACACCTAAAACAGTCTATGTGAGCACTGATGTAGAAGTGCTTAAGAATATGTGCAATGAATAAAGGTCTCACCACTTTGCCCGCCTTGCGGATAGTCTGGTATTTGTTCAGGTGTGTGTTCTTGGTTGACCTCTGTTTCTTCACTTTGTCCATAACAGCGTAAATGGCAAAACAGAGGCGGGCCATTCGAGGGAGGTCACAAACAGCGATGTCAAATTCCAGTGTTATGTTCCACACATGCTCAGATCGGCTGCTGCTCTCATTGCTGACCGCTGTCTTACACAATAGCTCTGTACCATGAAAGAGCCCTGCTCGGACCTGGATCTACACATATCCAAGTAACAAAAATAAATTAGCACATTATTTAAAGTCATTTGCAAATGCTACTTCCTATTCAGGCATCTAATAGATGTTTCACTGATATTAATGTACCGTAAGATCAACAATTTTATTACACAAAAAAGCTGTTTGGAAATATTTTTATTATAATCATGTGCCCAGCTGCCATATACTGTACACAGAACTGAGGGATACTGCCCGTGGCAATCAACACACCACAAATGCATCAGGCTAAATAGAACAGAGAATAAAGGCTAAACAATAGCCCATAAAACTTTTTGTTTAACTAACTTCATGTCCTATGTAGGCTTATAAATAGACATTAACAATGAGATCATACAAATTTGCCAAAACGTAAAACAGTTTGTCTTTGTTACTTTGAAACGGAACATAAGGACACACTGCACCTTTAAATAAACATTTGAATGTAATACTGTTTCTTGGCCACTGGGAGGTAGATAAAGGTTAGTGTAAGGTTAGTTGATGATTCTGATTTCAGGTGTTTACCTTAGCAGTATCTTCAGCGTTCACCTTATTACCTTTCACAAGATTAATTCTAAACAGAGAATGAACCTTCCAAACACACGTATGTAACTGCTGAGGAGACAGAAAGATAAAAGAAGAGTGTAAATGATGGCAATATGTAATTATTACATTATCACATTGTACCAATTGTACTCCATTGTCTTTGAAGGGCCATTAATTGGTTCACTTGATAAACATGAGGACCTGGCATCCTGTCAGATCACACTGATCCATTTAAAAAGTCATAGCAAAAAAAAAAAAGTACATTTTTAAATATTTAAAGGTTCTGTGAAAAGGTATGGTACTATTTTGTTGCGTACGAATATCTAATGCAATGTTATTCAGATATCAAGTGTGGCTTAAGTGTCTAAAGTTGCTATACCTCATCACACGCCAATTCAAAGACACTCACACAAATGCACATACTGTACACATCCCCTTAGGGGTTTGGTGTTGCAGAGGTCAGCAATCTGACATCGGCAAAATAACTCACATGATCAGTGCTAACACGCACTTGCCTGACTCACTTCCTGGAACACATTTTTAAAACTTACTGGCCCAAAACCATGTGTGAGGACACAAACCCTACAGTGCGACAGTGCTACACATGATCACGACTTGATATATCTGTCAGACTTACAAAACAACTTATCTACATGACAGAAAACATCAGCCATTAAACAAAAACTGTAAAAAAGCTACACAACAGATGACCTAAAAGTCTCTGCTTTCTACCATTCCAGTTTGATATATAATAATAATAATAATAATAATAAAAATGAGTAGTTAGACTTACTCTTTAAAGGGGTCATACAATGGTGCATGCACTTTTACAAGCTGTTTGGACTGAAATGTGTGTTGGGAGTGTGTGTACACAACCACCCTACAATGATAAAG
>JAUYWG010000050.1:3054257-3066826 GCA_034779775.1 Enteromius afrohamiltoni | reverse complement strand
TATGCAAAAATCATCAATATTAAAACAATAAAAGGCTTGAAACTACTTCAGTTGTGTGTAATGAATCTAAAATATATTAAATTAAATTATTAGCCTACTAGTTTGTAAAATAAAATTTGGTTATTAAATAAATTTTTAAAAGAGGTAAATCTTTTCAAAATATATAAAATAGGGCTGGGCAATTAATCGAAAAGTAATCGTAATCGACATTCAGTCGAATAATCGATAATAAAATTGCCAGGCGTTTTTAGTCTCTGTACATTGCAAAGGATTTGACTCCCTTGGCTACAGTGAAGCGAAGCGGGTTTAAACACCTCTTTAAAACTCTCAACAGGAGGTACACTTTGCCGTCGCAATCACATTGTTATTATTTGCCAGGAAAAAAAAAAGTTAACATGCTCATGTTTCTTAGTAAGAACTTAGAGTAAAATTCATGTTCATATAGTGACGTGACAAGATCACTAAGAACACCTCATGCAACCATGTTTAGGAGAGTTCTATTTTCAATACAACAATCTGTTGTTCACATTGATACATTGCATATTAAAATATTTGTTTACAGAAGATGCAAGAAATGCAATGTTTAAAATATTATTTACAGGATATACAAGATTTTTACAATTTTATTTAGAAGATATGCGGCTTATTTTCTGAAAATAATTTCTTTCGCTATTTATTTTTACTTTTTTATAAGAACATATTTTTAGGCAATGTGTGCTTTAATTCCAGTCGTGCAACATTGATGTTTAATAAATAATCATAGATAGAAGATCTGTGTGTTTCCTTCAATTATTATTTTAAAATCAAGTAATGCACCCTTCATTCAAAAATCTCTCACTTGTATTATGTGAGCATATTTACTGTACAAGATTTGGCAGTGAACTATGAGGGCAGAAAATTAAAAAAATAAATAATCGTTCATTAATCATAATCGAGTTAAAATGTTCAATTAATCGAGATTTAAATTTTAGGCCAAATTGCCCAGCCCTAATATGAAATTTCACATGGTTTTGAATCAGATTCAGTCAGTTTATAGTCAGCATCTTACCCACTGACTCGAGTCAACTTACCCCGGGCCCCAACCTGGGCCCCACAAACACTTATCTTTTTGATAAGAAGCTGTATTTTTAGAACCCTTTGTTATAGATACATTCAGATAACTTCAAATGAAGAAACATCCTTAAATAATTTTAGATACTTTCATTGTACCTCTGTGCCTTTGTGTCTCATTTTCCACAATCTTGAGGACCTTTAAGCAAAACTGACTTGTCTTTTCAGACTCTTGCCCTACAACTGCGTGATAAAATTCGACTGACCTTGGCTACCCGAGGTCATTCCGAGGTTCCTGCGTGATTGAGCAAGAATATCTCGCTTTTATTATCTTCTAAAGGAAAATGACACATTGCTTATTTTTAGCTGACCATTTTTGAACCTCATTATGGACATCTGCGTGTACTTTCTAGGGTGAAGAGGTCACCCATACAATTTTTTGTGTACATTTCCCATTTGTAAACAACTGTGGCATATCATAATACACCCCAGTAATAATTCTGGCATAGAGATGCTTATTTAGTGTCATCTATTGTTCATCAAAGCCAATAACAGAAAACATCACGTAGGGTGAATCTTCACTCCATGCCCAAATGTCAAAGGAGGAAAATGATAAAATGAAACCTCTCATCTCCACTGACCAAATTATTTTGGATTCGGACAAAAGTCATGTGCTTCATAACAATCGCCGGATTTTGTGCAAATCAAATCTCTGGCTTTTTTCCTGTGTATAGCAAATACAGCTGACCCCTCTCTCCTTTTCAATAGGCGCGGGGTGATGTGCGCCAGGGCGCTCGTGAAAACCACAGCAGTCCAGTTTAAATCGTTCCCAAGAATCCTGGGAATTCAGTTGTGTACCCAAGCACTGGGAAACCGACAACCTGCGCTGTGACACCAGATCAGTCAGGTCAGCAGGTCAGCCTGCGGAAACCTCAGGACCATCATAAACCTATTCGTCTGACTGTGGGTGAAAGCTCAAAGTCTTCTGATGCGCCTTTCAAATGCAAATAAATAATTTGAGTATAGGTTTGAATAATTCGTCTTGTCCGTGCCAAACCAACGACCTAGTAAAAATTCTAGGCCCAGATAATGTGGATTTCATAGAAAATGCATGCGTGTACTCTTAAATCACCCAGAAACCATAGGCAATAGGGTTTTGAGTGCCTTATTAAAATTATTTTTTTAGCTCTTTATTAGATTAATTAGCCAAACATACACTCACTCGTTGACACGTGGACAGTAGCCTTCATTAAAAACATCCAAACAGTGTGACATACTCCTATTTACTTTCACTTATGGCACAGTAATTTAACATATTCTAATGAATATGAATTAATTTTAAACATAAAGCACAATGATGGATGAAAATGGAAGTGTTATGGCTGAGGCAAACCTGGTGTTGGCTGTCTGTTCTGAAAGGGTCTAATGACGCGATTTTTTTTTATTAGATATTTCTCACTTTTAATCGGTTTGTGCTTAACGTGTACAATAAGACTTACATAATCTCCCACTGAATTTCATGCGTAAACTTGTGTTCATTTCGTCTACACAAATGTGGTTTTATTTATTATTATTATTAATAAATGTTTTCTATTTTTAGTGATGTGTTATCTTAACTGTATTAAATGTATGCAAGTTGTCCAGCAGGTGGCTGCACGTGTCCGCGTCCTAGCGATGCGCGTTCGCTCTTTACTCCAGAATCCTCGCGGATGTAGTCTAGGCTTCTCATGTAACGTTGATCCTTCTTTAAGAAACGGCCCCTAACTCGGGAAGATTGTTTCTATGATCCGTTAAGGCTTACTATGTTTTGATAGCCTACGTATGTAAACCAAGCAGCCTAATTGTGGACTAGCAAAAAAACAATATTTAGGCTATGTTAAGCGGTTTGTTGAACTATACAATATATCCAATATATAATTTTTTAAATTATAAATATTTATAATGTTAAGCAAAAAGCCCCAATAAAGTTGATATACAATCGACTGACAATTCAATTGACAGTTGTTATGTTGCTAAACCTACTATACCTGCTTATATAAAATAAATGATTATTGATATCTAAATTATTGCAAATATAGGAAAGACTACAATGGATTAGCTACTATTTTTCTTAATAAATTAGGTAATTGAAAATATTGAATGCATTGCTATATATCTTCTTTGTCCTGTACATGAACTGTTTTGTGGGCACCTGTGATCTTTTTTGACAACATTCCCGATGCGCTTTTTGGGGGGCACACAAAATAGCTTAGGCTATACATAAAAGGGGGCCCGCCTTTACTCCCACTGGCCCTGAGCATCCTGCATGCGGGCGTATTATGGGATACACACCTGGCACCTGAAAATGACTCTAGTGGCAGCGTGAGGAGACGTGAAAACTACAAACAGTCATTACAGGATACGTTCAATCAACGAACAACATACCTCCTTCTCAATAGAACAGTTAATATTCCTCGTCTTCTGCCGTTCTTCTTCTTTGTTATTAAAACTGAATTGTTTATCTAGGAGTTTATTAATGTACTATATTCGTGCAGTCCTAAAATGTCTTATTCAATCTTTAAATGAGTTTTTCATTAACTCATTAATTATATAAGAAAAATATAGGACTAATGCATAATAATAGAAATAAAAAACAGGGAACTTTAGAACACTGTTTATTTTTATTCTAATTAGCCTACATAACAAAATATATTTTCCAGAAATACCAAATGAGTCAGACACACTCTATGTTTCGCGAAGGGTATTTAAACAAATAATCATTAAGAAACATAATCGTAAAATCAGTTCATCCACGTTTCATTACACGGCTAATTATTTAAATATAGATTAACTACAATTTATGTAACATTCGATATTACGTAAAAATGTTTATTTGTTTATATTATAGTCAAATGCCTATTTGACTATAATATGAAGGTTATTTTGTTTGCATAACTATACTTTATTTTGTAAAACCAAACAGTCTTTATTTAACTGGTAGTATTATGGGGCTTTGATAATTATATTCAGTTTCGATTAAGCACGTTTTGACAAGTTTTTTTCCCCCCAAATGAGAATATTCACTGTCTAATTAATAAATGCAAAGACACGCGTGCATTGCACTACAGACAGTAGTGTACTTCTAATGAGAGAGTGTGTGTGTGTGTGTGTGTGTGTGTGTGTTTTATACGCACGAAATAAAATGCGAAACTATTTCTATGAAATTGGGCCTAGTTGTTAAAAAATGTTCAAATTGTTAATTATTGACACCGCATGCGGACAATAGTTTTGAACAACATGCACGCAGCAATATTTAGTCATTTTTGTATTGTATGATATTGATTCGAAAGGGCTAAATATTTACATCTTCAGCAGAATAATTTGTCCCAAACCGATTACGCAATTTTTCCTCATCTGCAAGCTCCATTTTGTTTTTTATAGGCCTTAGAATCACGAATAGCTTGGGGTACACGAGCAGCTTTATGGTGCAAAGAAATGTTCGTAGCTCTGTTTGGAAATGCCTTTCTTATAGTTTTATCTCGCAAAACTATTAAACTCTAAATCACACGCCTGTATAAACGTAAAACACGTGACTACAGAGATGAAATAATTAGTTGAAGGCCAGAACTGTAGCTGGATGAACTCCTAAACAAATCACCTTGTAATAATAATAATAATTATTGCTGAAATATACCGTTTAAATGATAAAATCCAAAACAAGTGTTAAGTTCACAAAGTGTTTATTAAAGAATAAAAACTAGACCTATTAAAAAAAGAAAAAAAATTGGAAAGTGCTAGTTTAACATGGCCCCAATGTGTCATATACATTAAAATTATTTCCTTTTTTTCCTTTTTCTTTTTCTTTTTTTTTTACAAAGTACAAAAGTCCAAACCGGCAGTCACGTGCTTAAACACTGAAACAAGAGGTCAAAACACAGGTGTGTACTCTTCGGTTTGTATACCTGCCCAGAGCTCCACTGCATCCTCACACATTCAAAAGCGAATAGAAGAAAAAAGGGTTCAGAACCCAATACTTCGCTGCAGAGGCACTGACAGAATGGATTCAGGTAAACATGAATTGTAATTCCGTGATGCTTATACCTTCAATCTGCTGGCCATCCTCTCATCTCTCTGAACTGTTTATACACATTCAGAACATCAATGTCCACGAGTCTCCTGCAAGAAAAATATGATCTTTATTCTCTGCGTTAAGCAGGCTATACTCGGCCAGAAAACGCCCGTGCTTCCACAGTTTGCGGCTCCGGGAAAAGTTGTCCTTCTCGTCAGTCTTAAATCAGCAGATTGTTTTGAAATGCCTTTGTGTTTTTTTGAAATCGATGGACCTTGTTTTTATTGTCTTCGAGCAGGAAAGTTCATCCGTCTCACGCCCGAGCTATATATCAATCCGCGCGTGTAGCGCGGAGTGTTTGCTCTCGTGGTCCCAGTACGAGCAGTGCATCATGGAGAGTTCCGCGGGTTGTCGCGAGCAAGCAAACTGCAGCCCTGTTCCGTTACCGGTGGACACCGGAGGGGCTGCAGCCGTGGCGGGACTGAGCTGCTGCGCGTGCGGGAGCGCGTGAGGGTGCGTGTGATGGTGGAGATGATGGTGGCTCATGCCGTTATAAGTGTTCACCATGCCCGGGAGACCTGTGCTCTGCGCCCGCGAGTACGGATTGTACGAGGACGGCGCGGACAAACCTTTCACGCTAACCGGACTCAAGTTTCCACTGCTCATCTGACAGGAGGTATAGGGCATAGGCGCAGGAGACCACGAGTTGTTGATGAACCCTGACTGCAGGTATTTGGGCGGGGAGAGGTAACCGTACCCGTCGCCACCGAAGAGAGACTTGCCAGGCTGGAAATGGGTCGGTGGAGGCCTGAACGGTCTCTTCATGCGTCGCCGTCGCCGGTAGTTGCCCTTTTCGAACATATCCTCGCATGCCGGGTCCAGTGTCCAGTAGTTGCCCTTTCGCTCGCCGCCGCCCTCCCGAGGCACCTTGATGAAGCACTCGTTGAGTGACAGGTTGTGTCGGATGCTGTTCTGCCAACCTTTTTTGTTCTTCTCGTAGAAAGGAAATTTACTGATGATGTACTGGTAGATGCCGGACAGCGTGAGACGCTTTTCTGAGCTCTCGCGGATTGCCATCGCGATTAACGCCACGTAGGAGTACGGTGGTTTCTGGGTCGGGTCGGATTTGTCCGGTCCCTTCTCGGGAGGGGTTTCCTCTTTTTTTCGGTCTTTATCCGCGGAGCTCGAGGTAGTGTCCATGAGTATCATGCCGTTGTCCTCGGGGCCTGGGTAGGTGGTCATCATTGCGCACGCAAACCTACACCAAAACAAAACCGTGGACTAATAACACAGCTCAGCAATGCAAAAGTGTCTTGATGACGGCAACAAATGTCAGACTAAAATAAAGATTTCTTCCCTTTTTGTCTGCGTGCGCGGCTTAATGTCAGCGTTAAAGGTTTTACAAAGTTCTTGAAGCGCTTCAGAGCTTCTCCTCAACTAGATACCCACGGAGAAGGAGGGCAAACTGTGGTTTGGTTTCTCCTTAAGCCCGCCTTTTCTTCCCTTCACACACTCCCTCACATTCACACATATTTTATGCGGTAGGACATAAGCTTCCTGATTCGTATGCCTCGAAAGCGATTTATCTGTTTTGCTTCATACCCTCTAAATTCTGAACTGTGTCTCTCACCACAACTATTGAAGCAACAACTGGAAACCGACACAGTTTTAGAAGACATAATTAGTTCATATAACAGGTGCAGGAGCTGAACTGTTATACAAGGTTCTGCGCAGTCAAACCAGCCTTCGTCCTCAAATAGAAAATGTGGTTTAATAAAAATGAATTATTGGAATTACTCATATATATATATATATATATATATATATATATATTTTTTTTTTTTACTAATATTTGTTGTGGCTAATTATATTTGTAGGCTATCACTACTATACCAATAATGTCTTTCAGGCTTACATCTTATTGGATTAACTTTATTTGACGTATAGCCTAGGCTATTCCTGTTTTCATTTCTTGTTTTAAATATAATTATGTGCACTATTTATTGTGTAGCACTGTATATTTGGCTCCTAATTGTTTTAGATTCTTGTGTATTCCGTTAGTTATCCCCGAGATATTTTTGGACTACTATAAGCGTCTGATTTGCTGCCGGTTCTGCCCATATCCAATTATAAGCATGTCGCTTTAACTCAGAAAGTGTTAGTCAAGAACATGGGTCCAAATGTAAAGGATAATGTGACAAATCACTCATATGGGATCTGTTTTAGCGGATCACATTGCGCCACAGTATTTATCTTCATTACGCGGGCTAGCAAATGTGTTTGAATCTGAATAAAATTGTGATTGTAGACAATATCATTGCATATAGCGATTAATGAAAGAACCTGCCCCTTTCAGCACCAATCATTCCTAGCATGACTGATTTCTGGAGACATTATATGTTAAGTCGCAAATTATTACCCTGTTACATAGTAATTTACGCACGCCCGTAGATAAATTTTGTAGCTATGTAGATCATACAGCTGCGTCTTTCTCTTTTCTCATTTGCGTCTTTAATATTTCGCAGTCTGTGAAGGCCTACGTAAATATAGCACACTCAGAAGGAGCAGGTTACAAGTTAACTGCATTTACTACGAATAGGCTACTTTTTTTAAATAATGAAATTAATTTCTCAAGTTTCATTAAACACGTTTTTACAATTAGCCTTCTAATCAACCAACCAAACACCACACAATTCACTTCTTGAGTGTGGATGCCAGCATCTAGGTAAATGCAGTTGCATCTATGTTTTTATTATTTTATTTTTTTAATGGGTTAAGGCCTATTGTTTTTTTGTTTTTTTTTACAGGTCAGGTACCATCAGGTTTTAACGAGGCTTGGCCACTTGCCTACAGTTGGTTATGCAACACAAGACAAGTTTTGACCATTCTCCACCACCGTTGGACTTGACAACTTCTTTACGGATGTTCTGAAGTAGCTGTTACTTCAGCAATCCACGTGCTGGTTGATAAAAACACATTAAGGGCTCGAGAGCGTAGCATACAGGGTTACATGTTATCCGACATCACTGATGAGAAAAAATACAGCATGATTCAATTCCACGAAGCGTAAAACAAATCTGGAAAAATTGGCACAGGCAGAAAATACGCGTAATATTCCTACATTATGAATTAGCCTAAGCTATTAAAAAGCAAATGCTAAAAGTATATTATTTGTCAGTAGCCCATTGGATAAACAAATTCCCTACACCCTACCCAAAATCACCTTTAACCAGTGACGTAATTCTGCTCAAATTTGCAAACGCGTTCATTCCATAACATTATTAAAGCAAATATTCGTTAATTAAATATTTGCAAATCAATGAAAAAATCTGGTAAGATGTTATCCTATTTGGAGTTGTTGAAATAAGTCACAAACGTCTGTATTTATTCACTAGAAATCAATTTAAAATTGTTTTAAATAATTAAAATAACATTAATGCCCAATGTCCTTTCGTAACATTTCAGGATTGTTTTACTTGAAGTATTTAATAGATATGTTTCACAACATTTTTCCAGAAGCAATTAACAAATCAGATATGTTCCACCAAGAAAGAGTTTTTTTTTAATAAATATATTTATAGTGTTTATCATATTTTAGCTGTAAAAACTCACCGGGGTTGTTAACTATCACCACGAACCAAAGATTTTGAAAGATAGCAATAAAAATGCTCTTTCAGGTGTGAACAAGATCCATCGATTGTTACAGGCTTAGTGAGGAAAGGAATACCGAGTATGTGCGGAGAGGGAAGGAAGGAAGAGGGAGGAGAGGGAGAATAAGGAGAGAAATGTAGAACGCATTAGTCTGTGGTGCGTGCTTAAGTATATACTCTAAAAGACAGAAATTCCCGTTCTCCATAACGGTTAAGAGCGCGGGAGGCACACATTCGACTGGTTCACTAGCTATATTATGTGGACATTTTCATTGTTTTTATAGTTTATTAGCTAAGTTAATAGCCTTTTCTTCTGCTTAAACCAACGCAGAATGTTTTTAGTAAATATGGACAATCATTTTTACGTTGAAGGTGAGCGGAAGGACTCATTCGACTCATGATGTTCTTTCTAATACAAAATAGCTAAAGCAATTTTCTGATTATTCAGAACAACTGTACACTTTTATATTTAGTTTACATTTTTTTTGTGGATGCAACAACACAACCATTGTTTCAAATGTATAAATCTAGACATGCTTTTAATATTAATTTCCATCAGTGCACCATCAAAAAGAGTAAAAAAGTAAAATAATAAAAAAATAAAATCTAACATCTGCAAACTTTTCTTGAAATAAGAATTGTCTCAAAAACGGTTGATGTCCTTCCATAGATCATTTTCTTCTTTAAAGAGAAAGGACAGACAAGGAGCAAAAAGGGCATGCAGAGATGTGAAAATGGAGAAACGGAAAGAGGGATTAAGAGGGAGGGATGTTCTCCTGCTCCTACTGAGACAGGTGGACATCATCAAAGGAACACACACACACATACACGTCTGTGTATGAGTGATCAATCTACAAACTGACTTAAATCAAAATAATTTTACACATTAAAATAAAACAAACAACTGGAAACCAAATAAACATGCTTCCATAAGATTAACGTTATTTTATAACACAATAATGCATTTACATGCATGAAGTGAAAATGACAGTTTCAAAGCTGACATGTTTAAATCCTCAAAGTTAATGGACCAAAAATGTGTAGGTTTAACTCCGGTGAGCAAGATGTTTGTACGATGGGGCGGTCTTTACCTGACACCCCCATACCCTGCAGTTGCCAAGCTACCAGAGAACGTTCTTGGCAGTACAAAAGCCTACATGTGGGTGGCTATGAATTGTGGGAGATCTTATCGCATCATGACTCCATGACAACAAGAGACGTTAATGCAGCCATGACACTGCAACCGTGCCACACAGCTGTTTGATTTTACGGCACTCTTCGTCTCTTACAATCACCATGTATTCATTTTTTATCTTAATAATTAATGCAGCAAGCTTTTTCTCTGCTAAAAGTGTCTCGGTTTGGATCTAGGCACACAAAAGGGTGTCTGTAATGGCTGTGGTGCAGCATAGGTGTGAAAATATTGACACTGACATGATATGGAATTAACGTGTTGGGAGTATTGGAGCATGGGAGATGTAGTGAAACAGTGTGACAAAAAGCAATAATTCATTGTAAGATGTGTGTTACTTGTGCATCTGGATGTAAGTGTTCATATTTATTTGCACATGTGATCAAAATGGTGTGTGTGTTTGTGTGTGTGGTCTTTGCACACAGTGTGGAGTTGCTTCCTGCAGGAAAGGAAAAGTAAAACAGGACGTCTTCAAATCCGCAGGGAAAAGGATTCAAAACCTGTCGAAGACCTCCACACATACCACCCCGCTCCTTTCATTCACTACATCCCTCAATCATTCTGTCTAGATCTTTCCAAAAACTCAATATGCTGCTTTTCATCATACAGGTATCTTTTCTATCATGGCCCATTTTCATGTCCTGCTTTCATTTATGATAAAACTGTCAATATAGCAAATTAGGAGTTGAGTTACAGTTAGTTAGTGACCTGAACCTTAAAATACAGCGTGACCTTGGTGTCAAATATCAGGAATATATAGCAAATTAAAGAAAAAATAAATTTTGTACGCAAAATATTTAACAGAAATATGGGAAGAGGTCCCTGTCACAAGTTCTATGCATTACATCTGAGATATCGTCCTCTGTGTTAACATTTAAAGTTAGGGAGGCAAGAATGGCCCACAAAGAGAGAGCAGTTTCTAATTGCGTTTAGCTGTGATATTTCACACATAGGATATGAGTATCTCTATCACTGTCTTTAAAATGTAAAAGAAAGTGATAAAAATGCAGCAGAAAAGATTACGTGAAAGAACGTCTAGGCTGTGTACTAATACTTTTAGAATGTTTAGTGTGAGAATAACCAGCCCCAGATGAGGATTGTTTGCTGTGGACTCTTGGCAGATGAGAGCATTAACAGGTAATTGTCTAATCCCTGTCAGTCTCTTTGAAATGGGGCTAACGTTTCATTTGGTGTGGATAATCCTGCCTGGCTCTTAGAGTTTGGAGGATCAGGCTTTGTGTCTCTGCAGCGGAAGAAGATGCAGATGACATCCGGGGCTTAGTCCATAATGCCATATCAATATGTTAACATTACCTGAAAAAAAATCATATTGCCGTAGAAAAAAAATCTGTATACTCAAGTTAACTCAGAAGCCAATAAGCAACTACATTTTTCTGATGCAATAAAAAAGTTGTATGTATGCAGATTGTTTAAATTGATACTGTAGACCTATTAAGAGTTTGTTTCCATTTAGATTGTAAGATGATTTTATTTTAGAGGTAAATCCAAAAAAATTAAATTTGAACAATATTTTTTATTTTGAATAACATTTTTCTCTGCAAAAGGCAAAAAGTTGATCATACTGATTTAAGGGACGTTTTATCAAGAAAACGTGCACGTTATTTATTTCACGTCTTCTGAAGTGTAACTGCTATCACCTGTTTAAACCCATTCACAGACTTGGAGGGGTCTGGGCAATTTTTATTATAACTCCGATTGGAATCGTCTGAAAGAAGAAAGTCACGTACACCTAGGAAGAGAAATATTTAATTCTTTAAAATGTTCTTCCACTTGTTACATTTATTTAAGCCATCAGGCTGCATTACTTTAACCTTGTTTTTAATAATCATGCTCAGCTGTGAAAACAAAAAGAAAGTCCCACTCCTACAATGAATACTGCAATTTTCTTAGGCTATATTATAAATATAATATTTTAATGAATAATATGCAATTTTAAAATATATGTTATGATTTGAAAACTGATAGGCCTAATGTTGTCATCACATATGTGAGTTTTACTCGGTAGCTCACGTGATACGGCGTTGCACTTATTAAAAATAAAAATGATAAAAACACTGCAATACGTACCTATACCAAACATGCCACGGTTACATATTAAATGTGTTTTAGCGTGACTCTCTGCACATTTCACTTTGAAACTGATGTATGTAGAGGCATGTATTTCTAATGAGCCTGGGATCTGATTAAATAATGCAGATTATGTAATCAGTTACTTCCTGGTAACAGAGCATTAACTTTAAACAAATCCTGTATCATATGTGATGGACATAATTTTTGCATCATTGTGATTTAACACAAACTGCTCTTAGAGTTTGTGTTTGCTGAATAACGTTGTAAAACATCCTTAAAGTTTTATATCCTTTTCAATAAATATGTAAAAGTATCAAGCAGATAAATATGACCGTTCTTTTATTGTCCACAAATTAAAGAAGAATTTTTGGTAACACTTTTGTAACGAAAGGGACAGTCGCAGAAGGTAAAATCCAAACAAAAGGTATTTATTCACACAGGAAGAGTAACAAAGGTAAGTGAACTTAAATTCATCCAATACTGGGCATAGAAGGAAAACTGAGAATAGTCTTTGGGGCTTTATCCGCAGGACGACGAT
>JAUYWG010000050.1:3024323-3037831 GCA_034779775.1 Enteromius afrohamiltoni | reverse complement strand
TTTCCCCCTCCATATCTACCAAATAATGCTGGTCGCCGTTTTTGTGAAGTTTAGGCTTGCAGTTAGTGTTTGTTGCTTGTCATCTATTATTAAATCTGATTTAGGCATTACTCATTGGTGAGGTTAGGTTTAGGTGTAGAGATATGGTCAAGACTATATTTTTGTATTAAATGTTGTTCAGGGTCAACTAAATATGTTGATCTAAAATTGGCAAAATCAGGACGTTTGTATTACTATGATGCCTAGACACAGTGTTATTATAGCGCATGTGTATATGGATTTATTCATGCGTGTGTCCTGCCGTTAGGAATGTTCAGTATTTTTGAGCTCATGTGGGTGTGGGTTTGAGAATGTTTGTGTGTATTTGTGTGCGTGTGTGTTTGCAGGACAGTACGCTGTTTCAGCTGTAGGTTATTGTCGCGCTGTGATTCTCCCTTACTGAGAAAATATTGTGGTACATCTGTTCACACTTAGCCTTAACACACACACAGGGAGAGATTAGAGATCAGATGCGAATCTGAAATACTTTAGGCTGTTTTTAGTGAACTGAGATGAAAAATTATGATCTTAGCATTCAAACATCGTTAAAAGTCAAATAACCATATAACACACAGATTCAGCACACTGTAAAAAGTAAAAGTGTGAAGTTGTTGCCTTAAGAAGCAACCCTAAAATGTATTTTTGTTGGTGTTACCTGATAAATCCAGACTGATTCTAATAAGAAATATGTAAATAATATTATGTTATAAAATGTAAAATCTGAAACAATTAATTTAGACACAGTGTAACTCACACACACACACACTTTAGAAGGTACAATAGTGAGTACCTCACAATACAATGGCTTTCAAATACATTTGTGCACATTTGTTCAAATACACTAAAACGTGTGCACAGCATATCAGTAGAGAACAGTATGTTAATTACCATGTTAAGTACTTTGTAATAGACATACTTTTTTCTTCTTCTGTAAGCTACATTTTATATATAGTAGTTCAGTTTACAAAATTATGGCCCTTAAAAGTAAGCCCAAATCTGCACCCACACACACATTATATATGTATGTGTATATACACGCCATACAAAGTTTTTTAAACAATTTTAAGTTACCTGTGCTAACCAAAGACCAAGGCTGCATTTGTGCTCAAAAATACGGTACAAAACGAAATTTGAAATTTTCTATTGTTATCCATTTTAAAATATAATTTATTCCTGTGATGCACATCTTAATTTTCATCATGATTACTCCAGCTTTAGTGTCATGACTTTTATTTTGCTATTACGCTCCATTTCCTTTAGTTCCTGTTTCTTTTTCTATGGTTTCTTATTACTTCTTGTTTGTTTATTTTGTTACTGATTATGTTCTCCTTCACTCCTCATTATTTTCACTCCCCACATATTTAAGCCCTGTGTTCTTTGTCCAGCATTGTCTTGTTTAAGTAAACAAGTCCTGTGTCCTGTGATTTGTGTCATTCCTGGATTACTTTGTTCTGTTTAAATAAGAAGGCTGCTGCAAATATTTTCATCTGCACAACTTTGCCTTGAATGCGACAGAATACTGGACCAAAAATGACATTTTAGACTCTCTGTGCCTCACCCACTACCTAGACTGCTCACTTTCTATGTCCAGCCTCACTGAGCTGTCCAAGGCACACCTGTCTGTGAATGCTCCTTTTTTCTGAAGTGGATGCTGGCTATTAACAACTCTCCTTTCATCATCCGCCTCACTGGTGAGCCAGCCCCATTCCAGCCCAGAGTTAGAGGGAATATTATTATAAGGATTTTTTAAAAGAGCTAATTCCCCAAAAACCTTCCTTCACAACTGGTTATGCACAGCTCTAAATCTCTTCTCTCTCTGCTAGTTCTCCCCAGCCCTGAATCTCCTTTGCCAAAGAGTACAAGTTTCCCTCTCCCACCTCCTTTGCTAAATCCAGCCAGTTCTCTAGCCCCACCTACACTAGATCCCATCAGTCCCTCAGTTCTTCTGTCAGTGCCTCAATCTAGCCACTTTGAGTTGTATGCACTTCCAGATCCTGGGGTATCGGCCGTGTGTCTTCACCTCGGGGAGTTCAAGCCTGGACTTCACCTCAGCCCTCTGAAACTTCAGATGCTCATTGACTCCACATTTGCTCGGCTCCACCAAGGTCAGTCCTTGGACTCCATGGGCTCCCTCGTTACAAAGTCATCTACCTGCCTCCACCATAGTCTTCTAGTTCTCTGTCTGTGCCTCTTCCCTCCATCCATCTGGTTTCACTGGTTTTCTCCGTCCCTCCAGCTCAGCCATGGTCCTCAGTCTCATAATTGGTCCTCATAATTGGCTGAGCCCCCATTTTCACAAGTTTATGCCTCCGACTCGCCCCTCCAGGCTTCTGTTGTCACCCCAGGGTTCCATCTTTTCGACTCTGCCTGGTTTTCCAGCACTCCTGGCTCCACTTAGTTGGGCAGGGTCTTGGCTCCACTCTGGTTCTTTCTTCCATTGGTTCAACCCTTGGCCTTTGCACTGGCTATCTTGGGTTCCTAATTAATACCTTCTTTGCTCATACTGATTATGTTCTCCTCCTCCTTCTAACTGGAGAATGAATATTCTAAGGTGTGCAATCCTCTTCAAGGAAACACACAGCTATGAATTATTTCTAGGTCTGTTTGAAATGCATTACAGCTCCACGTCCCTGTGTCAAATTAAGTACAGGTTAAAAAGTTTAAGTCCTTACAAGCTAAAACAGCAAAATAACCAAAATCGACAAATACATTGACCAAACAAATACTTTTAACCAGTGCTGTTTGGCAATTGACTTTAAGGCTAATGTAGTTTGCAAGCGTATAGCTAAATAACATTGCTGAAATGGATGTGGTAACACTGCTGTTCTTGAAGAAGATACATTTACAGTCTCTCAATTAACAGGGGTGTTATGCATTATTTTTCAATAACAGCCCGTCATCAGTAATTCCTTACACACACACATTGACCCCATGCGTTGTGTGTGAAGGGTGTCACAGCAGAATGACCTTCCTTATTTCAGATGTGGTAACTGTATCTGCGCTGACCCCTTCAACCTTTCCAAAGCTCACCCCCTGCCATCTCTGCCTCTCTCGCACACATACGGCTGGGGCAGCCCAGTCCCTTATTTGTTCAGTATGCAGGACTAATTTTTCGCATGTAGCGAGTGCACAAGTTGTGCGGCTGACCGATCTCAACCCTCGACTTACCTTATGGAGTTAGTTACTGTCACACACAGTTCAACCCTGACACTACCAATCCAATCATGCGCTCCGACAAAGAAAGAGAGGGAGAGATCGCTTGAAGGGTTCCAAAGTCTTTCCAGCCAGTGTCTCACCCCCCTGTTTAAAGCTCTGATCCTTATCGTAATTAATTCAATAAACCCCGCAATGTGCCGCCAACCTCTTAGCCCCTCTGTCAGACGTGGACATGGATAGACTTTCACTATTCATGTATGCTTGTGTGTGCAAACGGCTCTCTGTGAGGAGTTCTCAGTTCTGTGTATGAACTAGCATAGCAATTGTATCTGAGAGTGTTACTGGAATCTGGAATTATATTGGGTGTGTGTGTCTATGTACATGTTAATATCGGGAATAATCAGGAACAGACTAGGCACAAACCTTTTTCTCGCAGTATGGGCAAAGTATAAAGGTTTAATTGCATTTGTTTTAGTCTTAAAAAAGACTCCCAGATGTTTATCCTAGCAACTTAACACTTAAAAAAAGGGAAATGCTAAGCTAGGGAAGTGCTAGGTCATTGTCAGTGCAACAGTATTTAGTGTGCGTGTGTTTATGTGGGCCATGTTTGGACCTCTTCTTTAACCCAGTGAGCTGACTTGCTGTCTTGCTATGTTTCCTTTAAGTTAGTTACGATTAAAAGATGCTCTAGACCAGCTGTTTATGTCCTCTGAAATTATATGTTTCTACCACAGTTCCTATAATGACTGTGGTTTATCTTAGCATATAATTATCTAATGCATCACTACAATGATCATTACACTATAGTTTTTATAGGCTTCACAAAAAGCTATTAAACACCCCAGGTTTTGAGAAGCAATCAAAATTTTGGTTTAATCACGGGCGCAGCACTTACCGCTTCAATCTTCTTCCTGGATTTTAGTGCTCTACCCATGAAGTGCTGATTGATGCTATGGTAACCAGACTCACCAGCACCTGGCTTAATCTGTCCGCTTCGCACAGGTAACTAAACACTCCGACGGCATTAGCTATCTCAAGGAAATCAGGCAGCACAGATCCATGCAGATCCCTTCATGGATGCACCAAAAGCCATTAGCTACAATAATATCCAAAGTATCAGCATAAACAGACTAAATGTCATCATAGAGATTTTAAATAATTGGGAAGGTGATATGGATGGACACAGAACAGAAGCAAGAGGTATGTTATGTTTTGTTAGGATTTTATTTTTATGCTGTAGGTTGTGTGGGTTATTGGAGAGTACTACTCATGGATGAGAGATGGATTTGCTCTGGGCTCAAAAGAGCTTACAGATAGTAAAGTTTTTTGGGGTTAGCTGGGCTACCTAAGCCATATATGTTAGATCCCACTTTATATTAAGTGTCCCTAATACCTGTGTACTTCCATAGTAACTAGATGCGTATGTAGTATGTAACCACAGTGTAAGTACACACCGGTCCATAATATCTACAGCTGTAATATTTCTGTAACACCCCTCAGAATGGTGTGTGTAAGTACAAATGTGTAACAGGACATTGGTAACAACACTTTTTGATAATGAAAGTACAAATGTGTAACAGGACTAACAGCACTTTTTGGTTAGTAAAGTGCTATACTTTATATTAAATAGACAATTGCTCAGGATTTAGCATGTAATTACTCTGATGTCACACAGCAGCGGGCAGTAAATTAGGCTTTACTTATAAATTGTGGTTGGTGTCCAGAACGTTACACTTTATATTAAGTGGGCAGTTCCTGAGGAGTTACCGTGTATATACACTGGTGTTACAGAGATGCACCGACTCCGCCCACTTTACATATCCCTAATCTTACACCCCCTGATCACCCCCTGTTCCAGTTACTCCTATACATACTGCTGTTACTAAATGTACTAATTGTAAATGTAATTCCTGTTACACAAGTAACACAAGTACCAATGTCCTGTTACACATTTGTACTTACACACCCTACTGAGGGTTGTTACAGAAATATTACAGCTGTAGATACTATGTAGCAATGTGTACTTACATTGTGGTTACATACTACATACGCATCTAGTTACTATGGAAGTACACAGGTATTAGGGAAACTTAATATAAAGTGGAACCGCACTAGTACACTGTTTGTTTAATATCTTTATACAATTTAATATATTTTATAACACGGCCCGCAACATAATGACTATGAGACAATTTGCAAGTGTATGTCAACTTATTCTATAAACCCTACAACTAACAGTCTACTCTGAGAGCTAGTAGACGTGTAGTTGCAAGTTAATGAGAATTAGTTGATGTGTAGTAGCAAAGGTACTTATAATTAGTAGAATGTTTAAAGTGAACTATCAAAACAAAATGGAACCTAAATATTTATGTATTTATTAAAACAGCTTACTAAAAAATGTGAGCATTACAGCATTTTCATTTATTAGCAGCATTTCATACATTATGTTTACTTAATCTACAAAGCAATAACTATGGTTTTATCAAATGAAAGGTGTAGCAAATTCATTATTAAGAGACTAGTGAAAGTGATCACAAAGTTGTCACAAAATAGGACATTAATGAAATACAAGTTCAGTTTGATGTAGCTGTCCTGCAGTCACAATTTATTAAATTTCAGAGCATATCACGCTATTTACCCCTGACCTTCGGCCTCGCTGGTGAGTCGGAGTGACCGCCATTGAAAAGGGTAGGGAAAGGGTTTTCGGGGAGGTGGTGGTGGTTGGGGGGGGTCGGGTAATGCACTCAGGATATTTGACCAGAATTTGCCCTCTGCCGCACCCCCGCCCGCCCTGTCCTCTCCGTTCCCCCTCAGATCAGTCAAATTGGATCAAGATGACACCAATAATTGATTCAAGCTGCAGTCGCGCTCAGCCCCAACGATCCATATCTGAGTGTGTTTGTAACTGGTGTCTGTGTTCACAGCGCTCCATCGTGGCTCCACGCAGCCCAGTTTACCTTGGCTCAGCCCGGCTATCCTTTCAGCCTGATCTCCCTCAGAGAGTCCTTGCGCCATGACATCATGAGAGGAACGGTGAGGTTTTCACAGATATTTGGGAAATGATAACTCAATCTTTTCATCAGCTTTTCACTCTGCACAAAAAAAAAAAAAAAAGCATCTGTTTTCTTGAAAACTGACAGTTCTGGTCACCGGATGTAATTGGTTCCTGAAGATAAACAGTGAACTGAGAGTCAATTTTGCAACTTTGAGAGACACAGTGACAGTAACAGATAGAAATATTAATACTGTACTTTTATACCATAGCACTAAATTCTGAATGTAATCCAGTTGCCTTTAACTTTACATGGTACTCCAATGTACATCAAAGAAATATGGTACATTTCTTAAAAACATGGTAAGTACTATTTTGAATATCAGTGCAGTTTGCTTTGTGTATGTTATCGAATGCTCACGCCACAAGCATTAGCGCTCAATTCTGATTGATAGTTCAGACGTGATTGTTTTCATTGGCTGTTCACATCACGGTCCTGAACTGACTTGCATATGCAAAAGAAGAATAACAAGAGGGCATACAGCACGCTGTCAGACTGAAGTACACACAGAGGTCAATACAGTGATATGCCACGGAAGCCAGGAAATTCGTGAGCATGTGATAAGGAGGACAAAGATGAGGAGAAAGAAAGCTAAATCTTTAAATATTTATTGCATGACCCTTCAGTTCAGGTTGTATTGAACTGCCACTATAATATTTGATTACGGCACTGGCTACATCTACAATTGTCCAGTATGTACAATTTCTAGAGGGACTCCCATCAGCGCAGAATTATGACAACTGTTGAACTGTTGAGAATTCACATGAATTCAGTTCAGACTGAGGTCACGCTGCTAAACGTCTGACCTGTACTGGATTTAGAACCACGCGTGGAAGAGAATCGGAATCAAAAAGATTAAATTCCGTGTGGTTTGTGCTGTTCACACTGTCATGAAAAAAAAAGAAGAAAACTTGAGCAAAACTTGGATTTGGGCCACATTTTCCTGCAGTCTGAACACAGCTATATACAGGTAGTCACTATTAGAAACTGGTACAACATGAAACTCAAGTGCTCTGACAAGAATTGTAACTCTAGTTGCTCCAGTGACAGAATAAATAATTGGGACAGAGTTCATATGGTCTGTATAGATTAGCTTGACAGTATTTGTTCTAAGTTTTAAATATTTTCCCACCTCTAATTAGCAATTTTCAGCCTGCTTGGGTCCAAGTAAAATGTTTAAAGTTGTAATGAACTTAAATCAAATAATAACAGTGTGAAGAGAGATACGAGCATGCTCACACGCACATACAGTACACACAATAAGAGGGAGCGCAGTCTTAACTGACAATGACATATTTATTTTCATTCCACATGTAGTCTACTGAAACCTTCATCACCCTGCGCTGCTTCCATAACCTCATGCTAACACGTGCAGCTCACAGAGCACTGATACACAAACACAGACAAAACACTAATTACCTGTGAATAGATACATGAGAAGACCAGGGATTTTTTACTTTTCCAGGACAGTTTTTTCTTCCGTTTTTCCAATTTTGCACGAAAAATATATTGATAATATTAATATACCGAATTCAACAAATGTTCACAATTATTTTTCTTTTTTCACAACATCAAAACATCAAAAACATCAAAAAGCAATATACAAAATTATCAAATGGCTCTTCTGGACATAGGAAAATAATGATTATTCAATCATATGAAATTAAAACACTCCCCCCAAAAAAACGTTCATGAAAAGTTCAGTTTCAGTTGCTTTTTCTCTGGTAAGTCTTCGTTTGATGGTCCCTTTTTTGATCATTCTGTTGACAACGAGTAGCATTACCTGTACATGTCAACTGACTCTCATTAGTATTAGTAGACTGTCTGCTTAATATCTGCTAACTCTTTATTGCGATAATCTCCCAACAGACATTCTACTCAATACTCAACGACGAATTTGTACGTATTCATACGAGGTGGCTAATTCCTACAAATTCGTATGACCTCACTATGATTTGTCTAAACCCCAGTGACGGGTAGGTTAAGGGGCAGGGTTAGGTGTAGGCCATTCACATGAATTGGCAACCAAAAATACTGTAGTATAAATTCGTACGAGTGAGGTCATATGAATTAGCCACCTCTACGAATTGCCGTCAGACTGAGCTGGACAATTAGTATCCTTACAAGCAGATGTCAGCTTATGTTAACCCTAACCCTACTGTCTACTAATACTCTAATCATACTTAGAATGTGTTAAAGGGACCTTGATCTGAATAAAATGAAATGGTCCTACTTTATATTAGGTGTGTACTTCAATATAAATGAATCATTTGGTACAACGCACTTATTGTGTACATACATTTTATTGCTTTGTGCTTATGTTTATAAAACACCTATGTAATTATATCTGTAATTAATTTGTATGTAATAGCAACAGATGTGTTTAGCAATACATTATGAACACAATAAGTACTTATTTTTTGATGAAAGCGTAACTTTTTTATTTTTATTGTATGACAGTGACCAAATTATGATAATAGATTTTTCTGAATTTATCAGAAGAGTTGAACTGCTGTTGAAATTAATTAACTACTTCTGAGAAAGCAAGCTTTTGTGTTTGACTCGAAATTTTAACTAGCCTTTCTCTGTAATATATGTGCGTGTGTGTGTGTGTGTGTGTGTGTGTGTGTGTGTGTTCAGAAAGACCATCTTTTGCTGCTTTAACACATGGTCTATGTGTTCTGTTATCAGATGATCTGATCAGGGAGTACTACTAACACAGCACTAAGTGATGCATTTAATTATAGTTCACATTATCTAACCCTGAGGCTCACAGAGAGCTACACACACACACAGCCACAATAGCTGATTTCACTCTCTAAGTTACCATGGGAAATAATCAAATTTCCATCCTCTTCCCAATATGTAGGATTTTTTTTATAAACGGTTGGCGATAGCTAAAGTGACTAGCATGTTAATATGTCGTAAGCATGCACTGAGGTTAAAGTATATTCTTTCACTCAGACACATTGTAGAAATAAATTGAAGTCAACAGACTGAATCCAAAACTATAATGAAATGAAAACTTTTGACATATTTACAAGTTTGCTGTAAAAATGTATGCCCAGTTTGGGCTGATAAACTCATGGGCAGCGTGGTTGAGCTCTGAATGAGCCGAGCTTTGTGGTACTTTATGATCCCGTCCCCTGACTTTGCTTTCTCTCCATACTCTTCAATGCTCCGTCTGAATAAAGACTGGCAGATAGAAACTTTTAATCAAAGCAATATGCAGGGCATTCAAGGTATAGCTTTATTTTGCCAGTATGTGTGTTCCCTGGGAACTGAAGCCATGACCCTGGTGTTGCTAGCACACGCACAGTTTATTTACATAAGTGTGACCTCTCACCTCAGTATCAACCAGAAAAAGCATCATAATTTTAGGATTTTTTTGTTGTTTCTAAACCCTGACTTAAGTCTTTATTGGTGGTTTACGTCATGGTGCAGTGCATTCTTATGCTGATACCACAACACAAAGACCATATCCTTCTATTGTGACCCCCTCTCTCATTCACTCACACACACACATCACCCAGCTCTGATCTACTAAATGCAACTATACTGTAAATCATGACCATATTAAGATATTATAAACATTAACATCATGATTTTTTTGCAATGCTGCTTTGAAACAATGTGTATTGTGAATAGCGCCATACAAATAAATCGGACTTGATTTTAACTAGTGGCACCAAATGAAAATTGTTAAATCAAGAAGGATTTTCTTGACAAGCTTGGCTTGTTATCAGAATAACAAGAAATTAAGTGAGTTTTTGAAACAAGTTAAATAATCTGCCAGTGGGGTAAGTAAAATAATTTTTTTCGGTTTGATTATTTTGCTTAATCCATTGAGCAGATTTTTTTTTACTTATTATATTATAAAACTCACATAATTATGACTTCTGAGATCCTGAGACGACAATTTTTACTGGTCTATAAAATCCTTCTTATTTAAATCTAAATCTTGAATAATGTCAATTCAGCATTAAAATATTTTGTAATATTTATGTTTATGAATACTATACTGGTTGTAAATAACCGGTGCTTGTTTTCTATATAGTTTTGCTTTGTTTCTTTGCAAACTCGAGTAAGATAATAAAATATAAGTTCCTTCCTGTAAAACTTATTTTTGCCTTTATTGATGTCCCTCGTGAGATTCTGCTTCTGGCCTGAATTTCATAATCTATCTGTTCCAGTCTGTGCAGGCAGCTCGGTGTGGTGTGGTCACCTGTTTGGATCTTGATCTCCACCAGTCTGAGCTGCATTTCTGCATTTGACAGGAAATCCAAGAAGGTGAAGGAGCAGGGAGACTTCGGGGAGGATCACACGGAGCACGCAGGAGAATGTCACTTGAAGGTAAGCAGAGCAAATAGGTAGTTCACAGTTGTAAGTTAGACCAGACATGAATGAGTCAGAGATGCTTGCTTAAATCCTGTAGCTGAGTGGGATGATTCGGTAATCTGTTGAGAGTGAGCCTGGTGAATTCAAGATCATCTTTCACACAGAAAAACCTCCTGGAGAGAACATTCATCCGAGCCTGCCTTGCTTTCAGTTGTTGAAGCCCTAAGGCTGGCAAGAGGAGTTTACGAATCATTACTTATTTTGCTGAATCTGTTACTCAGACTTAGATCCTCCGTTAACCCTATTGGAAAAGTGCAACTCTTGAACCACTCTCCAGTGGTTTGATTCTTACCTCTCAGATAGGTACTTCAAGGTATCTTGAAGGTTACTGGGGTGCCTCAGGGACCAGTTCTTGGACCACTCCTTTTCTCTGTCTGCATGGCATCACTAGGTTTTGTCATTCAGAAAAATGGCATTTCATATCCATGCTTTGCTGGTGACACTCCACTCCTCAACTCAACCTCTCATTACATCCTGATGATCCGACAGTAGCTGCTCACATTTCAGCTTGCCGAATGAAGGACCATCACTTTCAGCTCAACCTTGCCAAGACAGAATTGCTTGTGGTTTCTGCAAACTCATCACTTCATCACAATTTCGAGTCAAAAACAGTCAGTAACTTTAGAGTTGTGATTGATGATCAGCTGAATTTCTTAGACCACATAGCTAAAACATTTATATATATATACAGCTATGGAAAAAAATAAGAGACCACTGCAGAAAAATCAGTTTCTTTTGGGTTTTATTCTTAAAACTGTTCATCTCACCAATACAAAACAATACACGTTTGTTTCATTTTTTCTAAACTGCCGTCTTTGAATTATTAAGGATAGAAGCAACTTGATGCTCACTGATTCCTTGTGCCAATAAAACTAGGATTGAGGCCTAGTGCTTTTTATACATTTCCCGTTACAGTAAATACAATTGGATTCAGGTGCTCACCAAATAAGTACCTCAATAAAAAGAATGTTTTTAAGTATGTTTGTGTAGAAAATGAACAAAAAGCGGCATTAAATGCAGAGCTGTGTATACATATTAACACATAAAAGAGTAAAACATTTAGTAAATAAATAAAAAACAGTCAGAGAATGATGTTCAGGCACTAAAAACAATCGTCTAGTTTAAACGGCATGATTAGCGAGAAAGAGAGATCTAAGGGAGGGAGAGAAAGAGATGAAGGTCTCCTCCACACAGCTGTTATATTATCAGTCTGTGTGTGTCTGTGTGTATGAGATTGTGTAGTAAAAGTACAGTTTGCGCTTATCTTCAGGGTCACTGTGAACTGCTGGGATCCAGCTGTTGTGTGTGTGAAAAAGAGAGCAATTTCAGTGATAAGAAGTATCTTTGCTAAAAGTATGCACTTCACAAATAATCGTATCACATAATCATAGCACCAGTCATTTTCCTTATTGTGTTCTTGCGTGTAAGCTCATTTCCAGAATATCTGTAGCTGACAATTCTAAACAAGCATCTTTTCCGCAGTTTCTGATTGTTCTCTAAGAATTGGGAAGCATTACAATCAGGCCTATAATTAGAGTCCCCTCTCAGTGTGTGTGTGTGTGTGTCAGTAATATTAAGAACTGTATTGTGTTCTTAGTGATTACAGTCTTCCTACTGTTGCCTCTGAGCGCCAGTGTTTGCACGGAGATATTATAGTGCATATTTATAAGGACAATGGTGGAAAAGCAAGAGCAAAGAATTCCCAAATATTTGGGAAATCCAAATTAGAAAATATATTAGATATAGTTTCTTGTCTGTACCAGAAGTAAACACAGAGATCACCAAATCTGACATTTATGTATGAGATGCACATGTATTTAACCTATAAACCATCTCGCCTGTGCATCAGTAGACCGGTATGCATATCTTGTTTTACAATATAGTGTTGTTTTTTGCTCTAACTCGTCACAGTATTACAAAGAAAGAAAGTGAGATGATGTCTGCATCTTTCAGAGCACTGGGTCCTTAAAAAACGCACAGAAGGCAACCCAGCATGAATTTGCCGTTATACTTAAATTTCATTTCATTGATGTCGTTATTCTTAAAAAGTGTCTTTTTAAAAATGCAATCTCTGGTTACATTTAATAAACAACAATATCAATACACCAAGTTTTGTCACAGATTGATTTTTTTCAATTAATGTCACATCCCACACTGTTGCATGGTAATAATTTTAAGGCTCAGCAACACTTCAGAACAAATAAACGCTCTTTACCATATCAAAATGTAAATTATAACTCAAAAACTGAGGATATATTTATTTTAAAGTGTATTTTTGCAAGTCCAAGGTAATGGGATATTTTTAATATCACGATTTTAGCTTTGTTTGGATGATGGAATCCACCAAAGGTATAAAAGATATATTGGTATACAAAACTAAATAACAAAAGTAGGTTTTTATATTTTTGTGTTGTGAAACAAATAAATCCACTAAGACCACCTTAGCCTTTTTTGTTACTGTACATGTGCAAATACTGCACAGATTCTTTCTTAAAATGAAAGTAGAACTACAACTAGAAGAAAAAAACAAGAGAGCAATTCTGTTGGGAAGCAGATAGAGGATGAGTGTCACTGTGCCCTTTTCCAATCTCTCCTTTTACCTCCCTCCCATTGAAATGAGAAATACCAATGCTCAAGTCCTTGAAGCCTTAGAGCTGCCTCTGAGAGCACACACACAAACTCCTTTCCATTTCACTCTTTCCTTCAGTTTTTTTTTTTAGAAGAAACCAGTACGAGCATAGACTGAATTAGTCTTTATATATAGGTGTGCATACACATGTCATAACACAATCACACACATGACCCATGCAGCCAGGCTATCCTAGGTCAAGCTCTGACCTTCCTGGACACACACACACACAC
>JAUYWG010000050.1:2995975-3009505 GCA_034779775.1 Enteromius afrohamiltoni | reverse complement strand
GGGATTTCAAACATATAAGTAGTACCGGCTATGCGTTATTACTTTGGAGCGGTTATTATTTGAAAAGAACGAACCTGTCTCAACTGACCAATCAGAATCAAGCATTCCAGAGAGCGTGTAATAATTTCATAAAATTCAAACTTAAAGACATTTTTATTCCTAACCCAAATTTGCTTAAAATGCTCTCATTTTAATGGCAATTTAAAAAGTGCTAGAACACCTGTGTGAACTGTATAAACCCAGATCTGTATGTATAGTGCGTTTAGTCAGTGGTAAACTAGTGCTCACCTGTTTAGTACTCTCCTGTTTAATTTAAACAGCTGTGTCCTCTGCATGTGAACCTGTGTGTTTGGTCTGTGTTTTGTGATCAGAACAGGCTCTGTTGATACCGATCATGAACGCTGTTAGAGGAATGTCTTCGTCAGGAGGGCCAACACCCCCCTTCACAACCCTTTCAGTCACCCGTCCAGCTGAGACCATCACTCATGTCGAGTTCTGCCGCCCGGAGAAACGCAATGCAATGAACAAGGCATTCTGGCTGTATGACATCCATGTCCATACTACATGCTATGAATTGGGTTTTTTTAACGATTTAATTTAAATTTCCTAAAAGCTTCATAGCTTTCGAGTTGATTCTATGCTAGTTTCTACTAGTATATTATGTAACATTTGAATGGCAGATCTGAATTTGAAGTGCGATATACATGTGTGTCTGTGTTCATTTTTGTTTTCCGTGCAGTGAAATGGTTGACTGCTTCAATCAGATAGCTCAGGACTCCGAGTGTCGCGTGGTGGTTTTCTCAGCTGCTGGAAAGCTCTTCACTGCAGGTAAAGCTTACAGAAACCTTACCAAATATGACCCAGTCTAGACCTTTAGTGAGCAGCTTTATTCTTTTTTGCAAGACTATTTCTCATACATGTGCATGATGTTTTGACAACTGGCAACCCAATAGAACATCCCCTAGTAAAAAAGTAATATATTTAAAATACATTTATTTCATACCAAGTATAGTTCAAAGCTATTAGCATATTTACTGAGCGCTAACTCAAAACATAAATATTACATGCCATATATAAACCGTGTACAGGTATTGATCTGATGAGTTTGGCCAGTGATATTCTTCAGCCTGAAGGCGATGACACAGCCAGGATCTCGTGGAACCTGCGCCGCGTCATAACTCAATACCAAGAGACCTTCACTGTTATTGAAAAGGTTACTATTTTAAAAGCATATGAATACATAGATAATTCTAAAATAAAAAAGAGATCTGTGTAATATGGTGTATATAAGGGAGGATTTGAGAAATTTGCCAGCGAAGTAGTATGATGTTTTAGAGGATTGTGAGATTTCAGTCCATTTCAAAATAAGGACTTAGAAATCTGAATGTAAACTTAAATGGTAAAATCATATTTCCCCATGTCTCTTGTGCTTCATTGTACAGTGTCCAAAACCAGTGATTGTGGCCATTCATGGAGCGTGTATAGGAGGAGGTTAGTTTTCCTGCTGCCACAAGATTTTAGGCTTTTTTTGTGCATTGTGAAATATTGTGCATTTCGTACAAATACAAGTTTAATTCTGTTCCTTTGTACACTACTTTCAACAATATTGTTCCAAAAAAAGGACTAATCGGTGAACCAAAAGTAATGTTTAACCCAATATTTAGCTTTAATTATGTTTTTATTCCTTTGCGTCGTCTTTTACAGGCGTAGACTTAATCACAGCATGTGATATACGGCTGTGTACCCAGGACGCCTGGTTTCAAGTCAAGGTCTGGCTAGTTTTTGTTTGTTGTTACAATTTTATCTGACCACTAGGGTTGGGCGATGTCGACCAATTTGGCATCGTACGATGTGTAATGTGAAATTGAATTACGCGACTTTTCAGACCCCTTAGCGACATTTTTCCAAAAATAGCGACAAATAGCAACTAGCGACAAATCTAGCGACGTCTTGGACAAACCTCAGCGAGCCTCTAGTAGTGCCGCGCGAGCACGAGCACTTGTTTTTTCCCAGCGCGCGCACACCTCTCTCTGCGTCTGTTCTGTTCAGCGAGGGACTGAAGTTAAAATCTGTATTATGTTGCTTCTAACTCTATTTTACATGCAAATATAGCCAAAATCACAGCATAGCCATTGTCTATATTTTATGTGTATTTTATTTTATCAGACAACGGCTTTTCTGACAACAGAAACCATTAAATATATCAACGAAAACAGTTATATTGAGAATTTGGCTGCATTAAAATACATTATGATAAGCAAGATAATATGACGTAATGAATATGCAAATTGCGTACGACGCCACCTAGCGACTTTTCAAGCTGGATTTAGCTACTTTCGATTGAAAAAAGTTGGCAACACTGCGTGGATGACATCAGGCGCGCGCCAGGGTTTGAATTGAGCTCGCGGGCTCCGTTTCTGCGCATGTACATCTGTTTTCCTCTCGCGGAAATGATTTACCGCGCTCGCTTATTAATGGCATAGATTTGCCGCCATAGATTAAGTGTATTTTTCGCGAGCTGCTTGCTGCTGCTGCTGCTGGCCAGGTGTTCTGACATTTTTTTCCTACCCGCCAGATTCTCCTACCCGTGCTTACTGCGCACACGCACGTCAATATTGCATTCTTTTTTTCTCACCCTGAACAACGATATTTAATGTGTCTTCATTACTGTAAGGGTAGGGTTAGGGTTTGGGGTAGGTGTAGACATTAATAAAACACAAAATAATAGAAAAAATATATTTCTTGTTGGTTTCCTGTAGCTGCATACATTATAGTCAAAACCGCAAATATAACTCATAATTACTCTATTTGCATGACTGTAAGGGTAGGTTAAGGATTGGGGTATGTGTAGACATTAATAAAACATAATTTGACTGGTAGCATTTTTCGTTGTTAAATTGTACTACCTAATTTTTATTGGGAGGTAGGAAAATCTGGCAGGGTAGCACACATCGGCAGACCGCTTTTTAATCATCAATTTAGTAAAAGCTTACACCTTGCACTCCTGTACTTTTATTTGTTTGATACTATATTAAAATAACTTATAAATCTGCATTAATTCAACGCTGAATGCCTGAATCGATAACTCTTTCCTGTTCAGGAGGTAGACGTTGGTTTGGCAGCTGATGTTGGGACTTTGCAGCGTCTCCCCAGTGTGATTGGAAGCCGAAGGTACTTCATCTTAAAGCGTGTTATAGATCCAATAGCACTTCTCTGTGTTTGTACAATTCATATTTACATTCATGCGTTTAGCAGACACTTTTATCCGAAGCGACTTGCATTCATATTACATTTATACAATCGTTTATACGATTTAAATTGCTTTTCTTCAAATGTTTTTCAGTTTAGTGAATGAGTTGGCATTCACTGCAAGAAAGATGTACGCTGATGAAGCCAAGAGCTGTGGACTGGTCAGGTGAGATGATATGCCATATACCCCCTATATAATTTTTTTAATGTATATAATATACTCTGTTTTTTACCACTTGGAACAGCTTCATATTGTATTATAATTTTTTGTAAACTTTAGTGTGTTTGTTCCCTTTTGTTGCACACAGTCGTGTTTTCCCAGATAAAGAGGCTATGATGGCCAGAGCTCTGGAGATGGCTGGAGAGATTGCCACCAAAAGTCCTGTAGCAGTCCAGGGAACTAAAATCAATCTTATTTACTCCAGAGACCACAGTGTTCCAGAGTCCCTGAATTACATGGTAAGATCTAAACTGAGTGTTGAGTAAAGTAAAACAGTGTAATTGATAAGTTGAGTTTCTTTTGAAGAAAGTTTGGTTTACCATTGACTTCCATAGTAGGGAAAAATTACTATGGAATTCAATGGTGACCAAAAACAGCCTGGTTACAAACTTTCTTCAAAATATCTTCCCTGTCGTTTGGCAAAACAAAGAAATTCGTACAGGTTTGGAGCTACTCGAGGGTGAGTAAACGATGACAGAAATTTCACAGTTTCTTTAATTAGTGTTTGTCCAACAGCAGCAACGTTGGCGTTCAACAAGCAGGTGGCATTATAAATTGTATTCTTTTGTCAAATTCCTTTGCAAAACAAGAACGACAGCTCTTTACTGTTTAGAAACTGTAATGAAATGAACACCTGTGTAGGTGCTCAGCTACTTCTAATGGTTTCATTATGTGTAATTGTTATATATTTATAATTGTTATACGAGCAGATTGCTGTTTTGTAATATATTGCTTAGATTTGGGTTTTATTATCAAATGTTCTGCAACCCAGCTTTTAGCAGTGTTTTGCAAACTAATAAAAAGCATCACCTCCTTACATTTTTTTATACGGTAATCAAATCATAATTTGTTTTTAATGGTAGTCAAACCTATTTATTTCTAATTATATGCAATTATTATGAGCTTATTTGTACATCGGATGTAAACCAACAACAGGTATAAGATCATCAAGTGCTACTTTGAGGAAACCGTTTGTGTATAACAGTAACAACATTGGCCACTCATGTTAGGTGCGAGACACTGAAGGTGGATAGGGGAAAAAAATTACTAATACACTGCAAAAAATGGACTAGGACTAGATTTTTTTTGTCCAAGATATCTAAAAATTCTCAAATCGAAAAGGGTTTTCTAGACAAGAAACAATTACTGTCTTGTTTTTAAAAAAAAACCAATCAAGCGAGTTTTTAACTTGGAAAAACAAGCTAAATAATCTTGATTTTTTGTTTGAAATAAGAATATTAAGCTTACCCCATTGGACGATTATTCAGCTTGTTCTAAGCAAAAAGTTAGTTACTTTTAGCTTGTTTTTTCTAAAAACAAGACAGTCGTTTTTTCTTCTTGATTTCTGAATTTGTAGATATTTTGGCTGGAAACAAGACAAGAAATCTAGTCTTATTTAGCATTTTTTGCAGTGTTATCGCCTTACTGTACCTGCAGTAGTTGATTGATTACATTGATAATTGCAAAAAATGTTTGTATTGCAAGTTTTCTAAATATGCAAATGAGGCAAATATATGCCAACTTGCATGCATTTCTAGTTTAAAAATTCTTTTAAAATTTTTTTGACGTTTTAGAGTCAAAACATAGAGTCACTCCATAAATCAGAAAATACTTAAAACAGACAGAAAACAATACATTTTGGGGGAAATATTGTATATCATCAAGCAAATTATTTATGAACAATTCCCTTTAAAAGTATGTATTGTAATATGTTATACAACTAGGTAAAGTTTAGAAAAGAAGCACTCCACAGTGTCTTTTGGATGTTTTTGTCTCCCCTTAAAACTTAAAAATATTCTTCGGTTCCTCTGTTTCTGCAGAACACCTGGAATATGAGCATGCTTCAAACCCAAGATTTGATGAAGTCCGCTCAGGCAGCGATGGAGAAGAAGAACCTCAAAGAAGTCCCTTTCTCAAAGCTCTGAGAGTCTACACGCCCTCACCACCAAATAACATCATCTGCAGTTAAAAAAACACGGAATTCAAACCTAAGTTAGGTTTTCTCATCATAATCAACATGATTTTTTACATCTATTGTAAATTTCATTTCTGTCATTCAGTGACTTAATGCTGGTTCACCGAGAAATCTGGTTAAACGTTGAGTGCTGAATATGGTAGGAACAAAAAAACCTTAAGATCAAATGTAGGTAAAACGGTTTGACTTGCTTTTGTAGTCTTTGATTTAACTGTGTTCTGCGTTACATGGATTGTACAATTTGCATCAATTTGTATATATTTGTGATATTTTTGCATCTCAATAAAACAACTAATTCTAAAATAAGTGTATACTGTAGGGCATAGTCAGTATGGACGATTTCTGAAGGGAAACTAGTTTGCTCTTGAAATATGATCTTTGTCACAGCTTGGATATTGTACTTTTCTTCGCGTCCAGGTTTCAGGTGTTCATTATCATACTGTACACACGGTAAAGTTATTCACAGTACTGTGGACAACATATTATATTACGGTCTCCTCAGATGGGTATAAAAAACAGCTTCAGTCTCGTATAGACTTGAAACCATCATCCACAACCAAACCGGAGAGTTGCTTTAGACTGACATCTGTGAGAGATTTGGGTAGAAGGATGTCCGTGTTGAGTTGGGCTGCAGCGATTCTGCTTATTGACCTGGTTTGCTCCGGTAAGATTGCTTTCACATTGCCTTGAATTAGTTTCTATAAAACTTCTCATTAACTTTTAACTTAACTCCTTCACCTTAATGAATGACTGAATTCTACAGGTGCCGAATATCTTCAAAAAGTTGATTTATTTCACTAATTCCATTCAAGAAATGAAACTTGTATAATGTATACATACATTCCACACAGACTGATATATTTCAAGTGTTTATTTCTTTTAATTTGGATGAGTATAACTGAGAACTAATGAAACCCCCAAATTCAGTATCTCAGGAAATCTGAATATTGTGAAAAGGTTCACATGGTGCCACACTCTAATCAGCTAATACACCTTTAAATGGTCTCAGTCTAGTTCTGTAGGCTACACAATCATGGGGAAGACTGCTGGTTTGACAGTTGTCCTAAAGATGACCATTGACCCCTTGCACATTAATAGAGAGGTGAAGGGAAGGAAAAGATGTGGTAGGATATAGGTATAACCGCACCCTGGAGAGAACTGCGAAACAAACCCATTCAAAAATGTGGGGGAGATTCACAAAGAGTGGACTGCAGCTGGAGTCAGCGCTTCAAGAACATGGGTTTCAGCTTCGCATTAACATGTGTCAAGCCACTCTTGAGCAAGAGACGGCGTCAGAAGTGTCTCACCTGGGCTAAAGAACATAAAGGACTGGGCTGCTGCTGAGTGATCCAAATTTATGTTCTACGATGAAAGTAAACTTTGCATTTCCTTTGGGAATCATGGTCTCAGAGTGTGAAGGAAGAGAGGAGAGGCACAGAATGCCATGTTGCTTGAGGTCCAGTGTAAGGTTTCCCCAGTCAGTGATGGTTTGGGGTGCCATGTCATCTGCTGCTGTTGGTCCACTGTGTTTCCTGAGGTCCAAGGTCAACGCAGCTGTATACCAGGACGTTTTAGAGCACTTCATGCTTCCTGCTGCTCACCAACTTTATGGAGATGCAGATTTCATTTTCAAACCGGTCTTGGCACCTGCACACAACGCCAAAGCTACCAGCACCTGGTTTAAGGACCATGGTATCCCTGTTCTTAATTGGCCAGCAAACTCACCTGACCTTAACCCCACAGAAAATCTATGGGGTATTGTGAAGAGGAAGATGCGATATGCCAGATCCAACAATGCAGAAGAGCTGAAGGCCTCATAACACCTTAGCAGTGCCACAGACTGATCGACTCCATGCCACCCCGCATTGCTGCAGTAATTCAGGCAAAAGGCTGTACATGTTCATACTTTTCAGTTGGTCAAGATTTCTAAAAATCCTTTCTTTGGATTGATATTAAGTAATATTCTAATTTTCTGAGATACTGAATTTGGGGTTTTCATTAGTTGTCAGTTATAATCACCAAAATTAAAAGAAATATATCAGTCTGTGTGGAATGAATGTATACATCATTTTATTTTTGAATGGAATTAGTGAAATAAATAAACATTTTGATATTCTAATGATATGGCCAGCACCTGTATTTTGTTTTTTATTACCGTTTAGATATTACTGTATGCTTAAATGCTAAAGTGCTATATGCATTTTATGAATGCAAAATTTGTCCTACACTTCTTTTTCACTTTCTTTCTCACTTCTTTTGACATGTTTAAACAAAACAGGTCTACTTTAATGGGCTAGTATTATCATCTCCAGTATTTGACCACTTAATTGTATTTTAAGTTTGGCAGTGTGTTTACACTTATATTGTGTCTATCCAGTAGTCAGTAGACATTACTGGAGGAAATCACTGTTCTGTTTCTTGACATGTTATTAAGTTCATTTTATTGAGTTATTAATGTTCTTTGTTATGTGAAGGTACACAGAAGCTTTGCCAGATTTGATCGATGGGGCTGAAATAATTTAGCGAGTGATAAGATAAATACTAGAAATGTTCAGGCATGCTTCCTGAGAGTAACCAATTCATCAACTAGAGCTGTGATTTAAAAAAAAAAAAAAAAAACTTTTAAATGTTACAGTAAAACCCTGTTAAATGGTTAACGGTAAATTCCTGTACAATTTACAGGGAAAACCTGTAAACTTACATTCCCAGAATTCTGTGAATTGCATTTCAAATTTTGTTTGAATTTGATGTTTTATCTTTAAAATAACTTTGTTTCTTCTTAGTTTTTCTTATCAGTTATGTTTATTAGGGTTGTGTGTCACATGTAATGTTGTTAAATGAACGTGTATTGCATATTTCAGTTTAATAAGTCTCACTCTGATGGTGTTTAGTGTTTGTGTGAATGACACTGAGCTTATTGCGGTATGTTCATTTTTAAAAGCTGCTTGTGATGGCCTTTGGTTCATCATGTGACTTTCTCATCATCCCCTGCTTTTAGTGGTTATCCGCCTATTTTAAAGGTAAAAAACAGATTTCGGTACTTTAATAGGTTATAATTAACAATATATCAATAATATGAAATTATTGTATTTAACTGTAAGTTTTACTTAAAACTGTAAACCCAAAAATGTTGTTACTGTATTATTACAGTAGAATTCCGGCAACCACAGCTGCCAGTTTTATCACTGTACATATATACATTTGTACATATATAATTTATTTGTATTTTTTTTTACAGTGCAATTCAATTAGGCCCCGATAAGCTTTTTATCTGTCTGTCTCTGTGTTAAATATGTTAGCATGATGAATGAACTACACTGAAAAATCGAATAGTTACAATAACAACCAATTACATTAATAAAGCAGTGAGAGGCAGCAGTGCATTAATTTGCTGCTAATGCACAACCAAACAACCGAGGAAGAAGAACAGTTTCCCCATGTCTTTTATATTTCACTAACTGAATTCACTCGTTTAACAAAGTCATCTTCAGTGTTGAATTTTCATTTGTTATATAGTTTTTTTTTTTTTTTTCTCTAGTAGTGCATCTTATTGTGTATTTATTAATAACCTTACACACTTTTAAAGTGTTTCATGAACCACTTGAGAAGCTTTTAATTTGGATGATGTAATAATTAATATGCTGAGTCACATTGACCTCGTCATTCACGCGAATCAAAACAATGGTAACAATGAAATTTATTTTATTTAATTTTATTTGCTCTTTTTGTTGTGCTACTATTTACTCAAGACAGCAAATACAATTTGCAAAAAAGAACAAAAACTGTAAAACAAAGCAAATGCATCATTTATTCTGCCGCAATGCACTCTGGGAGTAGCTATTCTAAGTCAGAGAGTAAACCTAAAGTAAAGGATCAATACACCCTTTTGTTCTTTTTTTAGTTACTATAACTCTCGTTTAAGTAAACTAAGCATTTGTCAGTACAACATACTGTTTTTATTTGACTTTACTTATAATATAATATAATATAAATGTAGAGTTATTCCTGGAGAAAATAGCTGACAAAAAATAAAACGTATGCCTAAACGCTTCCTTCTGTTGCAACTGAAGCATACCCCTTCAGATTATTACATTACCAAACACTCATACACTTTTGTTTTCATATATATGGATGTATGGTATATTTTCTAGGTCAAATCCTATGGAGGATGAAGGACCGTGTGCATAAAATCCAACAGGCCAGAATAAAAGAGCATGTGACTCACACTTCCACTGCCGTTCCAAAAAAAGGAACAATTCACCAACCCCTGAACCACTTTGACAGAAAAAATGACAAAACTTTCCCGCAGGTACAAACCACAGATACAACCTTACAATCACACTCTTCTATAAATGTGATATCATCAGGACGACACAAGAACAAGAAATATTTCATTTGAAATAATGTGTTGTTATAATTCATTTAAAATGTATTCATTAAAAAATAAATATAACATATTATTAATAAATACTAATTAACAATAATAATTATTATTATAATATTATTTTGTTGTAATAAAATGTAATTTGATTATTTATTTTTCTATCAACAATTATTCATTAATATTTGATCTGCAGAAATTCTTTGTGAACGACGTTTATTGGCTGCATTCAGATGGACCTGTCTTTCTGTACATAGGAGGAGAGGGCCCGCTCTCTAAATTCAGTGTATTATTCGGTTAGTACCAATTTTTCTTGTTTAAAATCTTACTATTACCTTGAACCTGATCTGCTAAAAAAAAAATGATGAAAGAAAGTGCTATACCTCCTCCTGTCCATCACTGCTGTTGATGTCCACTGGGGGGCGCCAAAAGTTGGTTTTATTTGATCAATTACATGACAGCACACTCAGGATTGTTCCTGGTCCATCTGCTGGAAAGATTTGATTCACATGGCATTCACTGGTTGCCTCAGTGATTTGCATTTACATTTGTTCAAAAAATATTATATTGGCATTTTTAATTGAACAGATGTCTTATCCAAAGCAATAGAGGAACATCATATAGACTTTTTTTTACAGAAGATATTTTCAGAGTGCTAAAAAAACAAAGATGGCAGCAGGCACATGAACCAATATTTTATTCACAGTAATGCACAGAGAACATAACAAATGTAAAAGCTGAGAAATTTTACACTTTTATCCACTATAATGTCAAATTTGATGCCTGCTACAGGTCTAAAAAAGTCGGCACAGGGGTAACAAAGGGCTGAAATAGCCCTTTGAATTAAAAAAAAAATGGCTAGCAACCAATTATGTTAACATCAGACATCAGGTCTGTAGCCAAATATGATTAGCTATAAAAGGGATGAGAGGCAGAGTCTTTCAGAGTTAAAGATGGGCAGAGACTAAAATGTATTACATCTCTAGATCAGCAATTTTGATTTGTTCAAACTTTTTAGTTTTCAAGGCTTGACGTACAAAAATACTGCACTGTACTGGAATCAGGCTGTAAAACATTTGCATTCCTTTTTAAGAATACAGAAATGAAGATCAAATAAATAATACTGTATCTTGAAAAATTATTAGGCCACCACGTGGACATGGCAGAGAGATATGGAGCACTGCTGGTGGCCCTGGAGCACCGCTTCTACGGGCAGAGCATCAACCACGATGGTCTAGAGACAGAGAACCTGAGAGATCTGTCCAGCCAGCAAGCGTAAGTCTCAGGACACTAAGATGATCACAGTGGCATTTATGATACATGTTGTTTCATCTCTTTCTATCTCAGTTTGGCCGACCTGGCTGCGTTCCGTCATTATATCAGCCAGCGTTTCAGCCTCTCCCATAAGAACACATGGATCAGCTTCGGGGGTTCCTACGCTGGAGCTCTCTCAGCCTGGCTGAGAGGAAAGGTTTGTTCCAAACTAATCTTTATTGTTTTATTCAAAAATGTACTAAAATCTTCAGTTCAGATAAACTGTTTTAGACAATAAAATCTCAACCACCTTAAATGAAAGTAAAAAAATCAATTCATTATAAAGTCCCAGTAACAGGTTAAAGAATTAGTTCACCCAAAAATGATATATCTATCGTTGATACCCTCATGTTGTTCCAAACCGATAGGACCTTTGTTCATCTTCAGGATATTTCTGATGATATCAGAGAGCCATCTGACCCTCCATAGACAGCAGCACAACTGAAACGATCCCAGCTGCAGAAACATGGTAAAAATACAGGTTAAAAAAAGGAAAGGACGTGACATGGGGCCAGGTATGGTTTCCCATACTAGGAATTCGTGCTCTGCATTTAACCTATCCAAGTGTACACACACACACACACACCACAGTGAGAAGTGACCAACCACACACCGTGAACACACACCCGGAGCAGTGAGCATGATGTCACGTGGACTGTTCTACCGATGTTTTCGCTATTTTTCTGGATCAAGATCATTTCAGTTGTGTTCCTGTGTTTGGAGGGTCAGATGGCTCTCTGTTATCATCAAACATATCTTAATTTGTGTTCTGAAGGTGTGGGTTTGAAAGAACATGATAGTATATCATATAGTACATTATATGGGCCAAACTTATAGATTTTTCTTTTTTGCCAAAAAAAAGGTATATATTAAGTAAAGATCATGTTCCATGAAGATATTTTTTTGTACATTTTATACCATAAATATATATTAAAACCTAATTTTTAATTAGTATTATGAATTGCCAAGAACTTAATTTAAATCACTTTATTACACGGCACTCTGGAATGCTTGATTCTGATTGGTCAGTTGAGACAGGTTCGTTCTTTTCAAATAATAACCGCGCCAAAGTAATAACGCATAGCCGGTACTACTTATATGTTTGAAATCCCTTCGCGCCATCAAAGATTACCGTTTGGCGCCATCTTGTGACAGACACTGGACAACATAAAGTGTAATTTAATACTTGTAAATACATCCGTTATTATGTATTCAAATGTAGTTGTTTTACCTTGTCTTACTAACGTTTGAATGTTGGTCAGGTGGTACTATATCGTTTCGCGGAAGGATGAAAATGTTAATTTAAAACAAATATGCCAATAAAATGTTTCAAATTCATATTCATGTCCAGTTTTTACTTAATCTCAATATTCTGATTTTGTTGCTCATTCACTGCAGATTTTCAGATTACCCTAACAAACCATACATCAATGGAAAGCTTAATTATTCCACTTCCAGATGAGGTATACTGTAAATCTCAATTTTTGAAAAACTGACCCTTATGGTTTTGTGGTTCAAGGTCACATTTCTTACCATATTAGTTAATCTGGTCAATAAACGTCATGTTCATGTTAGCTCAGGTCCACTAATGTTAAAAGAGTTATTAGACAACATTTCGATTAATATGAATTCATGAATGACGTTAATTATTTTCTCTAATGTTGACAAAAGAAGTGTCCTCATTTGATCTTTCATGTCACCAAAGACATTCCAAGCTGCTTCAGTTTACCTATAAATAACAAATATGTTTTTAATAACTTTCTTTCTCTTCTAGTTTCCTCACCTTATCTACGGAGCAGTGGCATCCTCTGCCCCTGTTCAAGCTCAATTGGACTTTAGCTCTTATAATAGGGTATGGTTTTGTAAAATAAATATGGGCGCTATTTCATCAGTTAGTGCACGTTATTATCCCGTAAGATGGTTTGGAATGTATTGTTTTCATTTTTGCAGGTGGTTGGTTATAGTCTTATGAATGAGGCAGTCGGTGGCTCTAAAAAGGTAAGAGCACATTAAGGGTCACTGTGAGTGTGTCTGTGTGTGTTTGAGTGTGTGTGCTCAGTGTGTAGCAGAAGTGAAAGGGGTGTTTGGAGCAGTAGAGGCAGCTCTGTTAATGGGGAATGAGGTAGAGGTGGGGAAAGACTTCGGCTGCTGTGAGACTCCTTTCAAAGCGGAGGACAAGCTGGAGCTGCTGCAGAGTTTGGCTGATATCTTCATGGGAACCGTCCAATACAACGAGGAAGGGGTGGCGTTCAGCATCGCAGAACTTTGTGACATCATGACCAATAAAAGCCAACATAATGAACAGAAGGAGGAGGCGTATGACCGGCTGGTCAAAATAGTGGAGGTAACACTACTTAATCTCTGCTATTTTAATAATATTAGGCTTGATTG
>JAUYWG010000050.1:2969504-2984577 GCA_034779775.1 Enteromius afrohamiltoni | reverse complement strand
ATATATAGAAGGTGCTCAGTGTCATTCACACAAACACTAAACACCATCATGATGAGACTCATTAAACTGAAATATGCCATAAACATCCATTTAACAACATTACATGTGACACGTAGCCCTAATAAACATAACTGATAAGAAACAGAGTTATTTCAAAGAAAAAACATCAAATTTAAACAAAATTTGAAATGCAATGCAGGGAATTTTGGAAATGGCAGTTTACGTTTTCCCTGTAAATTTTACAGGAATTTAGCATTTTCACAGTGTTTTACTGTTAAAATCATTTTTATAGTTTAATGTTTCTAGCATCTAGCAAATTATTTCACACAGACCAAAATATTCGAGAGCATCCCAGACAAAATATGTATTATTATTTATCTGTATCATTTAAAAAGTCATAGTATAGAAGGCGTTGCATTAGTTATGAGGCATTTTGTCTGCGTATGAAATGACAACGCATTACAAGTGGAAATACCCGATTAAAGGCCGCATTCAAAGGGCGTTGCTCCGTTGAGCGTCTTTACAATCACTGTTGTTGCGCTGTTAATGCCTTTATTTAGCTATGATCATCTCTGTTGGCCAGTGCCCTCCCATGGTGTTGAAAGGCCGAAGATCGCCTGATCCTCTGCCTCGCTTATGTCACGCCGCCCACCGCCCACCGAGCGCGTCGGTCCGGCCGCAGAGCGCTGGAGAGGGCCGCGGTGATTGAAGTCCTGACCGCCTGTTGAGGGCTCGCTCTGCGGGAGAAGAGTTCAGGGGACGTGTGGAATAATTATTATGTTATTTAAGGGTGATTTACAACACAAGACCACGTTTGGGTCGCCGTGGAACCGTTTTCCTGTTACAGGTTGCTCTAACTGATTGTTATGCTACTCGGTACATATTTAAAGGCCATTGTTTTCATTCACGTATCCACACACACCATGTATTTAAAATGTTTTACAGGCTATTTAATGACTTTTCAACTTTAAAACAATTATCAAACTAAAAATAAGTGCTTAAATAAGTGTCATAAATGCATTGTAGAAAGTTGTAGGCTATAAAACACACTTGACAACTTGCCCCATTCTAATCTAAAAGTACCCTGTCTTGAAAAACAAACTTTTAGTTACAACCTACCTTCTTTATGTAATTTATCAGTGGTCTTCTTGTGGTTTTATGAACTGAAAGTAGTTGATTTTCTCCATACAACAGACACAGTCTCCCATATTACTAGTTCAAAGATAAGACAGTCATAAATAACAGAAACATATTGCTGTAATTTGCCCTGCAATTAAAACAATTACATGGTAATGGTTGTTATTTATTATGGTACGTTTAATTGGCAGTTGGCAGTTAGCATTATCAGCTGATTGCTACTATTTTCTGCATCATAAAGTAGTCCCCCGGAAATATTTTGACACTTAAGAAACATAAATGAATGCCAATTGCGTTTATTTCAAAGGAAGAAACCACAAGTCTGCCTTTCAAGCAAATACATGTCATTATAAGAAATTGAGTAGGTGTTAAATTTTACAGGACACCTGCAAATGTAACACTTTTTTACTGTACTCTGTAACTTATTTATTGTTTGTTTGCACACTACAAGCTGACATTGCCTTTAATTATTCTTAACCTCTTAAATAACTCTGAAGTGCAAAGAGTGAAGTCCCATCCCACTGCCAGGTGAGCTGCAGTCAGGGATTAATTGTTGTAACACTAGAAAACATGCTTTCACATAAATTTACTTTAATGATTTTCTTATTATACCCTCCATTAATCACTAATTCATTTTTTTTTTAATTATGCACGTTTTAATACAAATTAAAAAAAGGAAAATCTGACGAGTCTAATGCTCTCTTGTTGAGAGTCAGGGCTGTATGCAAATCAAATTACAGCCGAAACATTTTCAACTTATTTATTTATGCGTATTCATTTATTCACGTAAACCTTTTGCATTCACACACAGACACAACTTTTCCTGATACGAATTTCACGCACTTTTGTCAGTTTAGCAAACCTGAAACACTTATGGGCACTGTCTTTATAGATCTACTATCAAATCACTTTGACACCAGTTGTTTAATATGCAAAGATGGAAGTTCCTTCTGAGAAAGGGTATTTAGTATTTTGGTATATTTTTAAGATAATTCATTATAATATGCAATAAGTCTACAATACTTTTGATGCAAGAGGGAATAACGCATGTGTGTTCATACACCAGTGCAACCCCGTGCATGCTTCAAAACGGATCTGCTGCACATATTAGCCACCTACATAATCAGACAAGATGATTTTTCACCGGAATAGCGATAGTGAAACTCGGTAAGCAGGGTCTGTGTGTGTGTGTGTGAGAGAGAGAGCGTCCTTCAGATAAAACGAAAGCCTCTGCGTTTGTAATGCGCGAGTGTGTGTGATAAGGAGGTGGGGGTGAGAGACCCCGTTGTGTTTTGACCCCCTAAACAACTCCCAGTCTCCATCTCTCTCTCTCTCTCTCTCTCTCCCTCTCCCTGGTTTAAAGCTTCATCGCTCATTGTGGAGAGACGCATTTGAGCTCAGCGCGTCGCTTCATGGACGTCGATAGCGCGGAAAGGACGCGACATCATCTCAAACGCGCCGCTAATGCTGGATACTCGGCCCGGTCCACGCTACATTCTTCCTAAGGTGGGGTATCCTTACGCCTTCTCATCATATTCATAATATAACCCAATTTCCATAACATTTACGTGGATAAATAATTCGTTATTCATTTATTACGCGTATGATATAATACCATTGCAGGCATTTCTCATTCACTCTAGAACACTTAAACTGCTATATTGGTGGATACTTTTAAAGTGAAAAGCAATCTGCTACTCTCATATGTGCTTGCATTTATTTTATGATGCTCCGAACGCCTTTGGTCTAGAATTCGAATACGGTATCAGTAAACGTTTGTGTTGCAACGCATGCTTAGTTTTCTTCAATGTTTTTTTATGCTTTAGTTCTTGTAGAGAGTGTGTCTTATCTGCCGCTCTGCTGTGTGTTGTCATCCGTCAGTGAGTGTGTGAGCTCGGCTTCCGTATCGCATGGAGAAGAGGGTAGGTCCTGTTTTCTCTTTATTTTCCAGGTCCATTTTTTTTTTGCTACTTTGATGCATAGGATGCTATCTTGCGGATACCAAAAACAAACGGAGTAACACGTTCGCATAACTAAAGCTATTAACTACTGAGATCCAAATCTACAATCCAAAAATTTATTCTTATTTTGTAATTGTAAGATTTTTGGGGCTGGCACTTTATATTACCTTCCAATCCAGCGTCCGAGTCAGTAATAAACATTATTTCATTGAGTGATGCTTAATTGGCTTAATTTGCATTCAAATAGTAAGAAGTAGTAAACTTTCATTTATTCATGTTGGCTTACATTTATTTGAAAAGCAGCTGAGTTGTCACAAAGGTGCTCATACACTCAGTTATTAAAATCAAGTAGCTGCTACATGTATTTAGAAAAGCAATAAAATGCATATATCAGATGAAGTAGTGTAGGAATAGCATACAGGCCCTAGTAAGGCAGATGAAGTCGGTAAGTAGGTCAACTTTTGTGCTACAGTGAGCGGCCAAATGGAAATTCTTGCTGCTTTCTGTCTACTTACAAATGGTAGTTATGATCCTGTTAATTTGGCGTCGGCCTGTTCAATCTCAAATATAAGCTCTTTCATCTGTCCTCATGTGCGAGATTGATCCAGGAAATTCAATGACACCGATTGGTGTTTTTATTGCCTGTGAAAGCCTGTCAGATTTAAAGTGAAAAATTGGCATCATTAAAAATTCATATCAGTAAGTCGCACAGATATTATAGTTTCTATGATCGTCTACATTACGTTTGCACCTTTATGGTTGTGAAGTACGCTCATTTCTGTTTTCTTTCGAAAAAGCAACATTACAGATATACTGTTTATGTTCACTTATATTTCGTTTGCGTGAAACCCTTAAATTAAAATCATTTTCTCTACTTATCACTATGCGATTACTAAAGTTTGATTATGTTACTGTCAATAGAAAACTTGCATTTAAAGCTATTTTTATGATGTCTCATTTATAAATGTAGTCTGCTAAATGATGTCTGCTAATTTATAAATAAATGCTGCGTAACTGAAGGCTTTGGATGTTCTGCGTGTTTTACATATTTTCACAATGTGCATCTTTATAGTAGGCGTACTTAAATTCATAAATCTTTATAGGTAATCAATTTTATTATGAATTGCGGTGTCCTTAAATGTTTAGTTACATATTCTTTTTTTCATAGCAGCAGTTATTTTAAAGTATGAGAATATTGCAGCCTCAGAGCCAAATGAAATATAGAGAACAATTGTATGGTGTTTATATGCTACAGGAAATCCTGATTATTTACAGAGGCTTAAATATGTTATTATTATTTTTAGTTAGAATGTAAATTACAGAGCTGGCTTACATTAAGTAAAGCTGTTAGCAATGATTTATACGACTTCTCGACAGTAGGTAAGCAGTCATTGGAAACTGCTACTGCAGTAAAAAATAAGATGTTCTTCTTATTATTGATTACTCCAAAAGCATTGTGCAAGGCTTTTTCTTCTGTGTTACAGCATTAATCAGTAAGCTGACTGTAAAACCGCCTAATTAGTATAAATGAAGGCTTGATGTATTTGTGTGTAAGGCTGTTAATTATAAATCAGCAGGAAAGTTTATGTCCCTGGGTGAATGTTGCTTGGCGCTCTGAAAAACCGCACATCAAAGTCTCCCCGCATTCAGTGTTTATTAAGGTGGAGATACAATTTGCAGTGACTTCAAACAGCCTAGCGCTAGCACACATACTCAAATGTACTGTATGTACGTATACATCATAATAAATTTCCCCCACACAGCACATCTCACTAACATACGGCTGAAGCAGGCAATGTCTTATCTTATGCATTTATCGTGTCTCTCCATATCTAGTATGAGGAGTTGGTGCACTACCCAGGCTCTGACGCCATGCCTGTGGGAGACTACAGGGACGCCATGAGGTCACTTCCTCCACCTCACTACGGCCACACTGTGCCCGACTCCCTGAAACACCACCGGGACCAGATCTACGGGTGAGAGTCTGGTTACTTAAACCATCTGTTACCACACACGAAACACGAATGAGCGGTGCATTTGTTAATATATACAGCCTTCAGGTCTTGGTTAGTTCTGACTTGGAGAATTATGTCATTATATGTAATATGTAGTATTTCTTCTACTTTCTCACATGAAAATGCATGTTTTAATGATCTGCACAGTCGTAAAGGTGAAGTTTGTAAACTTTGCACCACTAGAGGCATCAAAATTCATCAACTATCAGATTTTCTAAACGCTCCCATTATTCTGGCCCCAAACTCACTTTAATGGTCGAGCCATTGTTGCTGATTTAGGCTACTTCAACACAAATATCAGTGTTTTAAATATGCCGTTTTAATTGCAATTTAAGGGAAGGCCAATCTAACTTGTAGTCCTCTATACACATGAAGCTAAGAAATAATGTTAAATCAATTCCACGCTTCAACATTTTAGAAAATGCACAGCAGCTATGACATTTGTTGTGGCATCAGTTGTCTGTGTGGCGTTTTCTCACCCTGCTGTGTTTTCTTACTTGGAGCGTATGTGTGTTTATTTGCAGTCATCCTCTGTTTCCACTCCTGGCTCTGGTATTTGAGAAGTGTGAACTTGCCACCTGCTCACCACGAGACTCGATGTCAAACTCCACCCATCTCCACGGCATGGCCAATCACAGTGACGTCTGCTCCTCCGAATCGTTCAATGATGATATCGCGGCCTTTGCCAAACAAGTGAGTGACCAAGCCAATCGTATTTAAGCCAAGCACGCACCACAAGACTGAAGGCCGTCGTGCTGCGTATTGACCTTTCAATTCAATTCTTATGTTTAAATTTGAACGTAAGGTACAAAACTGGATGCAGGCGTATAATTTAAGGAAATGAAAGAAAATTCATATATATTTGAACTATAAAAGAAAAGTTTGAATTCTCACATGATAAAGCTTTATTTGAAACCTTGTGCTGAATTTGTGACTTCTCATTTTAGACTAGCTTCGCATGTCAGAGACAACAGGCTTATATCTTGTAGTGGTGTTTTCTGGCCTTTATTAGAGAAATACCTGCAGCATCAAATTCAGTATATGTTGATTTTTTTTCTATTAATATTTGTTTAGATTCGATCAGAGAAACCTATCTTTTCATCAAATCCAGAACTGGACAATCTGGTAAGATATACATGACCTTTTAAATAAGTGCTTCAATGTAATTTAGTAAAAAGCATGACAGTTTTAACCATGTGATTTCTTTAAACAGATGATCCAGGCCATTCAAGTTCTACGGTTTCATCTATTAGAGCTAGAAAAGGTGTGTTTTTTTCTTTCTCTTACAACGCTCTTGTAAAGCTTACCCATATATTATTAGGGAACGTGTCCTAAAATACATGGTACTATGTGTGTGATATTCTTCAATGCAAATCCTGTTGTAATTTACTTGTTTTCTTTTATTATGATTTATTTTTTTGCAGCCTTTACACCTCCCTATTTTCAAAAATGGCTTGTCTCACCATACTATAGGCTTGCTGTCAGTGACACCAAATAGCATGCTCAAAAGTTTGTTTGTTTTTGAGATACAGACCGTTCTTTTCTCAATACTCTTAGATTTTAGTGTATTGAAAAGTGCAGCACGAACATGCTATGAATTGTGTCAATGAACCTGACACCTTCACTCGTCTCTCATAGGTTCACGACCTCTGTGATAATTTCTGCCATCGATACATCACCTGTCTAAAAGGCAAGATGCCCACTGATTTGGTGCTGGAGGACCGGGAGGGTGGATCTAAATCTGACATGGAAGATTTCACTGGCTCTTGCACCAATCTGTCAGAACAAGTAAGTCTGTCATCTGACACATATCAGGGAGTTAGTACTTTTACTGTGTGTGTGTGTGTGTCTGACTGTGCCTGTCTCTCCTGATCTAGAACCAGTCATGGTTGCGAGATCCTGATGACTGCGTGTCGACCCCCTCGGGCACCCCCGGTGCCTCCTGTGGCCTCACCTCACACAGCGCAGAGAACTGCAGCGATGCTGGTACTTATCCTTCTACGCACAGCGACTATGCTCTAACTGAAGTGCTTTAGCGAAGTCTAGGATTTTGCCGATTATGTAAACTCTATGCAGTTTTACATGTTAAATTCAACAATTGGCATCTTGTTATCATCTTTAAAATAAAAACAAGTGTTAGGAAGGTTACTTTGAAAAATTAATAGCCTACAGATTTTCATGTATTAAGTAATATAACTATTTCAGTTAGTTCGTGAATGTAATGTAGCTGATTAGATTTGATGGCTTTTTTCATGCATTTCTAAATTTCTAATAAATGTTTGCAAATGTTGGTCATTTTTGAACATTTAAAGCAGGCATGGTTAGGATTCAACACTGATCACTGTCAACTCTTGAATTAAGATTTTAATACTTTAATTAAGTACGTCACGCTTAAACATCTGTTTTTACTTTGAGATCCCTCTGAGGTTAAATACAGATTTCAAATCATATTTATTCCTGTGTTTGAAATCAAATCCTTGCATAGGAACCAGGAAACCCTGGCATCTAACAATACCAATCATTCATATCAATAGCATTTTCATAAGTAACTGTAGTTGAATTACACATTTTATACTCATTTACACGAATTGAAAAAACAATATTATTTTACATTTTCAGTCCAGTTTAACAAGATATTTCATTACGCTGGTGTGTTGTTCTGTGTCAGGTGATGGGTTGGATGGAAGCGTGGCATCTCCCAGCACCGGAGAAGAAGATGAGACAGATAGAGACAGACGAAACAACAAGAAAAGAGGAATCTTTCCCAAAGTGGCGACAAACATTATGAGAGCTTGGCTCTTCCAGCACCTTTCGGTAAGAGAGAAAACCAGCTCATTTACAGTTAAAACATACTTTCGTTTGTGCTCCATAGAAAAAATGAAATAGCCATAATAGTATTTTATGGCTATGGTACTTTTTTCGTAAATATTTTGCAAATAACATGGTTTCGAGAGGATCGTGAACTAGTAATCACGCGCGGCTGGCAGCCGGTTTATCCAATCAAATCTCTTCCCCTTCCCCAGCTCGCCAAATTTGCTTTTATGTTTTTATTACATGAAGTTGACGGTTGAGAGAAGCGGTAGCTAAAACTGGTGGCAGAAAAACACATAACAGCAACTGAGCTTGAAGAAAGTTAACAAAGACGAGAGGAAAGCTTAGAAAACGAAGATGGGATAAAGGGTTTTGATAAAGGAATTGTGAAAATGGTCATCTTTATTGACCATCTTAAAAAATAAATAATATTGCATAGATGAGCACAGTCGTATTGAGCAAAGCTTTAGCAGAAGAAGCGTACGGTAGCTGCAAACTAATGACGCCTCTGTATGGTTATGTATATAGGTAACCCCCAGCACAATACAGCTATCTATATTCTGGTATAACCTAGACTTATGTGATTGTGTATTACCTTTTGGTGCTCTCTCAGCATCCATACCCATCTGAAGAACAGAAGAAGCAGCTGTCTCAAGACACGGGTCTCACTATACTGCAGGTCAATAACTGGTTAGTAAACACTCTCTTACCAATTACTCTCATTGCATGCCATCATATTCACCTGTTTAATGAGCAATTTAATTAAACCTGTATGTGTGTGTATTTTGTGTTTACATTTTCATCCTGTATTTCTAATTACTGTAAAAATGGATTCAAATATTCTCATTTGGCCAGTTGAAATCATCAGTGTAACTTTTTATTTGCCGTCTCTCCTCAGGTTTATTAATGCCAGGCGCAGAATAGTCCAGCCAATGATTGACCAATCAAATCGTTCAGGTGAATTAAAGCGATTCTGGATTTGTAACATGCAGCTCTGTGCACTGAATAACACATATCTGTGTGTGTGTGTGTGTGTGTGTGTGTGTGTTTTTTATCCTCAGGCCAGAGTACTCCGTACAGTCCTGAGGGGGCGGCTCTAGGAGGATACGGATTAGATGCACAATCTCATTTAGGTCTTAGGACAGCAGGTGAGAACAGCTTTCACAAGCAACAGCACCAAAACAATGCTCAAGAGTGTGTTATCTTTCGATATTGGCTTTCGTTCACACTCTTTCTCTTTCTCGTTTGTCAGGACTTCAGGGAATGCCGTCCCTGCCCACAGATTACCCCGGTGCCCTTCTGCCCCAGCCGGGATACTCCCATGCTGGCCCATCCTTACACCCGTACCCCGGCCCCCACACCGCCATGCTGCTCCATCCGCCCCCCCACAGCCACCCCGCCGAACCCCTCATAGGACAAGGCCTTGACATCCATGCCCACTAACTGAGAAGGGTGCGCTGTAAACTGACTTTGCAGTACCACAGCCCATCACCCTCACCAAACCTTCAGGGCATCACCGCGGTCGACACGTAATGACTCTGAGAATGTCTTAAATGCACTGAACTGGCATCATAAATGTATCAAAACGTCAGCTCCCATGCAATGCCCATCTCAAATGCCTGACAGACTTGTTACATTCCTTAACCATTTATCACTATCTGATCTCCTCGTGACAATGCTCTGAATGCACTGTACTTAATACATCTATCTACTAGTTTTTATGCACACTGCTGCATTTGATTGATATACCCGCGTCTTCCTATGGCCTTAGGGGTGTGAGCTGAAATCTCCCTTAATCTAACATTAAGGCCTTCATTGCCTTTCTTGCCTTGCCTCCGAAAACCCTCTCGAGGAGCACAAACGGAAAAACACAAGCATATACCTCCTCAGTCAGGACCCAACATGTCCAGAGAGTCCTGAAATAGTCTTCTGAGTTGCACCAAATCCTAGGCTGAACATGGTTAATAGGTGAAGTTCATGAAGCCACGTCACGTTTCACCCCAAAATCAAAAGGAAGAAACCTATTTATAATAGAGAATTAGGAATGATTTCCACAATGGCCTTTACAGTACATATTACGGTAATACAGTAAAAACCTGTTTTCTTGGAATAAAAGCATCACTCTTGTTTTGATTTTGGGGTGATCACCTGTAAAGAGCCAAGAGTCTCCGTCTTCCTAGCTGAGGGCCATATACATTTCTTTCAGTTCTTCTGCTAAGTCAGTCTCACTTTTAGTCTTAACGCATTATTTAATTTAATTTTTATGTTATTGTTTTGTATTTATCTGTGTCAGAACTACGGCTACTCCAAAACTTTAAAGTTACAAATATCCGAGTGCCACGTCTCGATTTGATAAAGAAGTGAATATGTTCTTCAGTTATTTGAAGTTTATGTGAATGTTTAACTGCTGAGGTCCCGACAGGCACATTTTTGGTTTGCTCTAAAGGACCTGACTCACATTACCAATTTCTTCACAAAGTACCAATGTACAAAACAATACGTTTTGGAGATTTGTTTGACTTCAGTCTTGGAAACCTGAGCTCTTTTTTGTCATTCCCCTGCCTGCATTAAAACATATTATGTGACTGTTGATATATTGATGTTTCTATTGATATGCATAAGAATTGACAGTCAATCAAAGTCAATTTACAGTAACTAATGACCAATGCATATTTAATCAGACACATTTCTTAATCCAGAAATATTTATAAAGCACAACCCGCCACACAAATGAAACAGTAAGATTTTCCTGGCTGGAAAAAAACCCCAAAACAATAAAATCTAGTCATTAAGAGTCGCTCGACTTAAAATAAAATGAAACAATTAGAAACTAAAAATAGAGGACATTTAAATTAAGAGAAGAAACATTTCAACCACTGTTTATTTGTTGTTTTGGGCATTTTAGGGGCAATTTTTATCTATTGTATCTCTTTGTTTAAAACGTATAAAGATACTAAACTGCAGACAAAATAAAAGAAGTAAAAGTTTCTACATGTGAGTTGGCTTTTACTTTCCTTGTCATCCCAAATCTCTGCCAAAGTGCTTTTCATGCATCAATGCTTTTCTGGCTCCATGTTCACCCCCATACATGCAATCCAGCCTTGTGTGATAGATTTAGGCAGCATCAGGGGTCAGAGTTCACTGAAGGGTTAACAGGAAGAGGCCTATCTATCTGACCCCTTAAGGTCACCCGAGTCCCTCCACTTTAATTTCTTTCCCTAATTTTTCTTGACCATCAATTAGCTTTTCTTCTCCCTTTTCTTTGTATTACATTTGTCAGTTCAGATGATTTATCTAAGTAGGAAAGACACTGATTTTGCCCAGTTTAAGCGTGTCCATTAGCTTTCTTCACGTTTTCAATTCTGATAATCATTTGCAAGGCTAGAATCTGTCCTGATTTAACTCAGGGAAAACACAAGCTTTTTGGGGTTTTTTCACCAATAAAAATACTTGATCATTTTTATCAATTCCTAAATTTTAAAATAGCTTGTCACATTTTCTGTTACATTATAATTCTGAAAATATTACAATATTGTCCAGTGAAACGTTAAATAAAAATGATTCTTGTTTTGAGTGTAAACCTTACTCATTTCTGCTATCAAAATATATTTGTCAATGGGGTAAGACTTCTTTAACAAAATAACCAAAGCCTGATGTTTTAATATCAGTTTTGTATATTTAGAATTTTAAGGATGTTCCAGGAAATTATTACAACAGTGCTGATAAACATAATCTTATCTTAAATCCTATAATATGTGGGTCAGTCCTGTTATGATTGAATTACTCATATTTTCTCTAAAGTAGTTCCATATTTATAAGAAATTGCTGAAATCATACATGTTAGGGCTAAGAGATAATAGACATTGAAAAGAATATTTTGTTTACAAATGTTTTGTAAACATTTTAATATATGCGTTAAATTTTATCATGTCCTCAGTGCCTAAGTAGCCTAATCAACGTCCACTAGAAATATAAAGCATGTAATGATAAAAACCTAAAACCTAAACCTCATCTACTATAAATAAGGTGAAACTAAGCCCATTTATTTTTACACAATTCTTTTTATTTTCGTGTCCCTAAACTCATTTTCCACCCTGTTAAGATGTACTTCCTCGTCTTCCAAAATACAACTCCTGAGATCATTTTCAAGAAGTGATATTGTTTTTTTTTCTGCTGTCATTTAAAAGTACAAATGGTAAATGTTACCTCTTATTCATACCTTTTTCCTGCTTGTCCCACTCTTAATGTTCCACCCTGTTAGGCTATATCAAATGTTTGTCCGATCAAAAAATTAATAAATAAATAAAAACCATACCTGACATAGTTATAACTGTTATGTTCATCTGTAGAAGGTTAGAGAACTAAATGTTGATCACTGAAAAAACTACAATATTCCACCCTGTTAGGTTAGGTTTTTATAAAACGTGAAACTAATAGGGTGGAAATCCTAATAGAACATATATGTAAACCTGTCAATATTTTGGTAGAATGCTAAAAACATAAAAAACTTAACCCCTAACTTAAACTTAAAAAAGCCAAAAGATGGAGCACAATAAAGCAGCTCCACTTTATAATTATACGTCACTGTTCACAGCACAATATCAGCAAAATTGTCGTGAACGAGCTGCTGCAAATGATACACGCATTTTGGGTCTGTGACTGAAGAGAAGTGTGAAAGTGTGTGTGAGACAGAAAGGAAAAATCCAGGCAGGTTGTTAATGATCCATCCGCTGGTTTAATGTAGACAATAATTGGTTTGAAAGTGTTGGGGTGCATTTTGCCACCGGCACTTCTCTATTTATCTCCATTAACTGCAACTTCGTTATAGCTCACACTCCTTACAAAGCTGTCAATCAAAGCATTACAAATTCAGAATGTGTGTATTTGAAAGCCTGCTCCTCTTTGTTGCCGTCTTTAGACTTAAAATAGCTCAGGCTTTAACCATCTGTTTATTCAGCGGCACACAAGAGAAGGTCATACATCTCATTTATGCCCTGTGCTGGATGCATTATTTCACATGATCCATTGCATAAGTGAAAAATGCATAATTGTTCATTTATAAATCACGACTTAAAAGAGTTTTGGATGCTGTTTAGGCTGAAATAGTCTAAATTGAAATACAACACAGTCTATTAAGGCTGAGTGTAAGATGTCTAGGGCTTGTGATCTTGTTCCTCTAGGCTTTTCCTCTAGGTGTGAGTGTTTATGACGTACACCTTTCACAACAAAGAAAGAATGCTTCTGTAAGAGTAAAGCAAGAATGTGAATTATTAGTTTCCTGTTTTTGCACTTTTTTTAAATGCAATTGTATGATACTTTTATGATCCTAAGGGTGAAGTACATATAAACGGCCGCCAGAAAAAATAATTTAAATGTTAATGTTGCAATATCAGAACACGCGATAAGAACTTATAACGAAAAAAAGAATAGAAAACCATGTACAATACCTCCCTCTAGTGGTCACAACGAACGACAGCGAATTCTTAGTAGGCCTAAATAAGTAGATTGGATAACAGGAAGAGGAAATGACGGCATTCAAACCAGTTCAAAAGTTTGTTCTCTGAACAGAGACATTTGATTAGTCCAACAAAACAGACAAAATAAAACAAAATAAATAATCTCCCAACATGGTCATTCAAGTAAAAGTTAATTTATTAAATATAAAGCTATATACTGTATATAGAAAATGTGTCTTGTGATAACAAGTGCATGAGTGACAAAATAAACATACAAAAATATTACAAACGACTTGCAACTTGTAAATTCAGATTTTTAATATAGATGCTTCTGAAGAAAATGTGAGTGTGTCTGTGAGTGCTACAGCCACAGCCATGTTGTTAGGGTTTCTAATTATTCTAATCTTTTGTTTAATTCACCGTCTTATCATGTGAATGATGACACACAAATACATTAATAAGAGTAAAATTTGGATTGTGAATTTAGGATCATCAATTTTTTCCCCGGTCAGAGACAGATTGTCAATGTCTGTTCGCGTGGTGTGAACATGACTCTTATTTTTCATAAGATTCTAAAGACAACTTGAGCCAGCAAGTCTGCTGGCGTCTGTGCGGTGTGAATTGGCCTTGACTCTCTCATTCATTTGTAACTACACATACAACTGTTAGGGTAGGGTTGGGGTTAGTAGAATAAGCTGACATATACTTGTAAAGATTCTCATAGTCAGTATGTTGTGGACCCATAGAAATAAAGTATTAGAAAATATTAAGTGGACAGTTTACTAATACTAATATATAATGACTGCTAGTTGACATGTAGTTGCAAAGTTACTTACTGCTGGCAGAATGTCTAAAGTGTACTACCGGAATAAAGTGTTACCAAAATCACTTCAGAAATCTGATTGATTAGAGTAATAATTTATATGATGGATAATGGAATTAATTTTTATTAAGTTACATGATTTGAGGTGAAATTTGAGGTTGACAGGTTTTGTCTTCACAAGCATCTCTATTAAAGGAAGAGTTCACCCAAAGAATAAAAATTTGGTCATCAGTTTGTTACCCAAGAGTAGTTCCAAATCTGCTGAACACAAAGAAAGATATTTGAAAGATGTTTGTAACCATGCTGTTTGGGTCACCATTGATGCCCATAATCCATAAAAAATACTATGGAACTCAAAATATCAAAATATCTTCCTTTGTGTTCGGCAGAACAAAGAAATTCATACAGGTTTGGAACTACTTGAGGGTGAGTAAATGATGACAGGATTTTCATTTTTGGGTCAGCTATTCCTTTACAGGTGCTCTATGCGATTTTAGCTCTATTTCATTTTTATCTCAAACTATTTATCTATATTTTTATCTCGATCAAGGGGTGATGCATACGGTTTGAGATAAAAATGTCTGCGCTCTGAAAACATTGGGAAATACCCGGTCTCGAAAGACAGAGGCTGCAATACCAAAACAAACACTGAGGGCACAGGATGTGCATCAATACACTAACAAACTACGGCCAACCAATCGGCAAGAAGAGGTGGGGTTAAATGCGCGCAAACAACCTTCGGCCAACCAACCGGCAAGAAGAGGTGAGGTTAAATGCGCGCAAACAACCTTCGGCCAACCAATCGGCAAGAAGAGGTGAGGTTAAATGCGCGCAAACAAACTTCGGCCAACCAATCGGCAAGAAGAGGTG
>JAUYWG010000050.1:2939291-2957809 GCA_034779775.1 Enteromius afrohamiltoni | reverse complement strand
AAAAAGTTATATATATATATATATATATATATAAAATGATAATAAAATTGCATGTGTCTTCTGAAAGAACATGGCTTGGCATGGAACACATTATACAAATATAGGACAATATAGGAAAATAAGCTGTTCTCACTGATGTAATACCCAAGACTTCTGATTAATTAGATGCTATAACTAATTCACTAGAAGAAAGTGCAGCAACTATAATAAATTGAAACAACATGATAAGAAATACTAGTTTGTAATATTATGTATGCACCTTTTCACATTAAAAGGTGCAAATGGCTCTAATATGTTAACGGGCAATGGAAATTGATGAACAAAGGCATAAATAATAAATGAAAAGATAGAAAAAAACATGTCACCTAAGCAGGTAAGTGACATTTTGCTCATGGTAACAGACTTTCAGCTTTCAAACCACTCCACAGTGTTACTTCCTGTGTACATCGGATACTACAAGCAAGAGCGAATGACATACACGTCTTTGCCCTTTCAATTTTGTTATGTTGTTTGCAAATTCTTTTTTTTCTCTTTACACTCCGTCCCACATAATGACAAAGTGAAAACAGAATTTTACAAATGTCCATAAATATATCAAAACTGGAAACATCAGAATTACGTAAGTATTCATGACTCAGTGCTTGGTTGAAGCACTTCCGAGCCTCAAGTCTTTTCGGGTGGCTAACTTTGCACATCTGAATTTGGGGATTTTTACATTTTTTTTTAGCAAATCCTCTCAAGCTCAGGCATTTTGGATAGGGACCATTGGTGGACAGCCATTTTCAGGTTCGATAGGGTTCAAGTCGGGGCTCTCTAAGCCACTCCTGGCTATCCAAATTCATTCTCCATCAATTGCTCAGTTTGGCTGGGCGACCAGCTTTTGGAGGAGTCTTGGTTGTGCCAAATTTCTTCCATTTGAGAATTATGGAAGTCACTTGGGGACCTTCAGTGCAGCAGAAACTTTTTTGGTGCCTTCCCCAGATCTGTCCCTCAGACAATTCTGTCTCTGAGCTCTGCAGGCAGTTTCTTTGACCTCACGGCTTGGTTTTCACTCTAATATGCATTGTCAGCTGTGAAGCCTTTTATAGAGAAGCATGTGCCTTTCCAAATAATGTCCAAACATAATTCACCACAGACTCAAGGTGTAGAAACATCTCAACAGTGATCAAAAGAAATGGGAGGCACCTGAGCAAAATTTAAGTGTTGTTGCAAAGGGTGTGAATACTTATGCAAATGTGTGATTTCATTATAAACATTTCTACATTTCTGTTTTCACTTTGTCATTATGAGGTAGATTCATGAATTTAAATAACTGTAGTAGTATCAGGCTGCAACATAACACAGTTTCTAAAAGTGAAGGGGGTCCAAATGCACATGTGTGTTCCAATTTCTATATCACTTTTACAGGTTTAAGCTTAAGCTTCATATAAAAGTTAGCTTTAAAATGAAAAGATAATTGTATAACAGCACAGGTATAGACAGCTCAATAAACTACTCCTTAATAGTGCACTAAAACTACTTTCATTCTGCACATAGACGAAGAAATGGCTTTTACTAAACAGCACCAATGAAAACAGTGACTTCCCTCACTATAGTTTTACAAAATAGTAACAATTAAAATCCTCAGCTATGCACTTCAACTACATATATTTCCCAGCCTCAGTAAGACTATAGCTTTAATGGAATTTTTTATTACTAATAACTTCAGGGTTTGCAGGAATACTGCTGAAACAGCTGAAGCACTCATACAGGAAGGCACCCACCCCAGCAGGTCTGCCCCACAGAGCGGCGTGTGCTCCATGACTGTCCCAGGGGCTTTTGGGAGCCCACGCATCCTGACACAGCCGTAAACCTTTCAGCAGACTCAGGAGTTTTGTCTCATCTTTGAAGACCCCATTGGGTACCGTGCTAGCAGCATTTTCTCTATTGATAAAAAAAAAAAATAAATAAAAGTGTTACTGAGGAAAATAATTTAAAAAAAATGCACATGGGACAAAATGGATTCTCTCTCACCTGTTCTCACTGGCTGTGAATTCATCTTTCGATTCTTTCATCATCATTGGTCCAACAGAATAGCAAAGGACCTGTTCAGGAAATCTGTTTTGTTACGAACTCCTCCATCGTAGCTATGTTACTATAAACCTGTTAAAATTTAGAAATAGCGAAACAAAGGAAATGAAGAAATATGGTTTATCTCCCACCCCACATCCTTTCATTTGTTCACTCTTTCTCCGTCATGGTTCTTTGTTAACAGCTAGTGTGCTTCATCAACGGTGAAATCTAAAGGCTGATATATTTTTTTTATATGAGGGAGGAGTTTAATTTGCTGTGAGCAGCTTTAAAAGCAGATGGAGATGTTCTATGAAAAAACAAACAAATAGATCCTTTCCAACTAGTTGAACACTGAACAAATGATCAAACATTTATCACTTTGGAATAATAATATGATAAATGGATCACGTATGAATGGTTAAATTAGCATGCAGTACGAATTCAAGCCAATACGATACATAAATCATTGCAAAATACTTAAAAATGCTAAATACAAAAACTGATCTCAGAGTTTTACTTTCTGTTGGTATTAAAATAGCAACATCTCCACCTTAAAAATAATAAATGTTAATTTGATATTCGGAATTATTGCATAAATGTCAAAGCACTAGAGTTATCCATCGTAACACAACTTAATACTTAAATATAATTTTAACATAGACACAATTATGTCATAATAGTGATACAATAAGTATCATGGGTATTTTGTCATCACCTTGAAGTTTTGAAGTCAAATCTTCTCAGTTTATTATACTCCAAGTTGAATCTATGTATTTAGAATATGTTTACTCATGGCTGTTTAAATGTATTTATCTTTGCCTCTAACAATCCTGTATTCTGTAGAAAATGGAAGAAGCAGCTGATGAGAGAGGACTATGACTACATACAGTTACTTCTACAGCCCATGACTCAAGAACAAGCGAAGAAACGCGTTTAAAGTAACTCACTTGTACTAATGCAAACAGAAGAACTCACATGTGGTGTCTTCAAAATGTCCTCCTACATGAAGAAAAGATTGAGCATCTCTGAAAGCTGCTCCAAACACCTCCACACAGTGTGGGGCAATGACGCTCCTCATTACTCTAAGGTTACTCTGGGACTATCTGTCCTGTACTTCGCCGACAGTGAAATTCACAGATGAAATGTTCAACTGCATCGATTCCAGTCGCATTAAAGTTCAGTCTGAGCTTAAGAATGACAGCTCTCCTGATGATGCTTTTTGTGCGTCTCACACCAGAAGCGCCACCCATATTCATGGCTGTGGTAAACCTCACAGTGATAGAAGTAGGATGTCACACACACACAGCAGAAAGCTAAACGAGTGTTATTTTCATATGTAACAGCTCAGTTCAGATCGGTTCCATTTTAGTCAAGCCAACACTTACTAAATAACCCCCCTTTTTTGTTTTACGAGAACATAAGTTCTGCTAATAATTGAAGTCAAGGGAAGACAGTTACCCTTTGTTCCTCACTGAATTTCCTCTTACTGCTTTTTCCTCTTAATGCTAACAACACATTTAATGAGAAAAGCTAAGAAGTGGCACAAATAATAAATCAATATAAATGTATATACAAATTACTAAGGAGTTTTTTCAAAGCATCAGGTAAGCAAATATACCCTGCTAAAAAAAAAAAACAGCGTTTATTAAAGAGCTGGTTTAAGCTTACCAATAAAACCAGCATATGCTGTTTGTTTCACACTTATGCTCCAACCTGACATGTAAACAGGTTATTAGTTGGCCTGTTTTATTATGCACTCATATTTACAGCCACTAGGGGAGCAGATGCTTACTACAGATATTTTTAAAATTTTTAAATGACTATTTTAATGCCTTTTGACAAAATCCCACCACATGCATACACAGTACAAAAAAACGAATTCCAGTTTCATCACACAAGGTTGCATTGGGCTCAATCAGATATAATATTTTGCAATGTTGTAAAACACTGTAGGGCCAGCTTCCTCTTACACAATAGAGCCATACAGTAGGTGTAGATATCAATCCAAATCAGAAATAAGCAACAGAGAATGAATGAACAACAAAAATGTATTATACTAAATAATAAAACCCTTTAAAAAAATAACATTACACTAAAATCTACAAATGATTGCACAAAGGAATAAGAATCTCATTGACAAGGTCAGACAAAAGATCGTAATCCATCATTAGTATTATAGTTAATCTCATGAAAGCGGGTACAAATTAAGCAGAATCTTCTCGCAAATTCTAATGACACAGAATGCAATTCTCATTAACGAAATGGAAGAATAAAGCATGTATACAGCATGCTAGAATTTGTTGTACATCCTCTTGTACTTTTCTGTAACTTTAAATTGAACTTAAACTCACTTTGATGACTTCAAAGAAAACCACAATTATGGGAATTACTCAAAGAACTTGAAAGAAAAACTGAATCTGGGTCTCAGACGCTTCTTTTAAGCATAAAGTGTAACACTATAAACTTTAAAACATTACATTTAAAGCACTGTTATTCATAATTCAAGGCCCGAGCATGACACCACGTTCCTGTGAGAGTGTTTGCTGTCTGTCTGTCGGCCTCACTGTTTCTTTCTGAGCTCGGTGAGGTTTCTGTATTATTTCTGTACTTATCTATATTGCTATTACAGGCAGATGAGACACAGTAGCTCAGAGAAACAAGAAGATGTGATCGGCAGCACACTCTAGAAGGCCAGACTTGTCTTCGAGACGCGGAGTGAATGAAATAGACAGCGTCTTCCTGCTGTGATCGCTTATTCTGTCTTGTCACTCTTTTCAGCCTCTGCCCCAGTGCTTCTGGAGCTCTGGTTGGCTTCCTTGTCTTTCTTTTTGGCATCTTTGCTGTCAATTAAAGTATGTTCACGCTTCACCATCTCTTCCAGCTCTGCCTGAAACGAGAGTGGTGATATTTTAATGCAGCAAACATATATATGACCTGAAGGTGATTTGAATAAAAAGTTACACTTTTATGTTAAGGTGCCCTTGTTACAGTGTAAATATATATTTAAACGGGGAGTAACATGTACTACATTAATATATAGTAAAGGCTCGGATTGGTGTTTGGCCTAGTATTACGCATAATTAATTGTTATTATAATAGCAAGTACATGTAATGTATAACAAGCACACCTTAAAATAAAGTGTTACCACATAAATGACAGAAATAATCTGTGCGTGAATATTTACTTTCCAGCCCAGCAGCTCGGCGAGAGCCATGCAGCCGTCATCACAGGTGCTCAGGTGAGCCACATCTCTGTGAACAATTCATACAAATCAATACAATCTTCGTAACACCTGTATGCATATTCACACCAAAAGAACATTTCATCCCCTTACAACGCATTAAATTAATTTAAAATTACTTTAAGCTCCTTTCACACAATATTTTCTATATTTCAGATCAAATTCATCTTAAATTATTTCATTTACAACAACGCAACTACGTTCAGCATCCTATACAGTAAAACGTAAGTCACGGGGACAGTTTCATGTGTCATGTCAGGGTGAGTTTGAATAGTTTCAGTGTGCTTTTTGGTCAGTAATTCATAACGGAGGTGAATAGGTCTAAAGAAACCAAACGATGAAATACTTGGAGGCCTCACCTGTAGGCTTTGTCCGAGTCAAAATCCATTCCTCCTCCAAAACCAAATAACCCCATGCCAAATTCTGTCTGTTTGGAAAAGAAACAATGCAAAAATGTAAATGAAAAAAGCATTTGTTTTATTAATCTGGATAACAACTATACACTTATACAGACCTGTCCGGTTTTCTCCATATTGATGAGCAGTCTAGGACAGCTGTTTGACACTCTGCCGATGAGACGGTGGATGAGTCTAAGACTTATCTTATTGCGATATATGTTACAGATGACGATCTTAGGATTTTGTGGGGCCCAAATGATGCGTAAAAAGACACGAGCGAGAATCTTACCTATTGACCAGTGATGCAAATGGTTGAACCTGCAGGGAAGTGCCCATTACGATGAGAAGGTCACATCGAGGAAAGTCCTGTGGACGAACGAGAGTACCCGTGAGGACGTAGACCAAACGAAAAGGAGGTTTGACTTATAAACCGAATCCTTACCATTTTCATGGTAGCGAAGAATCGGGCAGGAAGGTTCTCCCCAAAAAACACAATATCTAAAAAGGAAGCAGAAATGCATCCACAAAAAAGGCACCGCTTGTGTTGTCTTTGTGTACGTGCATGTTTGTTTCACGTGGGTGGATCCTTGCTTCTCCTCCTCGTCTGACCCAGATATGAGGACTGCCCCAAACACTCAACCCGTGCCATGACTGTGGCTTTAGGTGCGTTGGAGATGCACTACACTAGCCTGCCGCCGGCTGGCGAGAGCAGCCCCTTGCAGTAGGGGGAGGAGTCAAGACACGGCCGTCAGGTCGTGCACTTATAGGACTTTTATGTAACGTTTATTATTTGTATCTTTGTTTCGTAGTTAGCTATAGGACATTTTTCAAATATAAGCAGTTTATGCGTGTAGCGAAGCCTCTCACAACTTCCATATAAAAAACGGCCTCTGGTCAACCAGTTTTTTTTCCAAACTTTAACTCTTATCCATTAAGAATATTTACCATATCGCACATCGATGTTCGTTCAAGTTTTTAAGTGTCTTACCAGATTGATTGCGTTTAGTTTATTGTGATGTAATCACACTTTCGTGGTGGCTACAGACTTGTATATATCTTTTGGGTTTGACGCCATTTCATTTTTAGTGTTTTTAGTTTAGAGAGTCAGGTACGGTTATTTTAATTTAGGCCTCGTCTGCCAAAGACACTACAATTCTTGTTATTCGACATCGCTCTGGTATTAACTCTGGTCATAACAATCTTTTGTGTTTCAAGGAAGAAGGAAAACCATACAGCTTCATCAAATGATTAATTCAAATTTTCAATTGAATTATATATTATTCTAATTCTTAGAAACGGTTTCTCTTACCGGGCTTTACCAGGCTCCCACAGGAATCACACTTAGGTATATCTTCAGAGAAGATTTTATCTGCGAGTCAAAAACACAAAATGTGAAGAGTTAACTATATTCCCACATCTCATTTAAAAGCGTTGCTGTACCTTTCATCCAGTCCATGGAGTACTCCTTACGACACAGGAAGCTCACACAGTGAGAGGTGTGAAATGTACCATGAGCTTCAATCAGGTCCTCTCCTTCCAGACCTGCAACTCTCTCTAACGTATCGATATTCTTAAAAAAATAACAATAATTATTGTATCATATTTCTATAATTAAAATACACTGAAAGCTTGACATTACACAAAAACAGTCTCTTACCTGAGAGTAACATCTAGTCAGTAGACCCTTGTCCTTCAGCATCCTCATGAAATAGTGACACACTGTGGGCTGAAGAAACCAAACAGCATGCAACAAACAATCACAGAATGTGTATGTGGTGCCTTATCAAATGCATGTAATATGTGTGAATAAATGATAACTGAATGCGGCAGAACCCAGTGGAGGGTTTGGCAGCATTTCATTCAATAATAATTGTATCTAACTTTTTTTAGGCAAATGAAATATGTATTAGCTGTTGATTTCTGATTTTTGGTTTGATTCGAAATCCAGTTTCACTGGAAACCCATGTATTTCACAAAAGATCCAGAAGTTACCTTAAACTGTCCTGGGTAGAGTTCTCGGGCTAGAGCAAAAAAGGGCTCCGGATGTTTCTGAGAATAGAGAATAATGAATTTGGCTGTTGCATTCTTATGACAAATTATGAGACTTTCAGAATGACAATCAGACCTTGAAATAGTCGATCTGAAAGATGGCCTCTGGGTAAGGCAGGTTGTACTTCTGCAAATTGGCATATAGACCGGTGCCAGGAGAGCGGAAATCTGGGATTCCAGCCGCTAAATAAGGAAGATACTGCAGGTTAATTAAGAGTCTAACATATAAAACAGTAATTACAAACTAGATGATAAAGTCTGTAGGCAAACTTTAAGTTGGCTTGAAAAAGTCTTTAAAAAGTTTACAGAATTATTAGTAATTTAGTAGCATGATTAGCAAGTTTGTAGTATGTTGTTGTCATTATTAGCAAGTTACTAGCATGATTACCAAATTACTAGCATGTTGCTAGCATGATTTTCAAGTTATTAGAATGTTGCTAGCATGATTAGCATGTTGCTAGCATGATTTGCAGGTTACTAGCATGTTACTAGCATGATTAGCATATTATAAACATGTTGTTAGCATGATTAGCAAGTTACTAGCATGTTGCTAACATGTTACTAGCATGTTTCTTTCAAGTTACTAACATGTTGCTAACATGATTAGCAAGTTACTAGCATGTTGCTAGCATGTTTCTAGCACAATTTGCAAGTTACTAACATGTTGCTAGCAAGTTTCTAGTATGATTAGCAAGTTACTAGCATGTTGCTAACATGTTTAACAAGTTACTAAAATGTTGCTAGCATGTTTCTAGCATGATTAGCAAGTTACTAACATGTTGCTAACATGATTATCAAGTTACTAGCATGTTGCTAGCATGTTTCTAGCACAATTAGCAAGTTACTAACATGTTGCTAACATGATTAGCCAATTACTAGCATGTTGCTAACAAGTTTCTAGCATGATTAACAAGTTACTAGCAGGTTTCTAACATGTTTAGCAAATTACTAACATGTTGGTAACATGTTTCTAGCATGATTAACAAGTTACTAGCAGGTTTCTAACATGTTTAGCAAATTACTAACATGTTGGTAACATGTTTCTAGCATGATTGGCAAGGTACTAGCAGGTAGCTAGCATGATTAGCATGTTATTGGCATGTTCCACACACAATTAGCATGTTGCTAGCATATTGCTAGCATGAATAACAGTTTACTAGCATGTTGTTAGCATGATTAGCAAGTTAATAGTATGATCTTAGTATGGTTAGCAAGGTACTATCATGATTAGCATGTTGCCAGCATGATTTAGGTAAATTAGAAATAGTAGTAGATAGAGTGGAAGCTTGAAGGAGTTTGAACGGGTTAGAAATAGCTCATAGAAGGGAAGTCTGATCGAGTCTAATTAGCTGCAGGTGTTTAGATTTGAAGTTTGATAGTTGGAGTCTTGGCTCGTCTGAACATTCCGTGAATGGGAGTCTATGGGAGTTTTTCCAGGTTTAATCCCAGTTTTTAGGAAAACCGTGAGTCGGATCAGTCTGAAGGCCTGGTGTTTGGAGTTTGGTGGTTGTAGCTTTAAAGCTCTAGGAGGAGATGCTGTTTAAATTTTTGGTTAAAAGTTTAAATAGTAGATTTTTCCAAGCCAACTTAATTAAACCCATCATATTCACATTCATTATTTGGCAGATGCTTACAGTTAAGAAAATGTGTGATTTAATAATAATTAACATATAACAGGAAATATAAGAGGTCTTTTACATTTAAAATGAACAATAAGACATTATCTATCTAAAAAATAATGTGCTTAAAATGCATTTAGTGGTGCGTGATTTACTTACATGTAGATATTCCAGCTCCAACCATACAGATAATATTCTTGCCTGTTGAGACGATCAAGACGCATCTTACTGAAACTAGTTCATTCAAAAATAACTCACACACTTTGCATAAACAAAGGTGCCAAATTTTACCGTGTTTACACAGGAAGCCAACCATATCAAACTGAATACAGTATTTAAAAGTATTTTAACACTGATCACTCTTCACTGCTAACTGACATTTGCCACTCAGGATATAACGGGCGACTGCATCCAGGGTCAGCTCATCCAAGACTTTCTCTCCAGGACTCAGGCCGAGAGTTCGTGAAAAGAGACTGCGCAGGAAATCCACTGAAAAAAGAGCATACCCAGCTTCAGCTCAGACTGCATGATTTATTTAAAACATACTTTAAGGCCGAATAATTCACACATACTCTCAGTGTCTCCTGAAGCGTCGCCTTCGTCGCTGCTGTCGTCAGACTGACCCTGCAGAGAAGTGTAACAAAGTAACACATGGTTAAGTAAATGTAATATTATATGCAATATAACAACAGTAAAGTAATGGATTTTGACTAATGCAATATAATACAACATCACTTCCATGGTGCAAAAACAAGACAAAACAAGATATTAGCTTGTGCAAGTGTCAGAATACATGGTGTTACTTTGGTACATCGTTAAGATGAGTATAATGGACGTGTCTGATTCTACATGTCTATATCTATAGACGCCTGTGCATCTCTGTTATTAAATTTACCTCGAGATCTGGTGTGTCAGCCTCCTCTTCTGCCCTTTTAGAAACCTCTACATGACAAAACAGCACATATCACACCGATGTGGACGCCATAATAGCTCGTATCAGTCACACAAATAGTGGAAAAACTTCCAATACACAATTAGCTTTCTCTTTCGCTAAGGGCTAACTGTGTCTGATAACACCCACAATAAACAAATGCACAATCGTAATACTACCTTCAGACATCTATCCGCTTTCAAACAGTGCTAAAAATACACATAAAGTTAGGAGATGACAGCAGTGTTTTATTAAAGGGACAATTGCTTGTGTGCGTCGATAATATTTCATTGGGCGGCTAATGTTGATAAGTGCTAGACGCTCCTATGGAGTATCCCGTTCATCCCTCCAGGGGGCGCAATAGAGGCTCAAAGGACGGTTTTGTTAATTTTACTTAATCATATATTCATTTCAGTTTGTCAGGGTGAAGGGCTGGTACCTGGTATGCACATAAAAAAAAATGTAAAAAACAAACAAACAAACAAAAACATGTTCCCCAGCGACTGCGATTAGTCCTTTCTGACAGTGATGAGAAAAGTAACAAGCATCACATGATAATGCATTGTGGTCAGTCCTGCTGACATCGTTACATCTAAATAACACTGTTAAAATGTAATAGCGAAATATGTAAAGATAAATAAATAAATGAATAAAAGGAAAAATAGTTATCATACCTGACCAATAAGAGGCAACTTCCGGTCCTCGAATGCCCGCCCACTTCGGATCTTCCTGAAAACTGCCATAGACACATATCTGAATTATTTCTATACTTTGTAGCTTAAATCTTCCGGGTGGAAACTTTGTACAAAACATGTCTTTCTGTGCAAGTGTAAGAAAAAGTAACGTCAGGTTTAATCACTAATGTTTATTTTCCTTTTTGATTGCAATTACATATTTGGATAATGAAAAAACATTACCGTACCTCAGGTGTCTTCATCCACCTTTCCTGTGTATGTGCCTCAGTCTTTCTAACACTTAGATCCAATATCCTCACACCTCCATAAAAAGGATTACAGGATTAACTCTATGTGGCTAATCAGATTCAACACCTGTCACCTGTTTTTCTTTGTATTTTTTTTTGTAATGGTAGCATTGTACAGTTCAGAGGTTCTCAACTCTGGACCTCGAGGTCCTTTAGCTCCAGCCTTGATCAAACACACCTTCCCAGAGTAGCTTGCTCAAGATTATTTGATTTGGGAAAGTATTTAAGAAATCAAATTCAAGTACACCACGTTATCAAGTTGCATATTAAACAATGTCTCAAAACAATGGATACAATGCATTTTATACAGTAAAAACAGCCTACATGAGCACAGCACTTTATTAAAATAACATGTTTGGGCATTGTAACGAACAACAATGTAGAATCTCTGCTGTCGTCAGCCCCATAGTTTATAGATGTTTAAGTCCAGTGTGTGAGGATGCTTGGTGATGGTCCTCTGTTTGCTCTTGGCTGTCTGGCAGGATCAGGCCCTGCTCATATTCAGCTCCAGTGACCTGGCACTGCGGCAGCATTTCCTCCAATAATATCCGTACAAGGCCTGGATTCTGCAGCTGTGGAAGTTCGGAAACGTTCAGCCGCTCTAGCTTCCTGAAGGAGAAAAAAACCCAACACCGAACATGAGATTTCCAAAACCGTATAAAGTATGTTTTGGTTATTTGTTGGCCTGAAAACAAAAATCCGAGTTTGTCGGATACAAATACTGTGTATGTGCATATACAAGACACAAATGAAGATCTGAGGTTCTGTTATGCAGAAAATGACCTGAGGTTCTGTAACGCAGCAAGTCCTCCCACAGTGATACGAGAGCAGTGGGACAGGTCTAACTCCACCAGACTTTCTCCAAAGACATGTAGGCGTGCAAGGAACCAGTCGTCCACTTCAGGACATCCTCGCAGAGAGAGAGTCTGAAGTTGATTCTGTTCCACTGAAAAGAGACCATTTGTTTGTATGAGCCATGGAGGAAACAGAACCTCAGCAGATCAATTATTTTGCTTCCTGTTAGATTCAGAGACTGATTTTCTGTGGACAGACTGCAAGAAAGAAACATGAAGCCGATATTGTACAAATGACGTCATTTAAACCAAAGATGTTGAACACTTTTTTTTTTTGGCTAAAATCCCATTCATTTACATGGCAAGAGAAGCCATGCCATATATAAAACACTAAAATATCATACAAATACAAATAAGGACCTGACCGGACAAAGGCCTAGTTATCTGCAACAACCGTATATTTAAATACAACTACAGTAGATTACCAAGGTTTTCAAGTCCGTTATGGTTTATTAGGGTGCCGCTCAGATCCACTTCTTCAATTTGTGCATCAGGCGTGCTCATGAAGTCATAGCTGAATCTTCTTCTAGAGTTTGGACGAAACCATTGGGACTGGCCAGTAAATCTACAGAGACACAAGCATTACGCAGTGGAGGCGATTTAATAATGTCTACCTAAACCCTTTAGAGCAGGGGTCCCCAAGTTCGGTCCTGGAGTTTAGCTCCTCCGATCCTCATCAAACACACCTGAAGCAGATAATTAACTAGGGATACTAGGTATGTATAACTTGGAGCTAAACTCTGCAGGACGCCGGCCCTCCAGGATCGAGTTTGATGACCCCTGCTTTTGACAATCCAGTAGTTGGTAAGAAGCTTAATGAGTCCATAAACATTTCAGGATCAATGACATACAAAAGCGGAAAATAAAAATACCATAAATGTTAAATGATTTTTTGACTGCATGTCTTTCTAATATTATTATTTCCTGGTTTTTTTTATTTTGTAAAACTGCATTTTTTTGTCTTCATTATGACATCAGACTCAGCGTAAAAGGTGCACTTTAATTAATGTCCTTTATTTTGTACCTGAAGCTGCCTCCGAGAGTCAGAATATAATAGGCTGCAGCTACATTGTTCCCAAAGTTCGTCTGTGCGTAACCAAATAACCTATACGAAAAAAGAGCATAACATCATAAAACAAGCACATTAAAAAAAACATTATTTGATTATAGAGACACAGAGCACAGGACACCTCAACATCCATACACAAAAACTTGTTTCTTGTCACAGGCCATCTCAATGATTTAATTGTCAGTTAGCAGAACCACTTAAAGTCTAAATATACTATAGTATATATATATATAGTGTAACATTGTTTACAGCTATATGATAAAACAAATCAGCACATCTGAGAGCGCATGCACTGACACTTACGTATTTTTGCGTTTGACCGTCTGTGACCTCAACCAGTTCTTCCAATCCAAAATGTACTCCACATCATAGAAGTAGTGATTGAGTTTTAATAAGAACCTGGTGAAGATGGATGGAGTGGCAGGAGCTGAACTCATCCTCCTGACAGCAACGGCAGCACAGGCGTGTGCTGAACATCTTTTCATGGCTTGAGACTTCAGACAAATATAAAGCCAATTACAACATGCTGCTACTAAAAAGATCAACAGGTTTTGATCCCCTAAGGACATACAAGTGAAATGCATATCCAGTCAAACATTAAGTTTGGAAATATAATATAATATATGAATGTTATCCCGCTTATTATACGGCTACTTGCCACATAAGGAAAAAAACTGGACATGAATATGAATTTGAAACATTTTAATGGCATATTTGTTTTAAATTAACATTTTCATTTTTCGAAACGATATAGTACCACGTGATCTACATATGAATATATAACAACGGATGTATTTTAAATTTTCCATTAATTCCGTGGTTGTCCAGTGTCTGTCACTTTTTTTTGGCGCGGAAGGATTTCAAACATACAAGTAGTACCGGCTATGCGTTATTACTTTGGCGCGGTTATTATTTGAAAAGAACGAACCTGCAAATGTCTCAGCTGACCAATCAGAATCAAGCATTCCAGAGAGGCGGGTAATAAAGTGATTTATCGTTTCATTGTCTATGCTCTCGAGGTTGAATGCATTAGAGTTCAGGACATGGTCATGGAAGCACATTTAGCAGCAGGATCTGGAACCTTAACAGCCAATTGTTTGGTGTTAAAAAAATAATAATTATGGGCGAAAATGAATGATAGCGACCCATCGAAGACTAACAACGATTGCTTTCAAACAACAGAACTACGGCAGCAAAATTAAAGCAAGTTTTATTTCTGTATACTTTTGCTATCTCACTTTAAATTCGATTAAAGCTAGATAAAATCGTACATCAGTAGCGTATCTTCATGATATTCCCACAGTAACGGGTCCAAAAACCCATGACATTACCCTTGTAACGTTACATATCTAAAACACCACAATGACAGTGCATACTGTTACTCTTTTGCTAGTGAAGAGCTATATAATGAACCGACTGTCGTGACACGTGCGACAATTTCATCAATATACAATTGATATTTAATAAACAATCATATTTATGCAAGCAGGAGAATAGTTAAACTCACCAGCAAGGAGGCTGCCATGTCTGTTTTGTCTTCTATGGCGGCTGCGAAGGGACAAACCAGATCTCTAAACGCTATGAGCGAACATCGCTTGTACACTTGTATTTGAGAGGCGTTATGGCATCAAATTATGGGGTTCCATTTGTGCCAAAAATAAGTCGTCTGAACCCCATACTAATAACATATAGGTGTCACATACAGTACCGTTTACATCAGTGGTTCAGAGCATTTATCTAATTTCCAAGATTTCGTATTAGTGTCGAAATGTTAATGATTCGCCGTTAGAGGGCGATCTCAGCGAATCTATTAACTAGTGACTAGTTATCACTGTAGGTTAACTGATTATTGGCATATTCGTAGTGAAAGGGAAGAATGTTAGTTAAATGTCTCGTACTCGCCCTACAAATTAGTAAAAGAAGAATTTTATGCTGAAGAATTGTACACATTTTATACTGGCACTTAATATTTAATCATTTTGATGATGTGTTGCATGTAATAGAAAAAAAACATGAATTGTTTTAAATTGTGCAATAGAAACAAACACTGTATTGTATTGTAAAATGTTACTGTTAATGTTAATTAATGTGGCGAATGAAAAGTAATGTAAAAGAAGTAGTTTCTTCTGAGGGTGAGTAAATTAACAGCAATTTTTGCTTTTTTGGGTAATTATTCCTTTACTTTGATTTCATTTTTAAGTCATTTGGAGAAAAGCATTAGCTAAGTGAATATAAATCTAGTTGCTAAAATGCATAACAATGCAATAAAAATGCAAGTGGTAAAGAATAGCTTTTATCTGAAATGGAAGTAATCATAGTTGTATTATGAATAAATAAATGTTTCATTTTAAACGTAATATCCTTTTGGAAAAACAAGAAGTACGTACATAAATGTACTCGTGTTTGTGTGGGATACAGATAAGGTTAAGGACAGGTTTTGTTTGATGGTTAGGTTTAAAGGCGGGTTTAAGGGTAGAGTAAACAATAAGATAATTTAATAGAAATAGAAACAAAAATGTTTGATTTATTAAAAAATGATATTTACAGTAGTTTATTTCTTTGAAATTTTATAATTTTATACAACTGATTAATCGCATATTCTTTAATTACATACCACTTTTTCCAGTTTCACACATTGTTTTGTTTATAGTTTCATATATTAAGCAGTTGAACACTTTATTACACAGTTGTTGTGCAGTGCAACTGTTTTAAAGTTTTTATTTTCAGTGTCTTATTAATATTTATTATTATTTTACAGGCTAAGTCAGCAGACTGTGACAACTTACCCAGCTTCTCAAGTCTGTTCTCAAATCAGCTTGTCATTCAGGTTTTAATATATTCTTTCACTCCCTGAGAACTACTGAGTGAACATTATTACACTAAACAGTGCTAACAAACCAATGAACGGCAACAAACTTGTTTACACCTTATGTTACTGCACATGCATACAAAATATTAAAAACATATACAGTTATTATCTTATTTATAATCAAATGTAATTAGATTTTTATAGTGATGTCAGAGAGCAAACAACTACTTTTGCCTGCAGTACATTTATGCATAATACGCAATACCTTTTTTTTTGTTTAATTAAAAATGTATTTCCAGTAAATGCTTTTGGCTTGAAATCCATCCAGCAATGCAGTGTTTATAGAAAATGTACATATGATTATTTAGGGCCATTATTCATTTATGCATACATTTGAATATGCATGCAAGTTTTAGATCGCTGTGTGATATGCCAGTGATTTTTTTCTAATTTGCTTTTTTAAATGACAGTAGATCTGCAGATGTTTGCCCCCAAACAATTTTTAACCCAGGATTACCCAAATAATAATATGCAGTACATATGCAATAGATAAATATGCACACATGGGGAATTATGTTTCTGTTGCTGTGTTGCCAGCCTTGTGTAAAATGTGTAAATCTAACTAATGTGAGCTCTTTTTAACTATAACTATAATTGGTCGACTATGAGTTTTTCTGGTGAATACGTTTTGTGGTTAAACGGTTTTACGATACTTTACATCACTAGCTGTTGAAACAAATAGTAAAATGTTCCTAGAAATGCTATCTTATTATAAAAACAACCAACCAATGTCACTCTATTGAATGATGCAGTCAAGTCAGAAACGTGCCAGAAGTTGACATGTCAGAGCGCTCAAACAAGCAGAGCAATGTTTGGAAAGAACCAGGGCCACTGTGTTTATGCTCTTCAGGAGGTCAGCCTATAAATAGTTTACTTAAACTGGGATAGGAGAAAATATTCTTTAAAAAATTGCACTCCTTACCGTCCATGTGTCCATATGATGAGTGTACTGTAAGCACTGTGAATGAAAAAAAAAGTCTCTCTTGTGGCCTGATTATGAGGGCAGTCGGGATGCATAGCTGCAAACTTTAAATGAACAGCAACAAATGTCAGAGTCTGATGTCTGTCGTCATGGAAAGTTTTCATGCACTTTCTCTAAAGCCAAATGTTGAGTTTGTCACTATGTTAGTTCAACAATAAATCTGTACATAGATAACTCTGGAATTTCTCAACGAAGCAATAAGATGATAATCATAACAACAGTTGAAGTCGAAGTCGCCTGTGATTATAAGTTTGGCTTTCTGGATGAATGTTGGGTGTCTACACAAAAGTCATGTTTATTTAAGCAGTTGCTCTTTCTGTCCAATATAGGTGATGTTAAATTACATGGTTTTTGTCTCCGTATTTCTGTGTCGTGTAGTTAAATCTAAATCATCTTGAACATGATTTTCATTTTGAATGCAGTAGAGAGCACATATTGCTTGACAACATTAAGTTATGGTAAAACTGAATTGACATTTTATTCAGGTTTTTCTCACTGCTACAATTCTAGGTGCTTGATGACGGTTGATTGTTGAGTAGTCTCTAGGCGGTGTTCTGGTTCCTTTTTCACTGTTAAAAAGGGATTTTCCCTGCATTTTATAATAAGCTAATTCCAGATGATAGGTAAATAGCAGTCTTTTTGATTTTATACCACTGTTCTATTTTTAAATATTTATTTAAACAAGCTTCAACATGGTGTCATTGCTCATTGGTTAGATTTTCAAGTAAGTATGAATGATGTGACAGGTGAACAGAGACGCTTCTAGGCTATGTTCACACAGGACATGCTGTCCTTGTCTCAACTGTTGAGAGAATAACTTCAATGGGAAAGGATTACAGCTGATAGTCACCATATGGTCATGACTGTCTGAGTTAAATACAGTCAAGGTCATACATCTTCCCTTACATTGAAGACGTCTTTTAAACTATTTTATAATGGCAAGATATATATTTTGTGCAAAATAAATAGCTTAATCTGGTAAATGCACAATGAAAATTTTAATTTGAGTAAATGGGACAAATGTTTTTGGTTTACCTCATAAAATATTATATAAAAATGTTACCAAAGCAATTAACTAAAAAAGCGAGATGAATATTTAATAGGGCTGTCAAATTATTAAAATGTTTAATTTAATCAATTTACATTTACATTTATTCATTTAGCAGACGCTTTTGTCCAAAGCGACTTACAGGTGGGGAAAAAAGCAAGCAATTAGTCCTAAAGAGGCAAAACAACTTAGGAAGTGGTCGTTATACCGTATAGCAGGCAATCTTAGATAAGTGCATGCTAGAAAGGGAGAGAACGGATAGGGTAAGATAATTATTATTATTATTTTTTTATGATGTCAATGTTTAAAGTGTTGGGTTTTCAGCAGTCGTTTGAAAGTTGTAAGAGAGTTGGCATTTCGGATAGCGATGGGAAGATCATTCCACCAGCCAGGAACGGTGTAAGAGAATGTTCTGGAAAGAGA
>JAUYWG010000050.1:2921650-2939191 GCA_034779775.1 Enteromius afrohamiltoni | reverse complement strand
ATGTTGTGAAGGGCAAACCTGCAAGATCGGGCAGTTTTAGCGATATGGTCTTTGAATGAGAGGCGGTCATCGAAGATTTCTTGCAGTTGATGTGGTAATAGTTAGAGTATCCAAATGGATGGAGAAATCATGCTGTAGAGTTGGAGTTGCAGGGAAAATGAGGAGTTCAGTCTTTGCCAAATGAATCAGAATTTTCAGTGGATTAATCATGATTAATCACTATTTGCAACTACACCTGAATCCTAACCATTTTTTTCCCTGAAATGGACACCAAAAGATAAATAACAGGACACAGATACATCATTTTCATAATATGTCTGTTTATTAACACAGCAAAATAATGGTGGTTTAAATCAAGCTGAAACATACCATAATACTGAGATAATGAGAGCAATCTTTTACCTTTACCGTTTCACACTGCACGCATAAGCAGCGCGCGCCGATTGTGCTGTCAGCGTTTGTCGCGCGCAGGTGAACCACGGCTTGCGCTGCAGTAGTCGCTTCTGCTCTGCGCTGCCTTTTCTCTTTACTTTACCCCCCTTACGTGAGGGAGAGGGGGGAGTTTTCAGGAGTAATGATATTATTGCTCAGAGGTCGAAGTGCTGCAAAGTGCTCTTCCGCCATACATTGTAGTTATCTTTTTTGTCTGTTTAAAAAATCGTCACGTTTTATTTTGCGTCACCGTACTTACTCGTGTAACTAGTTATGTAACGGCCTTTAAACAGGAACAATGTAGAATTGTTTGGTGGCTTCTAAATTCACCCCTGTTTGGATCCTAAGGAATGAGTGGAGCGAAGCTAAACCTCAACATAGTGGCGGGGCGCGCTAGAGCGATTAAGTGCATGCACCGAGATGGGAGAGATATGCATCAACTCGTCTAAGTAGAGATAAAAACATAGTAGAATATGGAAAAACAGGCATTTAAGTGCAAATTAAATGTAATATAATTTACAATTAAACGATGTTAAGTGGTAAATGTTTTTTTGATGCACTAAAGTTTGTAGCACAGCCACATAAGAGATATTTATACTAGAGATTGATTCATTAATTCTCCACATTTTTTGGTGTTGGCAGTAGTATTTTGTTGTTGTTCTGCTGTTTATCTATTCATGAAGCAATTGGGAATGAGCGCGGAGATCAAACCAGCCAGAATGAATCCAGCCAAATTGGTCACGAAGCACAGAACAAAAGATCTAAGTGCAGTCAAGTCTTTTAATAAAATTCCAAAACAACCAACATCCATGGAGCCATCAATTTTAGAGGAGTCAGAGACAGGGTTACACGACAACAAAATAAAATTGTGATCAGACAAATGAGACAATCAGGGGTGCACGAAGGTATGGGAAACTCAATCCAGAATACACAAACAATACTACAAAAAGGACCCTCTGGTGGCTGTATAGGGAATGACAGTACCCCCTTTTAAAAGGAGCGTCTTTCAAATGTTCCAAACCAAATCAACACAAATAAGGATGGAGGTGGAAAGGAGGCGGATCAGATCAGGGGGAGGGATGGCGGGCCAGGATAGGGGCACAACCCCACAACAAGGCAGGAGGCTGGGGTAGAGCCGGCAGCGCAGAAATAGAGCCAGGAATGGATCCCATCAACTCCCGGACTGGATCTGGCCCTGGAACGGACTCATGGACCGGATCTATCTCTGGAGTGGATTCTGGAACTGGTTTATTGGGCTCTGGAGTAGACTCCTTAGGCTCACGGACTGGAGCAGGATCTGGCTCTGGGGTCTCCCGGAGTGAACCAAACTCTGGAGCGGACTCTGGGGTTTCCCAGACTGGAGTGAGAACTGGAGCAGACTCTGGGATTTCCAGGACTGGATCTGCCTTTGGGGTTTCCCGAAGTGAACCAAAATTTGTAGTGGGCTCTGGGGTGTCCCGGACTGGTGTGAGCTCTGGAGCTGACTCTGGGGTTTCCCGGACAGGATCAAATTCTGAAGTGTACTACTTAGGTTCATGGACTGGAGCAGACTCTTGAGTGGAAAATCCCTGCAGAAGGGTTCAGACTGTCCAAGTGTTGCCCACAAACTACGATGACCCAGATATTTTAAAACTGCCAGAAATCCAGAATTTTTAGTCCGTCCATCTCCCATTGGGGAAGAGAATCATCCAAGCAGGTGTTCAAGAAATCCTTGAGCGCCTTGTCATTATGTCCCAGTCCTATGGCCATAATCCCAAAAATCCCGAATTCTCCTGTCTCTCTTCCCTGCTGGCACAGCAGCAACAACTGATTCAGTTGGACCATCTTGTTCTTTACTGCGGCAGGGGGAAAGATCCAAACATCCATATTCCCAAAACAAAAACAAAAAAACAACTGCTGGATCTTAATATGGCTGTTGTGTTCTGTCACAAAGCACAGAACAAAATATCAAAAGTGCAGTCAAAGTGCAGTCAAGTCTTTTAATAAAAATCCAAAACAACCAACATCCATGGAGCCATCAATTTTAGAGTCAGAGACAGGTTTACACAACAACAAAATACAAACTGAACACAGTTCATGTGGTCCATGCAATGGAAGAGGGGCACATGACAGCCACCACTTATGACAAAATTGCATTAGAGTAATATTAATATAGTTTTATTTGCGTAAGGTACATAAAAGAAATATTTGATATAGGCTAACTTAAAATATTAAGCAGTGGTCAAATTTAAGAACAAAATGAATAAACACATGGAAGCTTAAATGGTCCACTTTACCCAAATTCACCCTATAACATATTAAAATAAATATTAATACAATTTTTGCATATCGTAGAGTCATCGACAGAGTTTTTAATCATACCACATTATTTCCATTTGTTTATATTAATAGTTAACTACTTTACGCACCACATTATATAACATATTGTTACTTTATGTATCATTCTGTTGTCTGCATAATTCCCAGTCTTTCTGGGACAAACTAGTCATTATTAGACAATGTAAGTAAATACTGTCAGGAGAACACAGAATACTGAACCAAGCCAGGAGTCAAGACCAGCTTAAAAAGTGCAGGCTGCATGTGGCAGTATTACATAACTGTGTGTGTGTGTGTGTGTGTTAGACTGGGAGGGATAGTCTTGTCAGGAGAGCCTGTGTGTCCTCTCTGCTACGGCTGTCACTGTGACTATATTGAGGGCTCAGGGCTTTGGAGATGGTGACGTGGAGTGACCCAGGTCTTGGCGTGCCCACTGCTCACTGTGGTTCCGCTCTGCTTGTGTGGGCAGGGTTGCAGGCCAAACATGGCCACAGCGCAGTGTCGTGTGATAGTGTTGCTGCCAAGCTGCCAGACTGGGGGAAGTGTGCATGTGTGTGAGGCACGAGCGGCATGCTACACTGCTTTTGACTGGCATGTGTGTGAGGTCACTGCAGCTATTACCACTCATCTGATTTATGCAGCAGTTCAAGACATCATAGGCTCACTCTCAGTACTGGAACAAGGCTGTTCCAAAATGAAAGAAGTAAACTCCATTTGTATGACATACAGTTGTTGTCTACAAAATATTCCAAATCGGTCACTTTGGAAATACCATTTTAGTTATGATATAGACAGCTGTCTGTGGCAGTAGGCGATGAGGCAGCTCACTGGTTTTGGAAGAACGCCAATAAAATCTGTTTTGGAGCTGCAGCTGTGTTGTTTTAATCTCTTTCAAACTGCAGTTCTTTCTGTCTAAATCCACTTTTCTCTCTGTGTCTGTCTTTCTAAATCTCTCAGCTTCTTATTGTCCCATCTCTGTATTATTTATGCCTGCCACCTATTTTTAAGTTTGTCTTCATGTAGCTTTGTCCCTTTGTTGATCTGTTTTTCCTGTGAATGTTTGTTTTTCACTCCCTTTGTTGCCAAAAATGAAAATTCTGCCATTAATTACTCACCCTCATGCCATTTAACATGGAATATTTTTGATGATATCAGAGAGCTAGACAGCAACACACCTGAAATAACCCCAGATCCAGAAACGTGTTAAAAACGTGTGACATCAGTGCATAAACTGCACTTTTGAAGAATACGTTTTTTGAGCAAAGAAAACAAAAATAACATCATTTACTCAACAGTTCTTCTCCCAGGACTTACACCATGTCCTAACTACATGCAACGTGATCAATCAAATATCACAGCCAATGAGAAGCGTGTGTGGGCGGGCTCTCTCTTAAAGCGCACTGCTCTCGAAACGAAACGGATACGTTTATAATCTAATTCATAAATATGAAACATTTTAAAATCAGTAAAAGTACAGTCTGAGTCACTGATAACATCTCTGTTATGGAATACACTCGTTGGTACGAGTGAATTCATAGTTTTAAACGGTCATCTTAGCTTTCGTTTATATTCAAAGTTAAACTCAGTTGTTGCTTTCAGTAGGTCACGTAATATGATATTTAAACTCATATTGGACATGTTAAACTTTGAATAAAGCGCATAATCACATGAGATTATCAACTGTCATAGTTTGTATGCTGTTGTTCCAGCCACGGAAATAGAAAAAATTTGTGTGTTGCTGTCGTGGCTAGTTAGGACAGTTAAAAGATACTTTTTATCGCGTCACGTGTAGTTAGGACACGGTGTTAGGTCTTCCACAGATTAAGAGAGTATCACAAAGTATGCGTATGATTTTCTCTAGGCATAAACAGACGCAGATTACATACGTGTGTGCTTTCCCCCGGATGTAAACAAGGCTGATACGTTAAAGCGTGCACATGTGGTGCATTGCGATACTCTCTTAAATGGCAAAAAATGCAAGTCACAGGAGAAGAATAGTAGAGTTTAATTCAGGGCTGGGCGGTATACCTTTTCATACCGAATACCGGTGTGTGTATGCGTTGGGAACACAAAGCGGTGGAACTTCCCGTCGCGGCTCATTGTTTGAGAGGGGGATTGTTTTGCTTGGTACCAAACAAGCTGTATGCGTCTGCATGAGAGCGGTGGAAGCACGGCCTGTGTGTGTGTTGAGCGGTGAACAGCATGGACGAAGAACATAGGTGTGTTCGACATGCACTACACCAGCCTGCCATCGGCTGATGAGAGCAGCCCCTTGCGTTCAGGGGAGAAGTAAAGAGACGGTCATCAGTGTGCTGAATCAACGTCATTATGGCAAACCATACAATTTTTTTCCTTGATCGTAGCGGAAGAACTTAATGTGATTGAAATTTTCATCATTAATGTTTTGTTTGAATATCAGATATCCGATATACAGACTGATTACATACAGGAACTTTTTAAAGAAAAAACACGCAGCACACATCGTGCTCATAATCTGACCAATGAGAATAAAGTGTGTCGAGCATCAAGGCTTTCGCAGCCGGTTTTGAGCAACTGCAACGCCTGACCTGTGCGACTGCTCTTGTTTTGCTCCCGCGGTACTTTGATGGCACATGTGATCGAAAGACGGCTGCAGCGCCGATCAAAGTCGGACAAATGGTTCTACTAGAATGCATTTTGTAAGACGGCAGCTGTCAAACGCACCTAATGTCACAGACAAAGAGGAACTTCTTCCAAAAAGAGGAGCCATGTCGGTTGTGTGGAAATACTTAGACTTTTTAAAATAAAATCTGACGTTGATCAAACAACCATTATATGTAAATGTTGCCATCTAGTCATGCATGGAAAAAAAATACCGTCAGATACCGGTATAATTTTGAAAAATACAGTGACATAAATTTTTTGTCATACCGCCCAGCTCTAGATATTTTTGTTTTCATTGCACAAAAAAGGTATTCTCGTATCGCCGCAAAACTGAAGTTGAGCCACTGATGTCACATGGACTGCTTTTACTACGTTTCTGGGATCGTTTCAGTTGTGCTGCTGTCTATGGAGGGACAGATGACTCTCTGTTATCATCAAAATATCTTCATTTGTGTTCAGGATAGACCAAAAGGGTGAATAATTAATGACAGAACTTTCATTTTGGGGTGAACTAACCCTTAAAAAATAATCAAACTATTATTTTTATGTCAGGCTTATGTTCTCTGCATATAGGATAAAGCATTTTAAAATGCTAATACACACTTTACACAGGGTTAAAATACACAGGGGTTTTTTTTGTCTCTTTTCTCTCCAGTCTTTAGTAGAATGCAAACCTCTTTCCTGTTCATCTATAATCTATCCATCTATTCGTCCTGAAAATATGATGGGTCAGGCAGAGCCTGCCACCTCGACCCCAGCAGAGAGCTGCTCTGCCAACTAAAGCCATTTCTCTCGCTCACGGGTTAGTCAAACAGAGGTCATTAGTATCTGAAGGCAGAGTGCATGTACATGTCATTACTGAACTCATAATAATTTCACTGCTCCACATACACAATTTATTAGCCGTGCCACACTATAAGATGGCCATCTTTAACATAGCACATCAGTTGGCTTTTGAAGTTATAATCTCAGTGTTTCAAATGTATAATTATGGTCATTAATAATGATACTAATCAAAGGTGATTATAGCGACATTTACTTTCACTGTGGGAGATCAGATGATGTATGCGGCTGCAGGTGGTGATGCTAACGATTATGACGGTGTGTGTCGGAGGAGTTTGCCGTGATCTCTGCTCGTCTCTTAGGAAGTGACGTTCTCTCGCACCCATCTGTCCGCACAATAATCCCTGTAGCGCTTAGAGATTTTACTGCCTGGCTTATCGCCGTGGCAACAGGCCCTCAATCCCAGCTCGAAACCACGTGACTGTGGGCAGCAGAATGGGGTTGACATGAAACACAGAGACGAGTATAATGAAATAAAAAGGACACTGACTATACGTCAAATACTGTACGTGCAATGACTCACATGATGCTTGAAATTAACGACCGAATGTGGAAGAAAATGCTCTTGCGGGAAAGCTGATTCAACTAATAGTTTTAATCTTTAATTCATGAGAGTTCATTAGCTTTTCTGTTATAATTACCATTCCTGCTATGACCGCTGCTATTAGAAAGCCGCTGTGATGTTCTGTTGCTCTGCTGTGGGAACTGCTTGAACTCATTATTGGAGCCATTAAGCCATTGGAAACTACAACTTTTCCAGCTATTATGATAGGTTACTATGCAGTTTAGCACACGGCTGATTGCTTGTAAACAACATGGATCCAAGTCTAAAACTACTAGCGAAAATTCTTCTGTTTTGAATTTTTGTAATGATTTTTTCCCAGTATGTATCTTATAATGAGCATGGACATGAATTTGAGAACGTGTGAGTGTTTAGTTTGTACTCTTTGTCCTTCAATGACAGCAGCACTCGAGCTGGCATGGACTTTGCAAATTTGTGCTAAGCCTGATGATCCATGTTATCCCAGCATGGTTTGAGGATGTTCCAAAGAGCATCTTCTGTAAAATTTGACTTTTGTTCAAATGATTTATGATTTTTTTCGATGATTACTGATCTGGAAAGGAATTTCACATATTATACTTATTTTCTCAATTTCTTTAGATCCAACCATCACATTTCCTAAATTCAGCTTTCCTGAAATATACAGTAAGGTGTCGTGCAAGCATTTCTTGACCGAAAATCAAACATTAAATTTGAATTATGCAGCATACAAATTAATGAATTAATTGTGTAATTTTTACAGCAACTCTCTCAGGAGCTCTGTCAAAAACAGCTCGATTTTGGCCTGTCTAATTACTATTCATGAGCCTCTCTTCTGATAGGCCTGTTTTTCTGAGTGACGCATCAAATGTAACAATGTCACGATTATGTTAAATGCAAAACAAAGGGAAGACAGAGGCGGCTCATTCAAAACAAAGCAGACACAATACAGCCTCAAATTAGAAATATGATCACATACCCGATGCTCCTGCCAAACAAAAAAATAACGACAGATCCGTTATGCAATAAAATAAGTGGACTGGACAGAAACGATCAGCAAAAATGTTTGAGTTTGCACACTTCTTATCAGAAAAGGTTCAATAAAGTATTATCTTTTCTCGTTATAGGCACGTCTTGCATCTCATGACAGTATCGCTTATGAACCAATGTCTGTGTGCATGTGTGTATAACAACAAACTGACGATTTAGATCTAGTCGTGTGTATTTGGATGTGCATGTTTGTGAATAGTTGTAGCTGGAATGATAACATATCAGTAAAATTAGTTGCCCGCTGAAACTAAAATGCATACATCTCCATCATGAGTACACAGACACGGTGAGTTTACTGTAGATGTGATATACCTCATAGTAACAATCCTGCCAGATCGTCTACCCGTGTTGTTGTTGCTCTTCAATGTGATGAACGATGGGCGGTGCTCGGGTGATGACTGAAGGTGGTGACTGAGTATCGAATGTCACATTTTTTTGAACAATCACAGTTACTTTATGCAGGCTGTATGCAGTTTACTGTAGATTGACTGTTTTGAGGCCTCTAGACCTCACTTATTAGTATGGGACCTTTAACCAGTTTATCTAAAAAAATAATTTGTTTATACTTTAGTTTTACTGAACACCCGGCAGCGGGACTCTATGAACTAACATGCTTGACATCGTAAAACTAACCAGTATGTCTCCGGGCGGTTTACACATGTCATCTGAAGCAGATCGATGGGTTTTTGCATGTTTTTGCAACAATAATATTTATATTTTTAAAATTATAACTCAAATCACTGACTTGTGCGTTAGCAGGAGAGTTGGAGTTCTGGCTTCTTGGCTCACCCTAAACTGATGTAAGCTGCATTCGTTCTTAAAATAAATCATTACCAGCTTTTAATATTGCTCTATCCTTATACGTTTAGACTACGAATGTGGCTTACATAACATGTCGCGTCACACCTAGGAGTGAGTAAATTATGGGTTCATTTTCATTTTTGGGTGAACTATTCCTTTAAGACGATTTTCCTGATCGAACCAGTGCTCAGCTATGAACATGTCAAGATTTAGTCCACAATAAATATCTATGAGGTGCACAAATACACACACTAAAGGACACACACAATTCGCTAAGTTCATTCAAGGTGTTTAATTAAGTAATTGTACACAATCCACAAGTCAGAAACATATAGAAAGAAAACCTTCAAATAAGGTCAGTTACAAAATAGAAGTCTGTGTCCTAAACAACAGATTTCCTGTTAGAAACAAGTAAGAATCGTTCATTTGGATTCAATTTCGCAAAGACTTATCAAAACAGGGCTAAGAGATATGGTGGCATTTGTGGATTGGACAATTGATGCACAGCTGTCAGTAAAATCTGTATAGCTATCACTTTTAGCAGCACCTGTTTGATATTTCAGGAACATCACATTTTGCACATTGAGTCGAACAAAATTGTGCGTTGACCTTTGCCTCATCATTTTTCCACACACAAAGTAAGACGAAATAAAAATGAAATGGAAAAAAGAAAATCTGATTTAAAAGAAGATAATTCAACAAATCCTATTGCGTGCACACAATCTAACCCATTTTAATTAGATAAAGTAATCAGACGGTTGATTTCATGGTGGATTAAAGGGTTGCACGTTGCCCTCGTGAATATGTATAATCTCTGAAGGATGTGGCTGCAATAGGTAGCGCCGTTACCCTTTCCCACATGGCATAGGGTGGGATCGTAATGATGCAATTCTGAATCTTAATAACCGAAGAACTGTTCCTTCACTCGTATGGCTAATTGTCAGAAATAGTAATGTTTCCCTGGTTAGCAGAACAGGCCCTGATTTCTCTCGTTGGTTTTTAGGGTCGGTGCCTTTGCACAGATCCTGAGTTATAGCGGCGTGTGTTGATGCGATTTGTCCTGCGATGGTGCAGGTACGAAGGATGAATGACTCGTCTGCCCTTTTGTCTTTGCCAAGTGCTAATCCAGTGTTTATACGGCCGTGTAAGCAGCTGGGAGTGATTAGGAGCGGCGACTCTTCTTATTCCTGAGAGATTAGTACGGCTTGTGCAGCGGGTGTCAACCACCCCTGGCAGCACACGTGGAGTCGTAATTGGTTAAAGTTCTACCAAAGGCTAGTTTTATAATTCCGTTTTATAAAGGGAAAGGGAAAGCGAACCCTATTTGCGAATGCCTTCTTTTGAGCATGCCGTTTGGAACCACAACAGTGGATATTTAGCAAAGCACACCAGACTAAAACCGCATCATCTCATTTAACTGTCCTTGCTGAAATGAGGGATTGATCTTGAGCCAGAGCTCTAGAGGAAAACCTGAGCTGGCAATGGAAAAGTGCGGTTGGGACACGGGCTTTGGTAACTGTGGGTGCCGCGATTTCTGGCAGACGCTCAGAGAGCATTCTGAGACATGTAATGATCATTCAAAAAGGATTAACGTGAGATTAGAACGATTGTTTTTCCTGAGCTAACGGGGAATGAACTTGACTCTGTTGTATTCATATGTAAATCTGCGTAGCATGATCGCCAGGGGAGCCTCGTTAGACTGATGTTTCTGATTATTATCATGGTATAAGATTCTGTTATCAAATAATTTACCAGTAGTTTTATTCTTCAACTCTATAAAACATGGGCAAACTTTCAACCGAATAATAATTGTAGAAATTTTTTTTTTTCATGTGCATTGGTTCACTATGTTTAATTACCATTATGACTTTTTGAAATAACATCAGCAGTTAATGTCTTCATCTCTCATTTAAGATGATGACCAGTGGCAGTAGATTAACGTCATGAGGTTGCTTGCCTACACATCAATAACGTATGAAAAAACACTTTTTGTGAAAGTTCTTTTCTACAAAATTGTCTGGCAGTGACTACAGGGTGGGTGCAATCATAAAAATACTTTTTGACCCTCGCTGAAAATCAAGTGTTGCATATGCTTCTAACAAGATTAGTTAAAAATACCTGCTATATTTAGTTTTGGCCCGTTAATGGCTGAAATATATTTACCCTTTTCTAACCATGCCGTTTACTTGTCCCTGCTTTCCTGTTTCATAAAAAAAGAGCGAAATAAAACAGCAAAAACATGCTTTCCATATTAGTTACACATGCTTTACAGTAACTGAACAACCCATTCACCGAGACCCAATTAGTTAAGTTGCATATAACAAAGCTTTGGCAAGTAAAGCCACATTTTTACTCAAAATCATAATTCTTGTCTTTAAATACCCCCTGCTGTGTCCCTCTTACTACAGCACTATAAAAAAAAAGAGTAACACACGTAAAGCTGGAATAAATAAAAAGAAGAAACAAAATCTGACATTGTTCTTTTTTGTCTTGTATTCAAACTCTGATATAAGTTTTATAAAAATAGACAGAGGAGAAGAGTGGATTAAGCACATGAAGAAGTTCTCACTTGGGGAAGCAATCTTCATAATCTCTGAACTGCACTTGAAAATAACATGCTTGTAAAAGATGCCCTTTAATGCTGCATAGTTACAGAGGTTATGATTTTGGCAGAGTTTTCATAGATCAGAATAAAAGAACTGGAATTGTCTAGCACAGGAGAAGGTACACATACGTTTGGTCCTAAGTGTAGGGTGCATTTCATTTCTACCCCACACAGTAATGGCTATAGTCCCTTATAAATCACATGTTAAACTGGTCACGACCATATTAGATCTGCAGAGGATACAATCAAACTTTTGGGTTAAGAAAGATTGTTGAGCTTTACTCTCAGCCGTTGCTGATTAAATCAAAAGTGAGTCTAAACCCTCTTTAAAGCTTGGTTTTAGGTTTATTGTTTCAGTGGCATTTGTGCTGTTTTACGCTAACCTCATTAAATTTGTGTTAGATTTAGTTTTATGCTACAAAAATACTGTTTAATAAATAGTGTATACACAGGGTTCAGAATTAACTTCTCACCATACTTATTAATGGTCATGAAATTGTATTTGCATTTAAATTCAAAATACCAGCAGCGGTAGTTCGTATGTCTTTGAATTTCATCACTTTGTTGAGGGTCATATAATTGCAGTGCGGTTGCAGTTCTTAAGAAACTGGCAAGCAGCTTGGTTTACGTACTTGCCAATCACATTAACCGCTTGATGAGTGTTAATTTTGTACCCTGGATCTAAATGTAATCATGTTCTCCTCTTGGATGAAGTACAGAAAAGTCCACAATTGCTTCTATGTTTTTAAGGATCATTTACGAGGTGTTTACACGTGCAGGAAAACAAATGTGACGTGCTTTGGACACCTAATAAACGTGGCCCATTTTATACCACTCATTCAATTGAGATGTAAACAGCTATATCCATCCTCGCACAGACTTCTGGCCTGAATCAAAAGTGTGGCTAAACTGCGCTTCGTGTCAAGCTAAACATAAACACGCACTTTTTTCTGCAAGAAATGCCAAAGTCAGGACAATTGTGTTGTTATTAAAGGGCCTCTGCAGTTTCCTGTCTTTCTTGTCTGACAGTGTTTTCTGTGTCTGCGGTATGTCAGCGAGCTGGTCCGTGTTAGTTGCACTGCGTTCTGTCTACGCTGGGTTATTTTATGTGCACGAGCAGAAGGGAGTCAGGGCGGTGTAGGCACAAGTACGTTCTTTAGTGGGCCTAGTGCGTAAATTGGCTGAATGACAAGTTTAATGCTTTTTGTGTGTGTTCGTTAGAGATTTTACACTCTGCTTTAACCCACGCTGTGTAAACAAAGGCACACAGTGGATCACAGCTACATACACGCACATACCTACGTACTTGTCATCGATCTCATTTCGGATAGACCAATTCAAAAGGCTCACTTTCCCTACCGCTAATGTCCTTCCCAGAGTGAGTTTCTCCTTTTATCCACTCTTCCCATCCCCACAAAGTGCAATGCATACATATAATTTCTAAGCTTCTTCTTTTCTTAATAGTAAAGGCATGCCGATTAAACACGTGACGAGAAGAAAAAAAGCTAATAAAAACACTATAAATGTGTCCTTTTTCCTAATAACACACACTGAACATTGATTTTTCATGTCAAAAGTCAGATAAAGCTTTGTAAACATGCCTTTGAAAGATACTTTTATACTATTTTTGTTTGTTTTTTTTGGATAATAAATTAGTCTGAAACATTTGGATGCATGAAAAACATTTCTTCAATTTTTTTTTTACGGATGTCCCCATCAAGCATCCGTCATAACACGCAATCACGTTCACCAGAAAGACCATGCTGGTTACATAGCTTTTTTTTTTTCTTTTGCAACTTTTGCAACCACAGCATGGTTATTCTCCTTCCGCCAGTTAAACCGGCATAAACCAACCAGCATGGAAATTCGTTTTAGCAGGGTTGGCTCTCTTTCCTATTAAAGGTAAATAATCTAACTTTGCAATAAACTTTTAAATATTATTCTAATTTAAACAGTCATTTAAGTTGATGGCACCAACCTTTGCAGAAAACAAAAACAAAAAGAACAAAAAGGTTAAAGTCGTTCAACTTTGGTCACATACATACATATAAACACACATTCATGCACCACAAGAAGGATGAATACTTGAACACGTAACAGTGGGTGTCTTTATGGAAGGGCACACTTTGCGCGGAGGTAATAATCCTCTTCTAGTCTTTTACCACAACCAGAGAGAGATTACAAGAGAAGTATGTTTGTTCGATCAAATGTCAAAGTGAAGGTGCCACTGCTGTCACAATGTTTACATCCCACCCGTTGTTTGTTTTAGGCAGATGCACTGCCAGGAGAGCAAACCTAAACAGTATTATTCTTCTGGCACCTTCTCAGCGACAACGGTTGAGGAAAGTGGGAGGTTATCATCACGCTACGCTCTCCTGCGAAGTATCCTTCTTTTTCCTCTTTCCTCAAGATGTGAGAGTGAGAAAAGTGAAAGAACAGACCCAGATTTTTTCATTTCCATTACATTCTGTGTTAGACCTCCTTCGTTGTCGTACTTCTTCACTCTTCCATTGATCCTTGTATTCAAGACTCAAAAGTATACTTTTAGGGCTTGTCTTCACACTCTGTTACAGAAGCCTAAAATTGTGCAAACTTCCTCAAACATTGTCTTATGGCATAAAGAGGGAGGGAGTGGCTTGTGGGAAAGAGGTGTGGCCTCCCTCCTTTGCCATTATAAACATTTGCACAAGTACCATAACCGCATTCCACTCTGCTCCACTCCATATTTAGGTGAATTAAGATCAGACATAAGCAGACTCACTGGACTGGGTCCTGCCCAGGTTTGGCGGTTGTGACAGGTGGGCCATGTCCTTTTTGCGGATCTCACAGATGGACTTCCTGCGGGCTTGCACACCTCGAATGGCTGCCTTGATTTTCCTCCAGCCGAGGTGGTTGAGCTCGGCAAGGTTGAGCACGACGCAGATCCCACTCACTGCGAACATGAACACTAGGAAGACCGTCTTCTCGGTGGGCCGTGATACGTAGCACTCCACCTCCTTCAGGCAGGGGTAGCGGTCACACTCAAAGATGCCGGGCACGCTAAAACCATATAGAAAATACTGTCCCGCCAAGAAGCCTATCTCTAGTGCGTTGCGGAACACGACTTGGATTATGTAGAAGCGAGAAATGCCCTCTTGTCGTCGCACCTTGGAGCTCTTGCCATGCAGGAGGCCTCTTGGAGCATTTGGGATCTCCTTAACCTCTAAGCAATCGGGTTCATCCTTTCCGCCACCGCTGTCAGAGTGCTGCACCAAAATGCCGTTTATGTTGCGTAGTTTGCGGGTACCCTCACGACTGTAGTCCTTCTCCATCATCGGGTAAAGGAAGGAGTAGCGACGGTCACGTTGTTTGGCCGACTGATGCACTGAATAGGTGATGAAGCACAGGCTGGGCGTGCAAACAAGGATGATCTGGAAGACCCAGTATCGGATGTGGGAGATGGGGAAGGCCTTGTCGTAGCATGCCTGGTTGCACCCAGGTTGGAGGGTGTTGCAGATAAACATGGTCTGCTCGTCTTCATAGACCGTTTCGCCTACGATGGCCACAATCAGGATACGAAATATCACCACAACCGTCAGTAGAATCCTGGTGGAGAGAGAAAGAGGGAATGTGATTTGATGTACAATATAAACAGGGCCCCAAAAAAAAACATTTCCTCATTTTCTCCCATTGACGTAATGTGTCCCTTATTTAGGCTTCCAGCTAATTAGCATTGCAGATGTTCACATTTGCTATTCAAATGTGCGTTTTTCACTTCCAAGACCAACTTTGCACATTTAATTAAGAGCTCTAATTTGGAAACAATTCTCAAGCTCTAATTATAGCTCCTTCTGCACCGTTAAACTCTGTTAACATGGAAACCTGCATTATTGGTACAATAACCTGTGTTGCTGCTAGCCTCTATACTTCTCATTAATTTGGTAGCTTGATGGTAGTCGAACCTATTCTCTTCTATTTCCCATAGCAACAGTTTAGATTTTACACCTCAGTTGTCACCGTCGTTAGGGCTATTTCTGTACCAGTGTTTGATTGAAAGAGAGAGAGAGAGAGAGAGAGATGGACAAAGAGAGAGAGATTACATATGTTTGTAAGGGAAGGCAGGAGCAAAACAGATTGAATTTGTGCATCAGTGGGTTTGGACTTGCGCTCTACATTAAAGATGATTGGCTCTGTAAGACAGCTTTTGTATATGGGGTATTTGCACATTGCCTTCTCGCTTCTGTAATTGTGCACATTGGGATTTTTTGTGCTGAGGGTGGATAATAGCGTGCATTTTCTTAAAGTCAATCCCTATCTACTTCATCCAAATTTTACAGGCTTGAAAGGTTAGGTTCGCACTGTACTCAATTCTGATATGGTTTTAAATCTGTAAAATGGACTATACACTCTGTCTTTATGCAAGTCAGATTTATTATTCAGAGAGCATAGTCAATATCCAGTGTATGTCATTTCGTTACCATAGCAATGACCATAGCATCAACCTGACTCCCAAAAGAGAAAAGAGAGTAGCTGTCGGTGTGGACATCTTTTGACAACGTAAACACCAATGTAACTGGTCACTCTGAGCGAATACAGACAGAGTTTGCATGTTAACATATATTCAGTGTCCTGAATGGAAAAAAAGTCTCAAAGTAATGTTAGATGATGCATAAAATAACATTAACTAACAATGAGTCATACATTATTACAGTTTGTATTCACATTCGTTAATGTTAGTTAACGTAAATAAATATGTTAATTGTAAGTTAGGTCATGCTGTTAACACCTGGAACCTTATTGTATTGTTTGAAACATTGTGTTCTCCAGAAAACCTTTTACCAGATATTTCCTTGTGTCCTCATCCAGAAATGTAGTCGTTTTTTGTGATTTCATTAATTTTTAAATCAGAGTCAGCATCACTTGAGCATGCCAGACATCCCAGACCTCAGCAGACACAAACACAGTCCACTCCAAACGCATGCAGAAGTGTAAGAGCACCTGACCAGTAATGAACTAAAATGATAATCATCCATCATCAGCTTATCGATTCAACAAGAACTTAGAACCACATCTCACTCATCCAATTGTTTGAAGCACACTCTCTGATTATGTATTAGAGCATTAAAACGTAGTGGATGAAGTTGCAAATGCATTTTACTATTTGCAAGCAATTGTTATAATTCAATTACTATTACGTCTGCATGAGTTTGTGAATGCTTCTATTTAAGTATTAAAAGACTAACAGCTAATAGTGACAAAAATGAGTTGAACAATTCCAATTGGTTTCCAATTCTGATATGTCTATAGAAATTCCCTCTGTAGTATTAACTTTGGTTTGCGTGCCATTGAATCTCAATGGGTGTTTTTCCATTTTAATGGTTTTCTAGCTGCTTTTTAGCTTTGTAGACGGTGTCACATCAGGTAAGTGAATTATGTGATTGGAGCCCTCACTTATGATGGATTTATTCACTGCGGTCAAGGCAGCTTTAATCTGCATCCAATCAGCCACAGTGTTTTTCTGGACCCAGCCTGAGTCTGTGACTGGACAGGAGGGAAAAATAAACACCTACAGATATTAATTTCCGTCCCTCTTTTGTAAGTTCTTTCCGCTAAAACTTTCATGCTTCAAAATATGTATAAAGATCAGTTGTAAAATTAATCAATATGACTTAACTGAGAGTTGTCTGAGGAGACAATTTCTTTATATGATGTTTTGGGGAACAGAAATCTCTCAGGTTCCATTAAATATATCTTCGTTTGTATTTCCAAGATTAATGAAAGTGGCAATAGAGGCCAGGGGTGTGAGGCTTACAGTTCAGAAAATACTAATGTTACAAATCTTGTCAGACAAGCAGCATCTTTCATTTCTTCCTCTTTCAAGGAAAATTCCGCTATGTTCTTCTCTCAGCTTAGACGAGTTGATACATATCTCTCCCGTCTCAGTGGGCACACTTAATAGCTCTAGCTCGCATCGCGGCGCCACTATGTTAGCATTTAGCGTAGCTCCATTCCTTCCTTAGCATCCAAACAGGGATCAATTTAGAAGCCACCAAACACCTTCACGTTTTCCCTATTTAAAGACGGTTACACGAGTAAGTACGGTGACTATGGTGATTTTTTTAAGTGGATAAAAACAGATAACTATTATGTATGGCGAAAGAGCACTTTGCAGCACTTTGACCTTGTGCAGTAATATCATTACTTGTATTGATACAAGTAATGATATTACTTGATTACAAGATTACTTGTATACATCCTTACACAATCCTACGTGTTTAAATTGAACTGGAAATTAGGTGCTGGGCGTCTGGCCAGAGGAGAACTGGACCCA
>JAUYWG010000050.1:2899491-2921550 GCA_034779775.1 Enteromius afrohamiltoni | reverse complement strand
ATGTTCAGTGCTTTGCTACAATCTGTATTGTTAAAAGCGCTATATAAATAAAAGTGACTTGACTTGACTTGACTATTGACGGAAGTGAGTGGGAGAGTGGGACGTTTTCAGGAGTGATGATATTACTGCGCTGATGTTTGAGATATGTATCAACTCTTCTGATTGAGGGAAGAGCATAGTGGAATATGGAAAAATTTTCCTTTAAAGCATCCCACAAATCGTCAAGCTACGCCTACTACTTATGCTATTCTTTATACGCATTTACTTTTTTCTGTACATTCCGATTTTTTTAACATTGAAAACAAAATGCCACACTGCTTTGAAATGATGGCTATTACGGTAAATCATGTTTTAAATGGACATCACATTGCTCCATTGCAGGTTTCCCTCACATTTCATCACATGGACATGAAATCCAAACCCACCAAAGATGAAACCGATTTCTTTGGGGACTTTGATAAGGTGTGCAATTCCTTGTTTTATGCTTTTGCAACTCATTGCAAGCGCTGTGCACTTTGTAGGAGTGTGTTGTCTTTGTGTGGCTAAGCGTAGGCAGCAAAATTGATCAAAAGAGTCCATGGAATGCTGGGAGAAAGGGGAAAAAATGTGCAGGGAATTGCACATGGACACAAGCACACACAACACTGACAAATAATATGAGATTTTCGTGAATTAAAAAAAAACTGCCAATGTGGTAAAAATGTCATCAGAGGATGAATTATATAATAGCTTCCACAGTCAAACCCCACAACCTTTAATCTGTACTAGAGCCAATAGACGGATTCTTGCATTACGAGTTCTTTAATGCCATCCAATAGCTTTAGATTATGTATTCCCCAACCCCCACCTACTCCTCATTCTTTACTCTCATACTTTCTCTCTGTCTTTTTTCATCTCTTTTCATTTTCCTTCTGTCTGGCTCACCTGTTCTTTGTTTCTCATCAGTTTCCTGTTAATCCAAAAACACATTTAGGGGCTATTTTAGTCCCTGCTACACTGAAAAAAAAAAAAAAAGGGCTAAACATACTTTATTTGTTGATTTATTTTCTCAAATTATATTTATGGCCTGGTTTAACACTTTTTAAATATTAAATAAAAATGAATAAAAAAACATTTACAGTAATATTTTCAAAAACTAAAACAGTAAAACTATGGCTAATAATAAAATTTATATTTTAAATATATTAACCTTTCTCAAATTATATTTAAATTTGATTTAATATTAATCAAAAATATACATTTTTCAAAGACAAAAAAGCATTAAAACAAAGTAAAAAGAGTACTTATGAAGATATAACATTATATATTATTTTATAGACATAAACCTGTGAGTTAATGAAGTACAGTCTAATATGTTGGGACTTTGTACTATTTAATTTCATAATTTAATTTCATATTGCATGTTATTTTTATTATATTAATTTAATTAGTGAAACTTTATATTATTGCTAATTTATATATAAGTTATAAAAGTATAACTTTCACTTATGATAAAATTAAAAACATTTTGTTTCCCACTTTACATGAAATGGTCTTAGCTACTATGTACTTACAGAAATTAATTATAGATGTCATTACATAAAGGTATTTTTAAAATATAAGTTCAATGTAAAAGATTGTATGTACACAGTTGTACCAAATGATTAATTTAAATGTAAGTACAGAGTAGTTAATGCCACGAATGCAACATTTTATTTTATGAAAAAATCTGTTACGTTGTCAACATAGTAGTGTATTAAATATGTGTAGAAAAGACATCTCACTATGTCAAGTGTCTCTACCAGTAGCCTTGACTGACTGTGTGTATGTTTTAGTAGTAAGGAGGCGTGAGGCTGCTCAGTCCGTGAGGGAGAGAACCCCCCAAATCTTCCCCCATCAGTGGTACCCACAGCATCACTCTGCCTCCCGCTGCCTGTTACCATGGCAACAACACAGGGCAGAAAGCTGGCGAGAACAAGGGAAAGGGGAGTGAGAGAGTGATTTTCACTTGGTTATGTGATAAGAACCTGCTATATTGAGAAGTCGCAGTCTATTCAGACTCTATTTCGGCTCTAGCAGCGTGCTGTTTCACTGCCTCTGATAGCAGCAATTACACTGGCATGCTGGTGACTCTGATTAAGACAACATAAAGGAGCTAAGAGACACAAAGAAGCACATGCATTCTTCCTAATGCAACAAACCATTACATCGTTCAGTTTCACACAGTTCTTTCTGTTCCTGCCGCTTTAGAAACAAAAAAGGAGAGGAAAGGAGGAAAAATGGAGAAGATGAGGGAAAAGACAGTCTCTCCTTTTGTCATTTCAGTGGCTGAATCAATGAAATCTGAAAGCTCGTGTTCCAGAGCAGTTCTAGCTTGTGGCATTTTCAGCTGAGCTGTGGACTGTGAAGTGTGACTGCGATCTTTTTACTTTTACTTTTTTTTTCTCTCTCCATGTACAGCTTTCCATTGCTTAAATTACTGCATTAATTAATTGTCTTAACTATTTAATATTCCATTTTGATTTTTCATCTTGCTCCCTCTTCTCTGAGGCCATAATAACACATCGCATGTACAAATGTCTGTATGCATAATCTATGGGTGTATAAATGCATTTTATACATGGCTTGGAGGGTTGGGAACTGCGATATTTCAAAAATGCATTTCAGTTCAAATTAGTACTTGCTTACTAAAATGCAATCAGTGACATACATCAACATGGATTGACTTTGCCACATGTATATCAACTAGGAGACCTAAATGCCTTCTGAACACATAATGTTCCCTAATTGTAGTGTTTTATAGAAGACACTGTGAGCTGAGGGCTGAAGGCTATATATGAGCTCAAGACTACAAAATGTAAGTATAAGAGTGAAATGGTTGACTTCAGTGAATTATGAAAATGAATGCAGCAGTTTTCAGTAATTATAATCGGCCATTGTAAAATATGCTTTATATATTACTTGAATCTTTCATATAATTTCGGCAAAAAATAAAGCAGAATATTATATTCATATTATATATATTATTAAGGTATGCCCATCTTCGTGTGTTGAGACAGACCTATATTACAATTGCTAGCTTTTTCACATTATAATCTGTCTACATATTTTTTTAAGAAATGTTAATGAAATGATCAGATCACCAAGTAATTATATGCATTTTGTTTTAATATAATACTAAATGTAACTGTATGTTTTGAAAAACTTATATTAATAAAACTGGATAAAATGTTCTTTTTTTTAATCTATTCTCATTATTAACTAGCATGCATATTACTAGCATATATTGGCTGCATATATACAAATTCATATGAAACTGCATAGAAGAAATCATATGAATTCGTACGAGTGAGGTCGTACAAATTTGTATGAATTAGCCACCTCGAGTTAAAAAGTTACATTTCACTGTTTTTTAATCCTTTCAGGCGATAGCACTTTTAGCATAGCTTAGCAAACATCGTTGAATGTGATTTTAAAACGAGATGCTAATGGTCTACAGATTCAATGATCTATGCTAAGCTATGCCTCAAGTGTTATCGCCAGACCCAGAGATCGGCTGAAAGGATGGAAAAATATTAAAACGTAACTTTTTAACTCAAACTCTGGAAGGAAGTTAAAGAACGAGCCTATTTTCTAAAAAGTGGGGCGTTCCTTTAATCCGCATTGCCATATTTTATTCAGTGGCAGCTACTGGTCTGTCAAATAGGGGAAGCTCATTTTCGGCCTACATCATGAATTGTGTATATTTGTGTGAAATGTATGATGAAAATCAAGCAATTTCGCCAAGAACATATAAAGAAATAGGTGAGATGAACGTTTTCTAACGCATTTGTTTTGTCAATAAAATGTTAATACAATAGTACATAATTTGACCATTAATTTTGTGACATTATAGGTGAAGCTGAGCTTCCCTTGCAGTCTTAAAGAAATCCCCACTGTTTTAGACCCTATAATCCAATACCTTAACTTAACAAAGAATTAGGAGTTTGTTGAGGCATAGTTAATAGGTAGATCATAACGTTGATTGGACCTTAAAGTGAAGTGAGAAATAAACAAATATATTTTTGCACAAAGCCTTCCCTATCCTGTTCCTGTATCCTATTTTTCACCCTGTTTCTACAAAGTCTGCAAACAAACAATCAAATCTCTATAATACTATGTCCCTACTTCTGTAGTTTGCATTACTCAACCAAAATTCAACCGAAGTTTTGATATTTCTTATGTGAGACTGAACTGTCCAGTACCATGGTTATACTAAAGTACCATGGTATCGATCTCTACAGTATTTTTGTAATGGACTTCCTTCCACAAACCCAGCATGCCCTTATATAGAGAGACAGAGAATGGCTAAGCTCCATACCTCTCCTCTCTCAGCAGAAGGACAGAGGAGAAAGAGAGGAGAGGAAGGTCTCTACGGAAGGTTTTGTGCCAGGACGACCATCCGTTTACCCGCACCGACGTCCAGAATCCTGCGTGACACACATGCACACACGCAGCCACGAGTCAGCAACAGGAAGTGACCACTGAGTGCTCTGGGTCAATTTTTATGTTGCACTCAAAAAGATTTGCATTTATTTCAACTGAGCGATCACAGAAAATCTTTATATGCATTTAGGTGAAGCGTCTGTGAGTACATTTGGCGGTGATATACTGTATGTACATTGCATAACCGGATTGTGCCAAGGTTTTTCTCCCTCAACTTCTATTGTTTTAATTCTGCTGGTCTGAAAAACAGCATCCCTTAGGATTATACTGCTACGCTTATGTATGCTCCGTTTGTCTCGGAGTGGAATTATACAGGGTTTACGCACATCTTACGCACATCACTGTGAAGTCACATCCTTCAGAGACTCTGGCTGTGTTTTCGAGATGTGGGACATTTGTATACTAGACATCTCTGACTTCCGTCTAAACGAGCATTCCCTTGGATGATAATGTACGATAAAATAAAATATCAGTGCTACTGTTCGCTTTGCAGGCATGTAATATCTATAACTCAAGTAGAGCATTTTATTTTTACTTAAAAGTGCATTTCTTTGGGTGAGCCATGTACTTTACTTTTCAGAATAGTTAGTGGGTTACGTTTTCTCCTGCCTATAAGTCATCTCTAGGTGCAAATTCCAACTCTCAAGGCCTTGTCCACACATTATTGTTTGAAAATGCATGCTTTTCTCTCTGTTTTGGTCTTCTATTTACACTAACATGACATTTTTTATGTTTTCGCACTGTAGTGTGTACTATGAAAACAGAGACCTTTGAAAATATCACGCATGTTTAGTCACATAACGTACCAATAGATATCTGTGTTATACTGTTATTGTGCCGTTCACTATTGCCACAGATGTGCTAATTTGTGCTCTCTTCACATCACAGTCCTGTAAAGAAAGGAAAATGCCATTTTCAAATGCCTCCCTATTAATGCAGTTGTAGCCCAAGTTGAATGCAACAAATGTCTGTCTGCAATTAATGGAGATGTATTTGGAGGCTATTTGGACAGATCTAATGAGGCTAACACCAGTTAGAGATTTCAATGCAAGTATTGATCCTTGGAGGGAAGGTTAGGGTAGTTGCAATCATCAGCCACGCAAAGAAACCAATGCTTTTTCACATAGTTACAACAGAAAATAATTAGCAGATTCCTCACTTTCAACCACATTACCTCCTGCAGTACCAAACCTAGACTGCATGTCCATCATCATTGGAGATCATCATCACCAAAATCAACAGGTATGCAACAGGAGCCTGACATGCCCCTGAAAGAACGCTTGTCTCACTAATATGTTGGGACAGGCGCCCCTGTTGGCGTGTGTGCAGTGGATGATAAATGTGTGTGTGCTCTAATATTTGTGTGAAAGCCGTTACATTAAGATTTTGCTTGTGCTTTTGGACAGTTAGTGTGTGTTTGTGTGTAAAATGGTTGGTGGTCTGCAAAGAATGTAGCTTTTACAGACCTGACAGAGTTGTTCAGCCTTGGTCTTGAGGGACGTACTCACAGCATCCCCTCTAAACCTCGTTTTGTCTTATACCATTCTGACAACCATCATGTGCTTCTCCTGTCCTCACAGGACCTGCTTCCCCTTGTTACTTCATCTCCCATGAGCAGCTTGAGGTTTTGATGCCGTTCAGAGCAATAAGACACTGATTTATGCTTTATTTGTTCAGTTAGATGTCATCCCGGATCCCATAGTTCTTTGCGGTAAGCTGCCACACACCTCGACTTTAAAATCTAACTGTAAAAACTATATTGTCTTCTTGACTGTGCTGCCAGAATATCTGTTATGTATTTCCCATGAAGACGTTTGCTAGGCGATGTCTATAAAGCTTCAAACGCAGCACAGTATAGCCGTTCATGAAGAGCTGGAGTACAATTCCTGTTTAAATGCAACTCGTTCGGATTTATATTTTTTTCTTTGGAACTGAAGCCACATCAAATCACATCAAGTCTGTTTTTTAACTCTGGAATGTAAAGACAGCATATTAATACCTTTATTATTAAATACAGTATCAAACTCTTAGCTTTTACATTTATATGCATTATTTTTGTGGTAAATGCCTCTCGTTTTACTCTATCCTCTGAATTACTAATCACGCTTTGGCATGACATCTGTCTTCACTGTGTATAATCTTGCTGTAACAGACATTGAAGATGATTCTGCCTACAGTATACAGTGTCTAATCTGAATGAAATCTGTGTTGATGTTGAGTGGCAAACGGATTGATGATTTGGAAATGTATGTCACAACACATCTCCTTCGAGGCTTCGTGTTGTTTCTTTGCACAGAATAAAATGCATAACCAATTTAATCCAAGGGCTAAAAGCGAGATGAAAACATGGAGAGAGACTGGAAACGCAGGACGGATAACAGCCAACAGCCTGTGGTTCAGGAAGTCTCAGTGTGAGTCAAGTCACGCACAAGTGTGTGTGTGTGAATAGAGCTGTAATTAATCCGTAAAGGGATGTTTAAATATGTATAGACATGATATGGCATGAATGAATGACTAAGTGGTCAAATATGACTGGATGGTAAGATGGACATGCCAAATGGAAAGTCAAATCCACTGTGATTAAGGTATCAGTCTCTAAAAATACACATCGAGAAGCACACATGATACCCAGAAATCTGTGCAGCTATAAATACCCTATTCAAAAGTGAGCATCCCTCTGCCAGACTCACTCTGTAGTGCAGAACAATTGAAGTGAGGGGATGTGGCGGGTAGGGTTTCAGGGCATTGCTGTCTCGTATTTTGTGATCCCTTTCCTTTATGATGGGATTCAGTTGCTTTTGTTGGGAATGACTCTACAGTAGTGCCTCTAGTCACCTCACCACTGGCTAAAATTACAACAGTATAAATATATAATAAAGAACAGTAGTGACAGCATCATACATAAATTATGGGTGCAATAATACTTGTATAATTTATTAATTTAATGATATTGTCATTTAAATTCTCATACTCAACCAGAGAACAAATAAAAAACATCCAAACTTGGCAAAATTAGAATCGCAATCAGTCTATGTACAATGGCTTTTTACTATTAATAGGAAACTGCAGCCGTGCATGGCTTTTTCTACCAGATTTGTCATTTATTGGTGTAACTTAATGTGGTCATATTGTTTCTATCCCATTGAATGATATTTTCACTGTTTTATCATTTAAATTAGATGTCACTGTGTAAAATGCATTTTTTATTATCTGACAAAAGCATTTCTTACGCTGTATCCATAAATATTCACTTTGAACTGTTACTGCGCAGCAAGCGGTCTGCTGTCTATTTCAAGACATCTTTTTCTGAACAATAACTTGTAAGTGATGCAGCTGTATAGAACAAATACCAGTTGCCCACATCTCCGACTCCCTTCTCTAAATGAGAACTTAATTGAAAACTGCCTCCAATATACTTTGAAGTACTGCAAAATAAAGTTAGTTAATTATGAGAGGATTTATAAGGTAATTATATTAGCTCAAAGGCTATAAATATGTCTGAAGCGCTTGGAATTACATGAACTTAATTTGGATTTTCAGCAAGCATATTTGTAACAAACAAGGTATCAGCCTGATGTGTGTAGTGTTTTCGGTAATGTAAGGATGCACCTCTTATGCAAAGCTGAGGCATGTAAAACAAGCATGGTTTCTTGTTGCATGATTTCTCGTCTCCAACAAGATTAACCAAATCAGTTTCAAATTGATTGAATCTTTGTAAAATGTAAAAAAAATCGAATCAACTTCATGCATATATTAGATATTATTTCTGGAGCAGTGCTCCATTATGTGCAAAATTCTCATGCAGTGTCTCATTGGAAATATGTACTTCTACCTACATAAAAAAAAGTACCTAAACATACCAATCGCTCCAAGTATTTATTCCTTTTCACAAAAAGCATAATTTACAGTGCCAAAGTTTTGATTAAGAAAGCCTAATTCCCGTTCCATTCCATACACAATATTATTTTATGTCTTCAAAAATGACAATCATTGCAGCACCATTGCTATATGGTTGTTCTGTCTCTGAATATGCCTTGGATTCCTCCTTTAGTGGAAGTCAAATGGATTTTCACCTGTATGTTTAACATCTGAAGTAAAAAAAATTAAAGTACAGGTAATATTTCTGTTCGTAGCACAAAAAAGAGGCTTGCATTGAAATGCTAAGGACCTTTATGTGGCAACCGCCCTCCATAATTACACAAATTCATTAGCCTCCTTGTAACAGCTAACATCAGAAAACTATCACCTCAGTAATGCCAAACGTAATGAATGAAACAGTCCCTTGAGACTAAGGCATACCCTGTCAGGCGTAGTGTAATTCACCATTGGCTGCCAAGCAGCCTGCGCTCGCTGAAGTGTGAGTGTGGGGGCAGTGACTGGTGAATGAGATCTGATCAGGGTAATCATTCATATTCAACGTAACGCCACATCTATGAAAGTGTGGCTCAATGTCTGGCCAGCCAAATCAATGCCAGAGCTGACAATGGCAGGAGAAAACACACGGCAGAATTTGGTCTTGTGAATGGAATGAAGAAAGACAAATTCAAGCATCTTTTGCCATGGAATCAATGTAGACCTAGTGTAGCAATGAACCAGACCCTACTGGATGAGAAAGAGTCGGCCATTACATCATAGCTTTGGATGGTCGTGACCTATGATGGTCGTATGATAAATGACGCACTGTCAGTTGGTGAGTAACCAGAATGCTAAGCATCAATAGATGGTTGTTTGGATGTCTAATACCATTTCACACCCATGTCTCCTGGCTGACTGCCTTAATGTACATTGCTTGACAGTGTTTGTCTTCAAGATAATTTGAGATGACAGGCTAAAACTAATTAGTGTGCTTTGAGAAAACTGCATTAGAGATTTAAGTAAAGGGCACTGCGGACAAAACGCTGCACACAGAAAAATGACACCTCAAACAACGTCACAAGTAGCTTTTACAAGCATCTAATAAAAGATGCTACTTCTTTTTTTTTTGCTAATTATGGTAAGACATTTGTGTCCAAAATACAAATGAAGAAGAGAACGTGAGGGGCTAAACTGGAAGAAAAAATAGCATCACCCGAGCAGGCGATGTCACTTGAGGTCTCACAAGCTTCAGTGGTTCAAGCATTGGATCTACTGAAGCTTGAGATTGACCAATAGGCGCTCACGATGCCCGCAGGATTAACTAAAAGCTCAGCCGTGAGGTCATTCTCTCTTCACCATAAGCCACCATTATGGAACGATAACGCCTTACAGTAGTGGTTCTTAATCCTGGTCCTGGGAACCCACAGAACTGTACATGTTGTATGCCTAATGCACCTGAATCAGATCGTCAGCTCGTTAGTAGGAAGCTTTATGGACCAAGCTTGATGTGTCAGATAAGAAAGACAAAATGTGTTCCCGGAAACAGGATTTATAACCACTACATAGGAATTCTAGTTTAGTTCACCAATACATACCATTTTTTTGCATTTGAATCAACAAGAGATTTGTGATTATTAGCTTTTATCCAATACTTCTGTTTAATCAAACACTCTCCAATTTTCCAATGATCCAGTTTTTTATCCATTTGCCAAAATGCTATAGCATGTTACTTACATAGTAATTACTGTTTAATTACTACTTAATTAGCTGCATGGTTTGAAGTATCATTAATATCCAGGTGTCAACAACTTAATGTGAAAAAATTGTGTTTTCGTGAATGTGAATTTTATGAAAAAGCATGAAGGTTCACCCTTAACCCCACCCCTAAACGAAACCGCAATGAAACAAATGAGATCATACAATTAGTCACCAATCTGCTCAAATTTTACAATCGTTACAAATTGCCATGACATACTATAAACATTAACATATAAACATTCTACATTCTACGCTGAAACTGACGTGCAATAAGTGTTTACACTTTTCAGACATTCTTTATTGCAGGTGCAAAATAAAATTGGTAGAGCAGAACGTTTTTAACATTAAACCTGATCACAGGTCACAGTTAATTATTACTTTGAGAGAACTGAACCAGATCATTGCATTGATTTGTCATTTCTTACCTTCCGATCATTGTAGAGTGCTGTTGCACAGCGGCCTCTAGGAGGCGCTCTAAAATGGTCCACTCTCCCATGGCTGGGTGCTGAAGACATCAAGGGATCACTGGACACTATAATGGACCCCCACAATCCTTCACGTAGACCTTCGGAGAAACTCTACAGTCTTCCTGGCTTTACTCTTTGAGGTAGTCAGCAGCAACAGAGATGCTTTGGTCCTACAAATAGTTCCGTTGATGGCTCAAGAAGACACGTGCTCCCATGGTTTCGCCTTCAACTTATTTGCCTGTTTACCGGTTTGCTTTTCCTCGTTGAGTCTGATATAATCAGACGGCAGTATTCAGAGAGCTGTGCTTGTCCCTGAATGCCCTGGCATCCTCAAGTGCTTTAGCTATCTGCACTATCTTTTCCCTTTCCTCAAGCAACTCTCCAGCTGCACGCTTTTCTCATCTAAACACGCACACTCGTGAGCAAGCTGCACCTAGCTCTATTGTTCACCAATAAACAGGCACTCTCTAACACACACACACACACACACACACAATCGTCCTCGTCTTGATCTCTCATAATCCACCAAGCACGTTTTCCAGGCAGTACTGGTAGCACAATCAGACCCGCTCACGCAAACACACTCCACGCAGTGATTTAAGCACAGCCAGCTGCACATCACAAACACATTTGGACAAATCAGTCAATTTCCTCACTTTCCCTCTGCTTCCTCAGTGTTGCATCCTAACAACTCTTCCTCGCCTTGGCTGTATTTTCTTGTTTTCTCTTCCATCAGGTCAGCTTCAGTCTATTTTCTGCATTTTTTCCCCCACTCTCAGTTTTCTCTTCCCCAGCTCACTCGCTCGCTCTGCCTCCCTCTGACCCTGCTGTCACTATGAGCCGCTCTCTTGCCACACTCTCATTTTCTGCTTTCCTCTCCCTCCCTCCACTCTGTTCGTCTGACGTTCTCTCTGTCACTCCTGATAAGTGTGCCGCCTCCCCCCACCTCTCTCTCTCTCTCTCTCTCTCTCAAACACACACACACACACACACACACACACACACATATGCAAGTCAGTGTTCTTAAATTGTTGCACGAGTCACTGCTCCAAGCAGTGGCGCCAACTGATGGCATTCTTTATTTAAACAACTCTTCTTTGAATTAACCCTTTTCATTCACCTTTCACTCTACAAGCCTCTTTCTCTTTCTCTCATAGGAACCTGGCTTGTGCGTGTGTCCAGAGGATTACTGCAAGCAATCATCACACTACGCCTCCTCTCCTTTCCTCTCATCCAAACACCACATAGCCAACCAAACTCTTCTTTTTATTGCAAATCCCAGTCCTGATTTTCTCTCACACAAGAGGAAACAGGAGGAGGTGTAGCATAACAAAACAGTAAATAAATTTACACACACACACACAGGGATTAAAGGCAGATCATTTAAAGACAAAACGGAAATAAAGAATTGGGAAAAATGAAATTACAGTAAAACAGAGCAGCTTTACGTAACAGATCAGCTTCAGTTTTACAAAAGCAATGTTTTACAAAACATTTACAACACCTTTACTTTAAAAATGAACACTACCTTTGGTAACACTATATTTTATGATCACACCTATTAGTTGCTTATTAGCCTGCATATTACTAGTATATTAGCCATTTACTAGTGCCTATTCAGCACATATATTCTACACTGTAAAAAAAACACTGTAATTTTACAGCCGTCATTTTTTTACGTTTTTTTTTTCCTGTGTTTCTGAAATACGGTGGAAAAGTGTCGTTTTTAGTGTTTTTACAGGAATAAATGGTCCCAATATAGTTAATCCTTCCTGACGAATGACTTATTTTAAATATTGGAACTAGAGAAATCCCGCGTGGCGCAAGGATACCTCTCCTCTAGGCACATGTAGTGATGGAGACAGAGACGTGCGGATCCAAATGCAACTACTTTATTATAGCGAACACAGGGTGAATACAGCAAACAGGGACATCAAAGGCAAAGACAATAGAATAATCCATATAACACGTAGCTGGGGGTCGAGCGAATGACTAACGGTATCCAATGGGGCAAAGCAAGAGAGTCCGGAGCAAGCAGGGTCGAAAATGATCATCCAGGGCCACAAATGACTCTTTAAATACAAATCAGAACAAAAAAAACAGGCTCAGGAACTAATGGGTGGCCATAGCAACAGACAAGGTGGGTGGAGACAACTGTTCATAATAAAAGTCCTTTGACTTATGATTTTTACATATGAGGCCTCCTTTTAGTTGAAGGAGGTATAGTTATGTTTGTCGCTTGACAGTATTCAAGTTGGGCCTCCTATTTTGGATCCCGTCGCATTCTGTTAAATAAGGTTAACGTTAAACGCCATTTTTCTACATGAGGGAATTTCCTCATGATTATAAACCGATTTCTCAGAGGTAACGTACATGGCGTGATGTCTGAATTATTCAAAGTAGGCTTTGTCTAGAAACAAATGAGAGAAACGTCGGGTTACTCTGAGGCCAGATTGGAAGACCTAAATTCGGTTATAGACTGAACTTCATATGGCGTAACTGAAACTGAATGCATATAATAAGGTGGATGGGGATAACAAGAACAAGATGGACCTAATTTAACAAATTTAGTGAGATGGAGGTGGTTACTCTTGAGCCAGTACCAACAGAATGCCATCAACATTTGTCATCAACAACAAAACAACAAAAGTCTATACATTAACACAGAGCTTCTTTGCATCCCCTACTATTTTACCATCCACAAAAGGGATGATAACATACAGTTAAGTCTGAGTGGTTACATTTAACACACTAACAAAATTCTGTTATTCAAATCTTTTAAAAGATTGTTAGGCTGCATTAAGCCAACCAAAACCATAAACACTTCCCATAAAAAATGGAATCTACACTAATATTACCCTTTTTCATTCTTATTCTGAGGTCACTGGAGCTGTTCATATCCAGACTGAACCGAATAGAGTATAATTTAACATTTTATACTTTTAGGCCCTTGACACATACTAAGTTGTCGAAAAATTGTACAATATAAAATAAAACATGTTGTAACCTCTTGGTCTCGTTTCTCAGCGGAGGAAAGACATGAAGTCGAGGAAACAGGTAAGATTTATTTATACAAAAGGGTACCAGACGGCTGACGAAAGTGCAGAGACATGACATTACAATAATCCACATCCGGCAACGACTGACAACCAACAAAACACTGGAATGGTTTAAATGAACAGATAATCAAGGACATAATACAAAACACCTGGAAACATGGCTGGAAGGGAGTGAAACACAAATGAGAGGGGCAGGACTCAAAACAATGCAACAGGTGGAACAGAATCAAAACAAAGACAGCACATGGACACACAACAGCGTGACACATGTAGTGCTATTTTTGGAAAAAGTGAAATTGTCTTATCTTTGTGGTAATGTTAATGATATGAAATAATAATAAATGTGCATACTGTTTTTGGCAATGTGAAGTTACTCAGTATGCATCCTGCTATATTGAGATGTTGTGATACAGCATTTAATAAGCAATCTGTAAAACACTGTGTACAGAAATGTGAGAATGTAATATTTCAATGTTAAGTAATAAATGTGATCAAACACCATTGTACTGTAGTCTTTTTAATAATTTGAAATGAAAATGACAGAAATGTGTTTTATTCCTGCTGAAACATTTCTGCTTTTTGATTATGGAAGATGGCTGTATTTTTAATGTTCTTTTTTTTTTACGGTATTTTTTACGGTACCCCTGTTGCCGGAATTTTACTGTTTTTTATTTTTACATTCTACATGACCTTATTCATCCCTAATCCCACCCAATACTTTAACAACTATAAACTTAACAACTACCTTACCAACTATTAATAAGTATTGAATTTAGAATATTGTGGGAAAGGTCGTAGTTAATAATTAACAGGTGTTACCTATTCTAAATCTGACCCCATCTTTTTGTAACAGATTTATTTTTAACAGATAAGAGATTTACACCACCTTTATGTAAAAGGTTTACACAACAAAGCAGTTATACACATTTACCTGAAGGAGTACCTTTACATCATGCCTACACCGACATCTACACTCGACCACTGAAAATAATTTGAAACTTGTGTCAATATGTCATAAATAGAACTGCATCCGTTTTCTGTCAGGTATTTGTCATTCCATAGAATAGACAGCAGAATAGGTTCTATTGTATTTTGTCGCGTCACAGCACCACACGCATCTAGTGTAGACACAGTGTTACACAACAGTTCAACTACCTTTACACAACAGATCAGTTTTACAAAACAACATATTCAGAACACCTTAAGATAACAGAACAGCTTAACTTTTAAACATTTGAACAATTGTATGCCATATTTTAACAGAGCAGACTTACATAGCAAAGGAGCTCTACACCATGTTTACTTTACAGAATGCCTTTATCAGTTTTACAAATCAGAACAGATTTACACTTTTAAACAAAATAAAAACTTTGCACATTACCTCAACAGTTACTCCACCTTTACTCAACAGACTAGTTTTACAAAACAGCGGATTTACGACACCTTTACACAACAGAACAGCTTAACATACAGATTTGAACAATTTTACCCCAACCTTACGTAACAGAGCAGACTGCACAACACCACATTTACTTTACGGAGTATCTTTACACCAGTTACACCACCTTCACACAACAGATCTGTTTTACAAAAAAGAGATTTACAACACTGTTACACAACAGAACAACTTTACAACACTTTTATGTAAAAGAGGTTTACACAACACGACAGAGCAGATTTACAACAGCTTTACACAACAGAACACCTTAAGATGTACACATTTGAACAATTTTACTCCACCTTTATATAACAGAGAAGACGCACACACCAGATCAATTTACAAACCTTACATAATAGAACACCTTTACACCTGTTGTTTACACAACACAGTAGCTGGACATCAGTAGCTCAGACATGCATTTACTTTGCAGAGCACCTTTACACAGCAATTACACCAACTTTACACAATGGATCAGTATCTGCAAACCTCTACAAATAGTCAAACAGAACAACTTTACATCTGCTTTATAAAGATTTCCACAATTTAGTGGAATTTAGTATTTCTACATTGCATTTACTTTACAGAGCACCTTTACATTACAGATCACTATTATAAAACTAAAATACTTTACAGCATCTTTACCTGTTTACAAACCTCTACACAACATATACTAACTTTACATAAAAGAGCAGGCTTACTTCACATTTACTCGATCAAGCAACTTTACAGTTTTTTTTTTTTTTTTTTTTTTTTTACAAACACCTTCACATAGCAAAGTAGCTTTCATACCATTTGCTTCTGACCTCAACTTGTTGACCTGTTGTTTCAGTTCTTCTTGTGACACTGTCTACTTTCTCTAATCTTGTTTTGATGAATCCCACTGATGTTACAGTATTGGCCATTGTAATAGCCCTGCAAAGTGAACTTCAGAGGTTGTATTCCAGCCTGAAGGAAGCATACTGCAAACGCCGATTTTGAAGAGCAGTGCAAACGGTATTGGGAAGAGTGCATCAATTGTTTCCAGTCAAACAGCAAAAATATGCAGTGCAAATTTCTCCTATGGTTAGCAATTTCTTTTTTGCTGAATGTGTTGGTATTGAAACTGCTGTGAAAGAACGGATTAAGGGGTTGGGAGATATTTTGGGGTTCTTATGAATGCACTGACAAGGACCCCCTGACAAACTTTTGCTTAGGGTCCTCAGAAATCTGGCACTGCTTTAAATACTTAAGAGATTTTAATGGCTTATAACACCTAACTCAAGATTTGATGACTGTGTCTGTTATTATCATCCTTCACAGACATAAAAAGCTTAATAGGAACTTATTGAAGTAATTCTGGCATGTGCAACAGGACAGGATTACTGCAGGGACGCTCCGATGGACAGCAAGGATCAGAAATGATGACCAGGGCAGGCATCTCTTTAGGTAAGATTACATTCCCACCCATGATTGCATGATAATCAGCTTTGCCTGCACATTGCTACCAGGGGAGAAGCAAGGGGAAAAGCCCTTATTTCCTCAGCAGGGGCCTTAATTAAAGCTTAAGATAATGGGACTGAAAAAATCCTCCACCTCCTCATACTCTTATCACAAAAATAAATGCATTTTTAATTCCAGCACAACAAAATGTTGAGATTTTATGGTTCTTTTATTCTCTTAAAAGTTTATATTATGCCATTTTTAACTCATGTTGGCGAAACATGACAACATCATTTATAATAAAACAATAATATAACTTTACACCACTTTAAACTTAAATATTCTATAGTATATTTGACAAATATATAAAACTTGCATTTAAAGTCAAATCACAAGCGAGTCCAATTAGATTAACTCCTTACATTTGAAATAAAACATTACATTTTAATGACCTTAATTTAAGCCCGTTTGGCAGGCAGTAGACCTGGATTAAGCAATGCCTGGAGCATCAACTGCAACCAATCTGCAGCTGTGCATGCATGTGGTGTACCATTCAGTTTTCACTAATGGCATCCACTAGAACTACATAATCAATACGAAAGATGATTTCTAAAATGCAAGATATGTATACATGTAATGCACACACACAATGAAACTAGAAAATATTTGGCATATGCAAAACATCATTGTTACGTATGCCTTTCTAGAGAGGCTGCTCTAATACAGTCTGGTTTATGTAAAGGGTTTCCAACCCCCCAAATCTTCATATTTTATGGATTTTTCACCCTTGCCAGAGTCACCTTTGTCTAGCTGACTAGGGGATAGTGTGGATTGTGAAAAACGGTGTATAGAAATAAATCTGACACTACATTTTCTTTTTCCTGACACACCAAGACAAAAGGTTGTTGGAATATAACAGCTTTTTATTGCAGTATGAATAGCACACGGCATCATTTGTTGGAGAACTGAAAGAAAAAAATAACATTGTGCATCACTCGATTTCTCTGAAGGCCCTCTTCTCCGAGTACTTCAGCTTGTACTTCCTCTTAAACCTGAAACGAGAATAGGAATAATTAAAAAAAGGACATGCAAATAAAAACAAATAAATCATTGCAGCCAACACCACTAAAACGCTTCACTGGTTTTATACAAAGCAATAAAATGCTGAACTTACTTGGCTCTTTCTCTGGGCTCAATGATGTTTCTCTTCTGTAAGCTCTTAAATCTATCTTTTAGGATGCTGCCCTCTGGCTGCATGACAAAGAAACACATGTTATTAGAAATAACCTGCAACTGCAACTCAGTAAGAGCTTAACACTAGCAGTTAAACATACCTTCAGACTCCGAAGAGAGCTGGCAAGCTCGTCACTAAGCTGAACATCTACCTCAGGTGCCTGGAACCTAAAGAAAAATAAAAGACTTTCAATTCCGATCAAAGAACAACAGGTTACAACTTTACCAACCTTTGTGTTTTTCTTGATTTCTTTTTATGCAGGGACGCAATGACAAATAGGGTACAATGAACCTAAACAACCCTTTTAAGAAAGCCAGTATCCATCAGAAATCAGATCAGATTGATCTCCCTGATATTTTTTTTAAATATATAGGCTATATTTGCATGAAAACGTGTTAAACATTTTGTTTAAAATAACCCCAATCAGGTAATTGAATTGAAACAATCAGTTACAGTGCATCTAACATATATTCAGTTTAATTGAACCGTTTTGGGGTTAAGTTGCAAACAATGTAAAATATTACCATAGTTTTATGGATTCAGGATTGCATGGTTGTTAATACAGTTAACATTACCATTTATTGCAAGTAAAAAAAACACAACAAAAGAATACTCCCCCTTGACCAAAGCAAGCGGCTATGAATTCCAGACCTTCAGCCGTCTCTCTATTATGAATCTAAATCCCCTACACACACACAAAAAAGCTCTCTCTTTCCTGAATCCCTCCTTGTCTAGCTTCTGCTAATATGAACAATGCCTGATACTCTGTATTACGATCTCTTCCGATGCTTACTTGCCTCTTTACGCTGAATCATTTGTTATATTCCTCAACTGTAAGCCCCTTTGGATAAAAGGGTCTGCTAAATGAACTCACTTGAGTTTGCCCAGTCGATGAGGCATGCTTTTCTTCGCCTCTTCTCTGGCCTTGCGTTGAGCCTGCCTCATCTTGGTCCTCTGTTCCTGCTTCTTCACGCTGGCACTGATAGAGCGCAATTGGAACAACTGCTGCTGCTTATCAATCACCTGACGCGCCGCCTTCCTCTGCAACTCCTGTTCAATAGATTAAAGCTTTGGATGTCAATCCAGAGATTCATGATCTCCTTGGTCAACGGGCAAGTCCGTTCTGCTTTACCTTAATCTTTTCGTTTTTCTCCTTTTTCCTCTGTCTCTCGGTTTTCTTTTCCTGTGTTGCAGTTGGCCCCATGACTGTGTCTTCGGTGTCCCCTTCTGTCTCCTGTGGCTCGGTCTCCTCTTCCTCAATCAACCCCTCCACCTGCTCTTTAAAAGTGCTCTCCTAAAAACACAAACAAATGCATATGTATTATTAAAAAAATAAGACGACAAAATACTTACTAGGAATCGTCATGATTGGGAATTTTGTGTGAGGCACTCCGTATTTGCTGCAAAGTTGTCTTGGTTTGAAATGGACTTCTGTGACCTTTAACATGCACATCTTCGGCTAACGTGATCACAACTAAAGGTGTTAGCACATGATTAGAGTTTGTACCTCAGTGGCCTTTTCCTCCTTCACAGCCAGTTGCCGTGCCAACCTTTCCTCTGCTTTCTGCCTCTTGACCTCTACCTCGTGGGCCTCGCGAAGCAGGTCCTAGAGAAACACAAACGCATTGATTACCAAACACGGGCCATTTGATCATCAAATCAAAATGTTTTCTGACACGGTGTAGCAGGAAAAGGCAGCACTGTACCTGGTGAGAAAAGAAGTCGGGGTTGTATGAACCTCCAGGAGCGATAACTTCAATCGCAGGAAGGAGGGAAGGTTTCTCATTCAGTCTATCTGGTCTCTTTAAAAAATATATATATGCACACATAATTAAAAATATCAATTAAGAAATAAAACGTATGATTACAAAACACAAAAAATGGCTGATATATTGGGTGAAAAAAAAGAACCCCTTGTTCTCACCTTGACAAGCTTTTTCTTAGTCTGTTCGAGGTAGTAGGCATCAGCCGTCTCTGATGCTGTTGGACATTGAGAAGACACAGAGTCACATCATGCCACTCGGGTGCATTACATCACAAGAGAAGGAGTAAAGACCAACTCTACTCACTGCCTGCACTCCACAGGTCATAAAACGCTCTATCTGGATTATTATTGGCCACTGGACGTTCTTTAGCAGACGCCCCAGAGGCAGCTGCAGCCATTCGGAGCTGGAGAAGTTTCTCTTTCCGTGGCAAGACTCCCATGGCCGCCAACTTCTCTGCTCTTTGTAATTTGCGCCGCTGCTTTTTAGCATTGGGCTGCTGGAACGCCAAGACACTAAAAATAAAAATATGGGAATGCATACAAAACATTATGCATGTATTTGACCGGTAATATATTTTAAGTTAGATATATAGAGTATTCAACCTGCATACATAAATACAGCACACAAAGAAAAAGAATTATAAGCTATATAGCTCTTTGCATGCTTCAATTTCACTGTACTGCAATATTTAATTTCACCATTAAATCATTACCCTGTTCGCTAGATTAAAACGGCACTGGACAGAAAACAAAGGGGGGAAAAAAAACAAGTTTTGAGAAAATGCCCTCAGATCCTGGAAGGCCGTTCACACAACAGCCCTCCAAGTCCCATTGTGTTGTCTTCACATTCCCAAAGAAATACTGGGAGCGCAAGGATGAGATCATCAGCGGGCAGAAGCTCCCCCGAGAAAAGGATAAAGGTTAGAGTTCATGTTGAAAGTAAAGCTCACAGGTAGTGCCTCTCTACTCACTTTTTGGGGGCCGGTATGTGGGAATCTGGCTGAAGGATAAGATCTATCCGCAGAGGTTTAGAGGGTTTACCTTTCTTGGTTGTTGTCTCTATTTAATAAACAAGAACAACAGTTATAGGTTGCACAGGAAAAAAAAGAGTGACTTGGTAAAGAGGAATGTTTACACTCACGTGCTTCTGTATCTTGTTCATCAGTTTCTCCAATGTCCAGAAAGAAGAGAGACTCGTCTGTTTTTTCAGATATCAAGCCCCTAAATGAGACCAAATATTCAGTTTAGCTGACTGTATCATGTAAGTGGGGTGTCGTAGCCTGGTGGTTACAGACTCAGTCTTTTAACTGAGAAGCAATCGTAGCAGCCACGTGACACTCACGTTACATATCGTAAACAACAATACACTGCCAAAAATTAAGTATTACAATGGATTACTGGTGTAAAGTGTACGATATGCACGCTGACAGACATCTTTTTTTTTTTAAATCAATAATCTCACCCTGTGGCTCTTTCTTGAAGCCGCACGTCATCTAGAAACTCCTCCACATCCTGGATATCACTGAATTTGTTCCAGCTCTTTTTCTTATTTTTGTTTACGCGTTTACGCCGTTTGATGATCGAACTGTTACCGTCCAGACTCGAATTAAGAGGCAAAAACCCCGGTTGAGCCGCGGCCACGCGTTTATGTCTCCTGGCGGCCGCCATGACGGTAGAAAAAAAGAGGCGACGTCACGACAGTGTTGCCAGATTGAATTGACGAATTCAATCCAAAAGCTCACAAATACCCGCCCAAAATTTTAACTATCAGTATGTGATTGAATGCAAATCAATGTTAATAAACGGCATTTTTAACACTATAAAACAAAATTATGATGACAAAACAATATAAACATAATGCTAGATAAATCGGAGAAAATATATTAAAGAGAAATTAAAAATATGCAAGCAGCAGACACTGTCAAAAAAGGCAATTTTAAAAAAAAAACGGCATCATTTTCGATGTCAACTGAGTTTTACTGCAAAAAATATTGTTGTGTGACTGGTTGGATGTGGCATGTACACTTGGGCTTGTATGTTAACTAATTAGTCTATATTATTCATATGTTTGAAAGCCGCCCAAATGACCCAAAATCCTCCCAAATTTTGTCCACCCGCCAAAGCTAATATTTACCCGCACAAACAAATTGAAAACCGCCCAATCTGGCAACACTGGTTTCACTGCCTTAACGTAAGTTTTACCCAAAATGCAATGGTCCCGCGCTCAACATGTGACCTGTTACACTTCAAGAGTGAATTTTTCTTAAGGAACCACTAACCTTTTTACTTTTCAAACTTTTCAAGGGGCACATTCTCCTCTTATGACCTTGAACATCACATTAATGGACCAAGTCAAGCATTTTCAAACAAATTAACTCAAATCCAAATGAATTTTCAGCATAAATATAAACACGCACATCTCTGTCATTTACAGTCAGTGTATTCACTCTGTTGGGAGTATGGCCATGTGAATTAGCTTGTAGGTGTTTTGGGTGAAATAAATAAATGTTTAACGCTTATGTGCAATAAACATTCATATACTAAATAAGACACATTCCCTATTTTTGCAATATTGGTGTTCATAATCATGATTAATA
>JAUYWG010000050.1:2887503-2899391 GCA_034779775.1 Enteromius afrohamiltoni | reverse complement strand
GATGGATTTACATTGTTAACAGATCACTTTAACATTAGGTTAGGCTATAACCTTAAACCTGGACAGAAAAAACGTTTTCAAAAATACTTTTATATTCTTTTAGATTATATACACACACGATCATTATAGTAATTCCATGGTAACCACAAATTAGCCATGGTATTGTTTTAACTGTGTTTATACAAATAGTAATCAACAAAGGAAAAAAAATTCAGTTCAACATCGAAAAGAAACAAGGTTGTAAAGAAGTAGATTGTATAAACCCGGGGGTTCTCAGCTCTTGAGAGATCCACTTTCCTGCAGCGTTTAGCTCCAACCTTCATCAAACACACTCTATCTTTCTATTAGGACAGGGGCGCCCAAACTCAGACCTGGAGGACCAGTGTCCTGCAGAGTTTTAATCCAACCTGCCTCCACCCACCTGCCACAAAGTGGGGGAAATTACGTTTCATACTGGATCACTTCAATAGATGTAATGTATTATAATTATAGAAAACACGATTTTACGAATCTCACACCTAACATACAGCATTATGGTCAGTTTACACTGGTAGGGTCAGTGTAGCTGCACTGGTCTAATAAGCCACGCTTCATACTGATGTCATTTTGCTGTTTATTGGTCTCTGACTCTATCTTCAGCGGACACCGACACTACAAAAAACAGAGCATAAGCATATTCATGCATTTCTTTTTCACAGTCTCTCAATCGAATGTCCATTGATGTACAAGTATGTACATCTTAATTCAGTTTACATATTTTACAATCAAACACGGTTACATAAACTGATATAAACACAACATTAAACACACAGTGTAACATGAATTAACGTGTGCGCCCTTAGACCACGCAGATAAAGCATGTGCGTTTGCGTTACGTCACGTCTGTTCATTTGACTCATGAATATTATATTAGTTCCTGTGGCTGATCGTTGATATAAAAATAATTGATTCGCTTCAGCTTGTACTTGCGCAGTCCTTTAGATGGCAGTAATGAATCTCAAGCAGCAAGAGTTGAGTGAAGAAGAGCTGGAAGGCGGTACTGATGTGACACGCATGGAAATGAAAAGTAGAAGAAGCGGATGATAAGTAAAGTACTGTAAGCAGACACATAACAGATGCTCTGTATTGAATAGATCAAATCGCTAGTTTTTATGCGCAATGATGCGTTAGTAAACAGACGTGATTTACATTGACAGACACTTGTCACAGAGATCTGTGTAACTTTCCATACTCTGTTATTCAGCTGATGATCTGGATTAATTGCCTCTGAAAGACAATGAGTCTGGCGCTGCATGACCTGCTGGTGTGCTGCAGAGGACTTGAAAATGAGAAAGCCACAGAGAGAAAGGTGTGTGAGACATCTTATCCATTCATATGCATGCTCTGAAATCAGTCCACCTTTGAAATGCTAAGTTATAAAGATCGATCAAAGGATGTGGGCGAAATGTCAAGCAGGTAGAATTAAAACGGACTGACAAAAAGGTTATTTATATTTTTATTATGATTCATCAATTTTATAAATCAACACATGAGGTAGTTCTAGAAAAAATAAAACAAAAACAATGTCAAAACATTTTTGCTGCTGCTGAAAACCGTGAACAAAAACCAGCCGGCTACATAAATACTGTACTCGACTTGTTTCATTACTGGATGTTTTTGAATGAATCTCATGAGTGAATGACTCAAAGACATATACGTTTTTGATAGCCCCTTTTAACTACATAAAAAAAGATGTGCACACAAAAACTGATAAGTGAGATTTTACAACACCTTAAGTATCTAATTCTGGAATTAGAATTGATTTTCGATTCCGTACTGTAAAAAAAATCATAAAAATATATCACCAATTTACCGTCAGAATTAACTTTTTATTATAATCAACTTGGTTGTTAGTTTTTAATCTTAAATTATAATGTACCGACTTAAAATGATACTTATTTCAATGAGTTAAAATAATGTTAAAACATAAGTTTCCATGATTTATTTATAATATAATTTGCCACTGTGCTGTTTGTTTTGGCAGTACCGAACAAAGTGTATAGTCAATATATCAAATCAACAATAAATTCTGCTTATTAGTAAATGATAAGATCTGGACCCACATTACAAAGCATCACATCATTGATCCAGATACCATTGAGCTGTGAACTATTTTGAATAATAAAGTTACAAAACGGACCATTTGTTTCTCCAGAAAGAGGTGGATCGCTTCAGAAGACTCATCCGTTCACCAGACGCGGTGGAGGAACTTGATCGTACGTCAGGATGCAAAGGCTCCAAGCAACTCACCTGGGACGCTGTTTTCCGGTCTGTTCTTCAAATCGATCCGTTGTTAATCTGTGGTGCAAGTCGACAAATGTGCTTATTCTATTTCCTGATTCATCTGCACAGGTTTTTACAGAAGTTTCTTCAAAAAGAGACAGAACTTCTGCAGTCAGGAAAAGCCAACGTTTCCGCCACGACACAAGCAAACCGGCAGAAAAAGATGCAGGAAATTAGCAGCCTGATGAAGTATTTCATCAGATGCGCCAACCAGCGTAATTATCTGAGCCACCAATACCAGAGATGGATGATTATTACTGTGCATTAGGTACATGTCCATGAAATTCATTGAAGAAAGTCACGCTTCTGTTCTGCAGGCGGTCCAAAGTTAAAGTGTGCAGAGCTGATTTCTCATGTGGTGGAGGTCTTACAGAGCCCCTTCAGCTGTGCGGCGTATGGCGAGGACTACAGCAGTATTCTGCTGAAGAACATCCTGTCTGTCCGTAAATACTGGTGTGAGATGAGCCAGCAGCAGTGGCACAGTGAGTGCACACTGCAAAATACGAATTCTTGACGAGCCAAAAAAATCTTGAATTTACAAAATAAGCACGATGTTTCTCGTTTTAGGGAAAACATAATTTTTTTATTAAAGCAATTAATGTTTTTGTTTTACATTATTAATAATAAATTACATCATTAACCAAATGAGAACAAGAACTGCTGATCATGAAAGCATTACCTTTTATTTGATGATGAAAGGCAATTTATAGGAACTTCTTGTACACCAAATAGCATGATGAGTGTAACGTGTTGATATTCTTTTTTTTTTAATATGCTTGTTTAATATGCTCCATATGCACCCTCACATGCAAAACTGCATGCATTTTATTAATAATGGGCATTATTATTATATTTTGTTGACGGTTTTTTTGTCCATGTAGTGAATATCACTGTTCAAAACGCAGCATCCTTCGTCTTACTTTTTGTTCTGCAGAAGAATGAAATGCATACAGGGTTGGAATAAGTAAATGATGACACAGTGCATGTTTCATTTGGATATTTTCCTTCTGTGTAGTTTCTTTATACTGACTTGTATTTGCCAGATTTATGATCCTAGTATTGCACTCAATCTTATTCCCAACGCTGGTTTTACAAACGCTACCATGATTTAGAATCATTTGAAAACCTTCGCAGGGTTTGCCTTCTCTCTGTGATAATGCGAACTGTACAGAATGTGTTTGCTGGTTGGTTTGCAGGTATTTTAAAATAGTCACAACGCAAAAACCGTCAAATATTAGTAATACGTTTCCTAAAATAACCCAAATGATGTTGACATGGGATCAATAATTTTCTTTTTGTTTGGTTTGTTGTGCAGGTCTGTTGGATTTGTACTGTGGGTTGTTCAATAAGGGCTCGAAATCAGGGATCAACAGGGTTCAAGTGAGTCGCATCATCTACACGGTCGTTTGGGGCTGTTGTGTCCAAACAGAGGGATTATCCCACACTCTCTTTAACTTCTTCCTGAAGGCTCTGAAAAGGTATGATTTCATACGTGTCACATATGTTTGGTCATATGTTAAGGGCTCTCAGTACACAACATTTTTGTGAATAACACAAACCCTCAAAAACCCAAAATTGCTGCCCGCGGCTAAAAATAGCTAATGTATAACTTTAGAACCACTAATCCAATCTGGATGCTTCAAAAAGTGGCCTTTTTGAAGATATATTGTGTAATTTGGTTATTCAGAGGCTTCATAGTGTACTGATCACATTTTGACAACATTGATTCGTCCGAAGAATCTAATGCATTTTGTTTCTCTGAGGAAACAGGAATGGTTGTTAATGCTTAGTATAGCCCTACCGATGAAGGCCAATACAAATATTTGTGTGTTTTAAAATCCGATATATCGGCCTATATTTTTTTTAATTTGTTTTTTAATTTCAGAACCACGCAACAAAACAGACATTAACAGATTACCCTAATGTTAGTTACTTGCACTTATTTATTTTTAACTAACATAGTATGATAATGCATTTTAAAAAGAAACGTGTTTCTTTAATTGTCACAAAAGAATAGAGGAACATCAAAATAAGTACTGATAAATTAAACTTAAGATATGAAATGTAAAGTCCTTTGAACAAAAACAACAACAACCAAATCAAAGTTTTAAATGACTTGATAAGCTTCATAAATATAACTTTGAATAGGACTGGAGACAAATTCTGCTAAGTTCTGACAAATAACATCAACAGCAAAACATAAACTGCTAACAGTATATGAGGTAATGTACTGAATCAGTCAGTCCTCAATAGCTCCAGTCCAGCAGAGGCAGCTTTTAGTACAAGAATAGTTATTTGTAGAAAAAAATAAAAAAATATTGTCACAACGGAACAGAGGAACATCAAAATATATTAAAGTTCTGATAAATAAAATGTATAAAAATAGAAACTGACAATTTAAAGTCCTTTGAACAAAATCGCAATAACAACAACAACAACCAAATAGTTACCAGTAGGTGTGTTTCATCTGTTTTTAAATGCCGATACCGATGGTTTGGAAAATGCCTAATATCGGCAGCGGATAATCAGTCGGGCTCTAATTAGCACAGTTTTGGACTGATTCTTTGAATGCATTTGTTTACTGGTAAAATTTCCATCTGCAAGTGTAACTTGTACTGTAGATGCTCAGTGTGGTAGCTGCGTGACGTAAATTCTGTTAAGGATGCAATTTCACATGCTACGGTAATATATTTGCATGAAATCACTTTAATGCGTTAAGGTTAAGAATTAATTGCACAGGTTTACACTGACAGCCCTACTTGTGTTTTGATGTTCTTCCTCAGGCCGGATGGGCAGCTAATGATTCTGGAGAACCTGGTATCTGCTGTGAATGTTTTTCTGCGCTCAGTGCTTCTGTCCAGCAGAAAGAGGGTGTGTGGTCTGGGTGAGGAGATTCTGTCGTCCATGCTGCGTGTTTATACTGAGATGAGACCCAGCTTGGGGCTGAAAGAAGAGCTAGTGAAGTTTTTCCACCTCCAGCTTTGTGTTCATCACCCCAGAGGGGCAAAGACTCTTGAGACAGGTAAGGAATACAACAATCATTAAAAATGAGTACATTTTAATATTTTTGCTCTTTTAGGGCCTGTTGCTAAGGGCCACTGGCTGTTGTCAGACTCCTTGTGCAGACAACAATCTCATAGCAATTTTACAATTTATGACAAAAATAGTGTTTGGAAATGTAAACTCATATTTTCAACTGACACGCTACCAAAAAAGATAGACCTGAGAACCACTCCAGCTGCTATATGTTTAGCATTGAGGTGATACTTGAGGCTCGATGTGCTGCGGCGATATGTTTTTGCATAGCCTGCACACAACCATGCTCTTATCCAGTTGCGGATCTAAATGGAATTACTCCTTGGGCCTGACTTCCTGTTAGCGCCCAACTGTCTTGCTTGAATGACACAAAAATAAGTAAACTCTAAAGAAATGCCCATAATGGACCCAGCTGCTAGCGCTGATTGCCGAATTATAATAGTATTCTAAATTGATTCTCAATTATTGAAAGGACTAGACTATTCATTATGTTTCATGATTTATTCCTGGTTTTTATATTCTACTGCAAATATGTATTTGTGTTTTATTGTTGTTTATAAAGGATTAATTATTAATTAAAAAACACCCACACACACAAAACACACTGTTCCTAAAGCCATGATAAGCGGTATGTGTTGAAAATGACCAATCACAAGAGCGACATTTTTCCCCGCCTCCGAAGTCTTAAAAGTGTAGTTGTCGAGAGAGCAGGGGTTGAGCAGCTGAGAGAGTCGAACGAGCCCTGCTTGGCGGCATTCTAGCGAGAGCGCAAATGTTTGCGAGAAGGGTTTTCTGCGCGTGCATACACGCACGTCTTGTTTTATATGCGCTAGATTAGAAACTTGGCTATTTAAACGCCATAGTCAACAGGCAGGCTATGATAGATAATAGATAACCGCTTAGGGGCGGACTAAAAATAAGTGCGATTAAAATGCATTAAAAAAAAATTTGGGTAACTAATTCATCTAAATTAACGCTTTAAAGTCCAGGTGTTCTGCCGATTTGTGCTACCCTGCCAGATTTTCCTACCTCCCAATAAAAATTAGGTAGTACAATTTAACAACGAAAAATGCTACCTGACAAATTATGTTTTATTAATGTCTACACATACCTCAACCCTAAACCTACCCTTACAGTCATGCAAATAGAGTAATTACAGCTATTGGAAACCAACAATTCATATATTTTTTCTACCTATTATTTTGTGTTTTATTAATGTCTACACTACCCCAACCCTAAACCTACCCTTACAATAATGAAGACACAGTCAATGTCAGAACACCGGCCCTAGTTGTGACATGTCTCTGTAGCAGTTCATGCAGCGTGTGAAGCAATTACTAGTTATAGAATGAAATAAACATGATTGAACATCAGGAGGTATCTTCTTTCAAGCCATGAAAGATGTCAATCCACACCATTTTTCATGTTCTAGGCCACCAATATTAATCTACTCTTCTGTCTGTTTTGTTTGGTGGACAGAATGGCAGGTTATGCATTATGTTTGATCGGATTGCCTGTCAATCCATCTCTCTCAGTGAAGGGTCAACTGCAATATGATACAATATAAAATGTTCTAATGTATCAAATATGATACTCGACAAAAAAACAAAAACAGACACTTACCAAACCCCTTTGCTGGCACAGGTGCTTATGCAGCAGACTGGGTGAGATGGCAGGGTCAGCTCTGCACCCTCCACGATGCTCTTGTCAGTGAGATCAGTCAGATCGGCAGCCGAGGGAAATATGCCAAAGGCTCTCGCCACATAGCCGTGAAAGAAAACCTCATTGAACTGACAGCTGATGTCTGCCACCAGGTGATTAATCTGTTTATAATCCGCTCATTAACCTGTTTTGCTTGTAATTAATAGAAATTGGTAGTTTGGAGTACACTAATAATACCACGGTATTTGTTATGGGTCCGTAGCATTAACATCTTCTCTGTACCGTGGTACATAACAATGCTTTTATTTAACGAGAAAGCCTGTTGCATTAATGTAGTCCTTTGCCATTTCAGCTTTTAGATGCTCACAGTGTTCATGAATGTGCTTTGTTTCTCTAGTTGTTCAATCAAAGCACTCCTGTTTTGGAAGTGACTACGTCTTTCGGTCGGGATACTCAGCGGGACAGTCCGCAGAGCTGCAAACGCAGACGAATTGAGCCATCACTGATAAATTGGGAGGTGATACGATCCAAGCTGCAGCCCCACAACAGCGACTTTGACATGATTCCCTGGTAGGCTTTTTTTTGTGCAAAGTGTCTAATATTGAAGCAATATGTAGTGCTGCAACTCTTGTATTTGAATTGACAGGTTACAGGTCACAGCTGCTCTGATATCCAAATACCCGTCTATCCTGTCTGCTGATGATCTTGTGCCTCTGTTGGGGCTGCTCTGCCAGCTTCAGGGTGAACAGCAGCGCCGGGGCGAGAGGGGGCCGTACGTCTTGCGCTGTCTGAGGGAGGTGGCGCTCTGCCACGCCAAGAGCTCAGCAAACTGCTCTGCCCACGCAGCAGAGGTGGGCCGGCTGTGGGCCAGAGTTTGGGCTCTGGTTCTGCGTGGAGTCCAGACCGAGAGCTTGTGTCTGGAGCTGCTGCGTATCATGGTGCAAGAATCCCTGGTGCCTGTTGATAGAGAGTTCTGGAAGGTCTTCTCTGGTGCTGTTTGCAAACCCTCTCTGTGAGTTTCACAGGACATCATTACAAGCTGAGTTTGAGTATTAAAATATCAGAATTAAAATCCAGCTTAATCTCTTATGCGGAAAATAATTAGCATTCATCTTTCAGTTTATAAAAGTAATTTACTGAGTGATATACCGAATATTACTGCCAGTGACAATTTTTCAAAAATATTTAAATGAAGAAAAATGTTTACTTACGACTGGTCACTTGTATTTAACTAGTAATATTTCTATTATGTCGATAAACTCACTAGTGCCCTTTTTTTATTGTTTCTCTCAGCGTCAGTGCCCTCTGCTTGTCCCAGGCCTTGCTGAAGTGCTCCATCCCTAAAAGTGTTCACAATCAAGACGTCACCAGTGGAGTGCTGATGGAGACCGGTGGAGTGCCGCCCACTCTGACAGACTCCATCATCAGCTGGCTGGTCCTGAACGAACAAAATGAGGAGATGGAGGAGAACAGCAAACCTCATCTCATTATCACTGGGTCCAGCATCGTTATATTACTATCTAGCATAGAATAGTGGCAAGTTTTGGTAACACTTTACTTGAAGGGGTGTACATAAGACTGACATGACACATAATTAACATATGTCATGAATATGAAGGAGGTTTTAAGGTTTAAGTGTCTGTTATGTCATTTTTAATGCAAAGATGACATTATTTGACAACTTGTTATAAACCAATGCTTCATAACCTGCCGGTCTCTTTGTCATGACAACTTGTTATTACTTGGACAATATAAAATAAAATAAATATATCGTTTGACAGAATTTTGACACTTTAATGACAAATTCAATTTGTACCACTGTACTTGAGGTCAAGAGAAGTATTCATGATGTTATCATAACCTAAACATAGTATTTACACTTAATGACATTTTAATGACAAATTCAAGCCCACAAAATCCAGGGGGTGTGGTTCGATCCAGATCCAACCCCTCCCGCCTTACAGATATCTAAACCTACCCATCTCCACCCTTAAATCTACCAAACTCCACCCCCTAGATGTGGATCCAACATGCCGCTCTGGATCTTGTGGGCTGCAGCGAGCCCTACTCGCGTGAAATAGACACTGACAGGTTATGTTGTCTTGGTAATGTCAAGTTGTCAGGACATAGACATCTCAAACAATGTCATCTTTGCATTGAAAATGACATAACTGAGCGAACAACACTTAATAACAGCATAAAATAGCATAAAACCTCCTTCATATTCATGATGCATGTCATGATTATGAAGGTGCCATGTCAGTCTTATGCACACCCCTTCAAGTAAAGTGTTATCCAGGTTTTTTATGGGCAACAACCGTGTGGGTTTTCTTTAAAATTGCTTTAAAATTTATGTTTAGTGGTTAGTCATTATATTCAGTTTCAGAACGGTCACATTTCTCATTTGAATTTTGCCACTAATGTAAATATACCAATGTTAATTTTTTTTTGGTCTTGCAGGGATTTTCCACTGAACCTCGTTCCTAGAATTCTGGTCTCTTTGACACTGAAAGACAGCAGAGCAGGACTGACATTTCTGATGGGCAGCCTGAAGCCAGAGAGGTGAGTGTGGTGCATCAGCTGTAGCAAAAGTAGTCAGTAGTGTAGTATACTGTGAATAATATGCAGATCATTTTATTTTAATGCTTTGCTTCTTAAAAAAAAAAACAAATTCCCACATAATTTACCGGCTGATTGTTTCCTGTTTTGTTCTGTTCGTTTCCCCCTGTGCTGTGTGTTCCTGGGTGCGGGGTTTCTAGGTTTTTGATGTAATGGACCTGGGAAGTAACTCATTGTAGTTCCTTACCAGTCCTTTTGTAGACATTACACTGGCAGAATTTTAAAATATCTTCGTTTGCATTGAACTTTCAGCAACTTTGCAAATATTATTTATGCTCAAACAGCAACATTACACACTACTGTTAAAAAAGTGAAATCACAATCAACTGCCCCTTTATACATTGTTGAGAATAATGTCTAATAATATCAAAAGCTAAGTCTAATATTATGTATCTGTGTCCTGTACAGTTTCTGTCCAAAAAGTTCTTCCATAACTGAGGGGAAAGACAGTTTGGAGGAGATTGAGAGTCTCTTCCTTCAGTTCAGTTTTGATGACACACACTCCAATACTGGTGCTATAGTTGACAAAGATGTTGTTTACTTGGAGAAACCACAGTTCACTGTTATTCAAGCTCTCAGAAGCAAATTGGAGCAGAGTCTCCTGTCTGTTGCTGAGCAGCTGTTTAACTGCTACTCTCCTGATGTAAGTATAGCTGGCTGAGTGTTAAAAGCAGTACAGTGTCTGTAGTGTCTTCATATAAATGAACTGCTGTTTCTGTCAGTGTTGTGATTCTGCCTTACCTCGTTTTACAGAGTTCAAACACTCCTCATGTGTGTGTATTGCGCTGTGTTTCGCTGCTCACTGGAGCTCTGGCTGCTAATGTGAGTATCGGGCTCCTCACAGAAGAGCAGGCCTGTCATTCTCCCCTCTTCCTAAAAGCCAAGGTGGGATTTTCCAGCAGTGACGTCTGTAACTTTTCATCAATATTGTTTTAAAGAAATAGAAACAAAAATGAGAATGACGCCACGATTTCATCTCCCCCAAGCCATCCTAGGTCTATATGACTTTCTTTTTTTGGACGAACACAGTCAGAGTTTTTATTTATTTATTAATCTATTCTGGCTCTTCCAAGCTTGGTAATGCTGGAGGATAGTAGTCATTATTGTGAAGCTCCATAAATCACATATATCCTTCGTAAACTAACCTATACACCTCCGGGGGTTTAATTAGGTATTGATAATCACAAAATGTGTATTTTTAAATTTTTATTATTAATCTGTATTCTGGTACTTAACTGATTCTTCCTTTTTTTGTAGGCGTTGTTTAATGAATTTAGTCTCTACATATCAACAGCCAAAAGCAAACTAAGTGAGAATGATACCATCAAAGCAATTCAGTCAGTAATGCTGTTGTGCTCTGATAGTATTAGCAGAAGAGAAAAGGTAAGGAACAATAACCATATACAAGATATGTATGTCATTTCAGTTGGATATCTGTCAACTATTAGATAGATATCTATCAACAATTAGCATAGACAGATTTATAATTTTCAAATCTAAATTTTTAAAAATATTATATTAATACCATTTTGCATTATTTAATCCAAATAAATATTTTTAAGTTTTAGGCTTTAAAAGTCCACCTTTGTGTATGTGTGGAATAAAACTTTTTGTGAGTTAAAGGTGCTCTATGCGATGTTGCAGGATTTTAGCTCGATTTCATTTTTATCTCAAACCGTATGCATCACCTCTCGATCGTCTTGCTGTCTGCCCTCTGAATACAATGGGGAAAACCCGGTCTCGAAAGACAACAAAGAGGCTGCAATACCAAAATAAACACTATGGGCACCACAACAAAAACAAACTTCAGGCAAACAATCGGCAAGAAGAGGTGGTGTTTAATGTGCAAGATCGCATAGTGCACCTTTAAGGCCCAGATTTACTTTAAACAAAATCGAAGAACAAACTGAAATGACTACCATTGGTCTGAGGCACTTATGCAATCGGTGGGCATGTTCTGAAACTCCACCCTCTTTGACACTGGATTTATATATATATATATATATATATATATATATATATATATGTAGCTGAGCTGCCACAGATACAGTGGGGATGAAAAGTATTCAGACTCCTTTAAATGTTTCACTCTTTGCACACCATGTTGACAGAAAACACAGAATTGTTGACATTTTCGCAGATTCATTAAAAAAGAAAAACTGAAATATCACACTAAGTATTCAGACCCTTTGCTATGACACTCATATATTTAACTCAGGTGCTGTCCATTTCTTCTGATCATCCTTGAG
>JAUYWG010000050.1:2845804-2878285 GCA_034779775.1 Enteromius afrohamiltoni | reverse complement strand
AAACTTTTGATCTGTCATCTATGTTCTATTACAAATAAAATATTGACATTTGCCATTTCCACACCATTGCATTCAGTTTTTATTCACAATTAGTTTAGTGTCCCAACTTTTTTGGAATCGGTTTGCAATTTAGATTAATTAATAATGTGTAAAAAATTTTTTAACGCATTTTAATCGCACTTATTTTTGCACCGTGGAACGTTTCTCACTGGATGGGTTTCGGCGGACCGATTATACTGAAGCACGAACTAGCTTTTCTGATGTTCTGAACAGGGATGTCCCGATCCCAATCGGTCGATCTGTTTGCGAGTTTTGGAAGTAAACACGGTCCTGCGGTAAATGCCATCAGGTGAGTGATTTCACACTGAGCCTTATATACTACACACAGCTGTTGTTCACTGACGAGCTGCGCAAATCTACGCTGATAATGAACATGGTTTTGTGCAGCTCGTCAGTGAACAACGGCACAATATTGGTCAGTTGGACTTGGTTGAACAAAAATAAACAATACTTTGTGGCTTAAAGTTATGTATTCAGTCATTATTCAATGGTATACTAAAAATCCATATGAAAAACTTACTTCTCACTATTCTCAGGTCAAATATTTATATGCGATTAAAATGTGATTTATTTCGATTAATTAATTACAAAGCCTCTAATTGATTAAATAGATTTTTTTAATCGAGTCCTGGCCCTAATTTTAACACGTTAACGTTCATATTAAATAAAATAAATTGTGTACATCTGTTAATGTTATATTAAGCTTGTTATGGTTCTCAATTAAGTAAATATATTTTTCCAACGGTGAACAGTCAGTAGAGAAACAAATACTTTAAACTCAAACATAATATTTGTGATTTGTATTGACTTTGTTGATATTTTGCTGTTCTACAGAAAAACTGTCCTTCAGAAGACTTACCCGACGAGACCTTTAATCGGCGGGCAGTCTTGCTTAAAAGTGTCTCGATGGTGATGTCCTGCAGTCCTGTGTGTGAGAAGCAAGCCCTGTTTGCTCTCATTCAGTCCTACAAGGAGAACAGCATTGATGAGCAGCTCATCAAAAAGGTCAAGATATGTAACGTTCTTCAACACTCAATGATGTTCTGACTATTGAAAGAGAAATGAAGAACTATTTCTGTGCTGGCCCTCGCAGGTGCTGAGAGGTGTTTCCCAGGCACTTGGATACAGGGACTCTAAGAGTTTAATTAATTCACACCTGTATTATCTAGTGGCCGAGTGGCTGAACCAAAAGCAGTCCGATACAAGTTACACACTACAGTCCTTCCCCTACACATTGCTGGACTGCTGTAGTCTGGAAGAGTTTTACAGGTATGTGCTGCTATAATGATCACTAGGGCAAATCTTAATCTAAATTAATAATATATAGTATAAGAAGCCTGATAAATCATTTATTTAAAATCACTTTTATGTTATACTGTAGTTATGCATTGAAATTTTAGGTCATCCTACCATGTGCTGATCCCACACCTGGTCTTCCTGAATGATTTTGAGGAGGTGAAATCCATTGGTGCTCACTTGGATCAGGACTGGAAGCAGCTTCTGGCTAATTGCTTTCCCAAGCTCATGGTCAACATCCTGCCACACTTTGCCCTCGCTGGGCAAGACACCCATGTGGCCCAGCAGAGAGAGAAAGCTCATAGGGTGTATGATATACTGAAAAACAGCAACTGCCTGGGCAAACAGGTGAGGATGCAGGGAACTGATTATTAGTGCATTGCTGATTTACACTTAGCTGCACTGACTTGTATCTTCTGTAGACGCAGTTAAAGAGACGCATAGATAAATGTGTTCTACAACTACTTTATGTCATGCAGCAAATTGACAGTTTGATTTGCAACAACCTGGCTGACATTGTGGTGGAGCTATTAATGACACTGCATGAGACAGCAGAAGAAGCGGCAGCGGCTAGAGGAGACCTGCAGAAATTTACTGGGTATATTTCAGTGCCGTATACATATCATTAAAGGATTATATCATGATGAATCTACTTTCATTTTCCATTCAAGATGGTGACTTCAGTACAGGTACAGGATGTCCCTTGATCAACATTCCAATCAGCTACTCAGAATTCAGGGATCATTTTTTTCTGGAAATATCTGTTTTAGGCTTATGATCAGGGTTAGGTGTTTCTACACTATTGTTAATCCGCTATCATTTCCCACTGATTTTAGGCATTCATTTTGGGTAGCGCTAGGTTTAGGCAACCAAACCTCTCTGTAACTCATTCTGGATCTCCCACAAATAATCAAATGATCAATAACTTGTTTTGTGCAGTCAACACGATTAGTATTTACAAGTATTCAAAAGTAGTTGCAGGTACAGTGCTGTTTAAAAGTTTGGGATTAGTAAGATTTGTGTTTTTTTTAATGGAGCCTCTTATGCTCATCAGGGATGTATTTATATGATCAAAAATACAGAAAAAGCAAATTTCTCTGATGCAGAGCTGAATTTTCAGCATCTTTACTCCAGTCTTCAGTGTCACACGAGCCTTCAGAAATCATTCCAATATGCTGATTTATTAATATTTTTAATATTATTTTGGAAACTGATACTCTTTAATTTGATGAAAAAATGTTCAAAAGAAAAGCATTTATTCAAAATAGAATTAAACAAATGTAAAAAATTGTTTACCATCACTTTTTTTCTATTTAACACATCATTGCTAAATGTATGGATATATATATATATATATATTTTTTTTTTTTATTTTATTTTTTTTTTTTAAGAAAAAGAAGAAACGTGAACCTGAACTTTTGAATAGTTGTGTATATTGTAACACAAAATGTTTGTTTTGAATAACAACTGTTCTTTCTAACTTTGTTTATCAAAGAATCCTGAAAAAAGTAACACAGGTCCCAAAAAATACTGAAGTAATGACGCTGAGAATTCAGCTTCATAGGAATAAATAATAAATGATATGTTAATGTATATTTAAATAGAAAGTTATTTTAAATTGCAATAATATTTCACAATTGTTTTTAATTTATTTTGGCAAATAAACTTTTCAGCGGTATTGTACATTTACTAATTTAACGTCAAATAGTGATGTCAACCATGTTTTAGCGCCAAGTCAATGCCAAAATATTCAAAGATGCCAAATTATGCATTTTATGGTACTGCCAACTCTTGCTATGCAGGTAACAAACTTATGAATCCTACTGTAACTCTTCGAATTAATATTAATAAGCTCAACAGTTGATTGTAATGAAATGCCGTTGTTTTAAATGAATGAAAGCATTTAAATGAATCTATTAGTTGTCGATTTGATGGAGAGAGATTGGCTGTATGCAATCTTGGATAATTAAACCTGGCTCTCACCATGAACATAGCTGACATGGTTTTAAAAAAAGGGTTAATTTTCATCTGACTGGAAAAATCTCTTCAGGTTTTGCATCATTGTTCCTAGGAAACCCTGTATAAATCATCATGAATCAAACCTACTTTATTTATGTAACTAGAGAGTTGGATCCTGCTCCAAACCCACCATTCTTCAACTCTTATGTGATCAAAGCCACGCTGGACTACCTGAGCAAATGTCACAGTGCCAGTCACAAATCTCTGGTCGCCATCCTGTCCAAGACTCCTGTAAGCCTCCTTCACAATCTTACATATACACCTGAGCGTCTGCTTATCACTTTATAAATCTCCCGCATCTGTGTGTGTTCTGTATGCTTCAGATGTCCATTCAGAGGATCCTCATAGCCATCTGTCAGAAGGCTGCTGAGACCACCAACGGCTACGAGAGGCACCGCATACTGATGATGTACCACTTGTTTGTTAACCTGCTGCTCAAAGAAGTGAAGGACGGGCTGGGCGGAGCCTGGGCGTTTGTGCTGCGTGACATCATCTATACGCTTATTCACCACATCAACAGCAGGTCTGTGCGCGCACAGAATTAGAGCCGTTTCAGGGTTTTTGTGTGGTTGAAGATGTCTTATTTTCTGCTGTAGGTCACGTCAGCAGGATGAGGTGTCCACTCGCAGTCTCTCTGTGTGTTGTGATTTGTTGTCTCTGGTCTGTCAGACGGCCGTTCAGTACTGTGATGATGCTCTAGAGAGCCACCTGCAGGTTATCGTGGGTACTCTCACAGCACAGGTCACTGAGGAGTCTGCCATATCTCAGCAGGTGAGAAAGAAGAGTGAATGTGAACTTTACGTCACAATTGCGTTATATTTAGATCTATTCATTTAGCATTCGAGGTGAACACGGAACACAGTCATGTCTGCGGAGCAATGCAGTTTATGCAGTCTCACAAATACTGTCGTCATGACTAACACAGTGAAAACTAATGGGAGTACACAAATGTAGAAACCCAGACTCACACTGCTCCAGCAATATAGAGAAAGATTGTTGATCGATTTCCGAATATAAAATGATTAACAGTATAGATAACAGATGTTAAGTGCAGAATAACTTCTCATATGTTTATCTATCAGGAACATTGTAGTTAGTGGGCAGTGAAGAACCGTACAGCCTGAAAAGCTTTCCCAGTGCTGTTATATAAGCTAAGTTGTCCTTTATGTATTTGTGTTTACAGGGCTGGCCGTTGTAGCCGAAGGAAATGCTTTAGTATTGGAATTAGTCTTTCTCTGGGAAAAATCTTAATTTGAACCATTGTAAAAACAAAAAAGAGCAATGGTTAATAGATATGTTACATGGAACATGTTTAAGGTTTTCAGTCTGGAATTCTAAATTGGTTTGCCAGGCTGGTAATGTTGGTTTATTTTATATGACTAGCAGAATAACAATGAATATATTGTAAATACATTTCCTTGCTCTGTTTGCTTGCGTGATTTGATTCAGTATTTAGCAGGGAATTCTAAAACGTTGTATGCTTCCAGGTCCTCAGTCTACTAAGGTTCCTGGTTATTGAAAACCCAGAGAACAGCATGTTGAGAAATTCCATACCCCTGCTGGAGCCTTTTCCTGACCGAGCACACTTTAGAGAGCTGAGAGCCGCCCAACATGCTCTCAAATACAGCTCAGGGGCCTTCACTCTCAGACAGGTCAATATTACGTCTTTTTCAGAAATGCTTTGTAGACCCACATTAGTTACATTTAGTCATTTAGCAGACGCTTTTATCCAAAGCGACCTAAAAATAATTACAGTCTTAAATAACCTAAAACAGTACACATGTAATAAATGAAATGAAAACAAAGAACAGAGCAAGCTAGCATTATAGACTTTTATACATATTATTAAAGTTCAAATGTCCATCTGTTGTATTGGAAGATAACCATGAACTAAGTTGAATTTGAAGATTGAGTTATTTGAATTTAAGTAATTTAGAATTGTATAACTGTGATATAAGATATGCCTGAACATTGACAATTCTGCTCTTCCCCGTTTTTCTGTATATTGCAGGAAATTGAGCATTTTCTGTCTGTAGCATCTTGTGATTCTTTGCCGCTGGCCCGTTTGGAGGGGTTGAAAGATCTAAAAAGGCAACTTCACAGCCATAAACAGCAGATAGGACAACTCTTGAAGGAATGCCATGGTCAGAATCCCATTCGTTATATATCTTTCACCCTATTAGCAGTGTCTTAACGCTTCATGCCCATATCTGATGTTTGTGTTTGTTTAGCTGATCCTGCCAGCTGTATTTTGGTTAAGCTAGTTCTTAACCTACTTCAGCTTTGCAAAATCGCAGCTAACCATCCTGGTGGAGGAGACATCTTGAGTAAGTGTTTTTCAGTATTGACATGCAATAAAATGAAAAAAAAAAAATGACATTACGAGTGCATTTTTTTATGTTTATACAATACAATACAATACGCTGTTTATTTATAGAGCACATTTAAAACAACCAGAGTTGACCAAAGTGCTGAACATAGTAAAATAAGAAAAAACTAGCACAAAAATATGACAAAATTAAAAACAGCATGAAACATCAGTAGAATGAAGTTCAGAGTATTCAAAGCAAGCATGCGTCTGTAGGGCATACTTGAAGGCAGAGATAGAGGGAGCTAATCTAACATGGAGCGGTAGGTTGTTCCAAAGTTTCGGACCAACAATTGCAAAAGCTCTGTCCACGTTTTTTAAATCTAGATCTAGGCACAACAAGTAGACCGAGGTCACTAGATCTCAAAGCTCTTGAAGGGGTGGACGGATGGAGCAAGTCTGTAAGATACTGAGGGGCAAGATTATTAAGAGCTTTATAAACAAAGCATAAAGAATTTTAAAATCAATCCTATATTTAATGGGTAGCCAATGCAATGAGTTACTGACTCGTACCTATGTGTGCCAGAGAGCAATCTAGCAGCTGCGTTCTGCACCCGCTGTAGACGAGATAGAGATGACTAAGAAACACCATAATAAAGGGAATTGCAATAGTCTAAACAAATAGTTACAAAGGCATGGTTCACTGTTTGAAAATTACTCTTTAGAAAGCAGCCGAGGGTGAAAAAAGCATGATTATACTACAGCACTGAAGTTTGCTAACATTGATAATTCTAATAATAAATCAGCAGATTAGAATGGTTTTTGAAGGATCATGTGACACTTTAGACTGAAGTAATGACTGGTGCAAATTCAGCTTTGCTTTTAAAAAAATGAATTATATTTTAAAGTATATTAAAATAGAAACCCATTATTTTAAATGGTAAATATATTTTACAATATTTTTTTTTCCCCTGTATTTATGATCAAATAAATGCAACTTTTGACTGGTAGTGTAATTATATATGCATATATTTCCAGATGAAATTACAGACAGATTGAACCCTAATTTACTGTACATTAATAGCTGGAGGCAGGTAGAGCATTTGATTGGACACAAATATCTATATGCCCATTTATTTACGATTCTGATAGCACAGCAGTAACTACTTTGTACTTTACATTTACACTTAGTCATTAATTGAATAAGCTGTGTGCCCTGTCTTTTTTACTTTACCACGTTTTTTTTTTTTTTACTCATTTATCATTTACTCTTCAGAGGCTGCTGGCCGGTGCCTAGGAGAACTTGGGCCAGTTGACTTATCATCCATTGCCTTGCACCATGGGAAAGACCAGCTGTATGCTAGAGCAGCCGATTTGTTCTCTGACGTTCCTTTTCAGTGGATCTTCATCATCCTGAACTGCATGGACAATGCCCTCACACATCACAGGCACTTCATTACAACTTAATTATCACATCATACACTTTCACACTGTGCCTAGATCAAGAACCTATTTCTAGACTTTGCTTTCGAATAGCAATAATTACGAATGTGAGTGCTCCAATTATCTGTCTTATCTTTTTATTTCAGTATTGCGGTGCGTCAGGCTGCTGGCGTATGTTTAAAGGACGTCTTGGCCACTCAGTGTGGGATTGAATTTGGGGAAATGTACAAAAGCAAAAGGGACCCTTTGCTTGCATACATAAACCCCTTTCGCTCTGCCAAGAAACGGGCAAGTCTTTCACATTGGCATATTTATACATGAAATCTTTTGATTCCAACTCCATGCTTACATTTTTGTGAACTGATAGCCTTATAGGATTCATCTGCTCTTTTATACAGGAGACCATTGTGAGTATGGAAGTGACCTCAGAGTCCAGACATAGGCTGGACAATTCTGAACTCTGGTTAGTGCAACCTGGTGGACACAAGGACTGGTTAAAGAACCTGTGTATGGCCCTGTTAGACACTGGAGGTGTCCGAAATGAGGCTCTGCTTCTCACCAGACCTTTATGTGAGGTACACTGCGGAAATAGGGGCATGCTGTTAGATCTGTTTTACACATGAGTATTTGACTGACTCAAAGTCTCAATGCAGAATCTGAGTGGAAAAACTCTTCTCTTACTGCTGTAGGTAAAAACTGATTTTTGTCAGAGGATGCTGCCACTCTTTGTTCATGATATTCTTTTGGGAGATGTGGATGGTTCCTGGAGGCAGCTGTTATCCACACACATCCAGAGTTTCTTCAGTCAGTGCCGCAGACCCTCCACCCCCACCAGCCGACCCACAACCCCCATGCTCTCTGATTCAGGTACAAAGCTTTTTGGTAAAAGCTGAAGTGCTGCAATGCTACCTTAATTGTCATTCCTTGCAAAAGAATGTTTTTTTCTCTGTTTTAACAGGGAACAGTATTGATATTGGCAACCAGAGCCAGATAGACAAAACCTCACTCCGCAGCATGCTGGCAGTCATAGACTATCTTAGGCAACAGAACCGCCCAGTGAAACCTGGAAGGTTGGACAACTTTTAATTTTTGTCAAATTCGGTTTATCCAAAGCAGTAGAAAGTAGGGTTGGGCGATGTCGACCAATTTGGCATCATACGATTTCTAATGTGAAACATTGCGATGTTATACATTATATGCGTGGGGTGTGAGGGAATATAGCAATCGACGATAAAGTCTGACAGTTTTTTTGTCAGTTTTAATGAACAAAAATAGACATTATAAAAGCATATGAGGCTTAAGGTGGAAACAAAGTCAACGCTGTACTACCATCAAGTTCAAAATAAAAATGTAAAGTTAAATATAGCTAATTTTGTGCTTATCCAAAACTATATGACCAGTAACAAATAAAAGATTCACGAGACCATGAATGCCTGTTAAATAAACGTTACCCATAACAAATTGTATCTCATGTTTAATCACTGCAGAGACACCAGAGCCAGCTGCTCTCAGCGGATACATAAGCACTGAGCGCCCGGTGATCGCCAGGAGCTACGAAATCGGCATATCAAATAGGCGTTATCTTAATAAATAAACCACAGATTTCAGTATTAAAGGAGTCATACAAAGCCAATTTTCTTTAGGGTTTTAATGTAAAGTTTGTATTATAGTTTTCTCAAAGATAGTTTAAAAAACGCTGATTTTACCCTGTCAACAACAGCTCTTTAGAAACCACTCTGTTCTGTGTACTTCCCCTTTAAATCTTTACAAGCTCCGCTGACCCCGCCCCTCTTTTCCGAGGCACTCTCAGAGGATCTTTTTTAGCCGTATTCATAGCACATTATTAGGAAAGGTGATTTGCTAAGATTCATTAAAAAACATTATACTCACTGCTTCTGTAGGTGAGGCTGGATCATGATTTGCGCGAACGTAAACGCATTTCTGTTGATCAAGGGCGCGTATGTTATCCTTCACAATGGGCATACTGTACTGTAACTAACCCTACCGCTCGGTGGAAATGAACCACAAGAAAACAACTTTCAGTAAGAGTATGCTATTTGGCTTTTGCGGTCAAATTATCCAAGCGTGCGATTTTAGGGTGCAGAAAAAAATGATTCCTTGAAATTAGCCTTAATGTGACTTAAGACATTCCTCCATGAAATATAAAAAACAACCAAAACAATACATAATTTGACATGTCGTGGTTAAAATTCTGATAGCATAATTGTCATGAATGTTATGTATGTACTGCATACACTGTTTGACATTTGTTAGTAAACAAATTAAAATATGTTTGCGAAAAACTCATTGACCAAGGAATAAGATGAATGTTGCAGATTAGAGCGATGACGGAACTTGTCCGTCTTTGTCGATCATTTGTAATGACACCTGGTTAAAACACATAGTTTCATTCTCACTGATTGTACAATGCAGTAATTTAGGATTACCCTTTTACATTTTGTTTTTTCAAAGTAAAGAATATGGGACGGTGTGTGATTCAAATTTTTGGCTGGATCTAAATTATCTGGAGGTGGCTGGAGCCGCTCAGATGTGTTCTGCCCATTTCACTGCTCTTCTGTACTCTGAGATCTACGTGGACAAGATCAGATCCAACATGGAGCAGAGCCGAAGGTACTGCTGGCGACTCTCTGCTTATTGTTAGGCTATTTGTATTGTGTCTACTTAATGTGTAATATAATCATAATCATATTGTTCTAGTTGTTGTGAAGAGCTGTTTGGTGACCAGCTGCATGTGTTTGTCCCCAGGTCACAGTCTCGAGTGTCAAGAAGGATCGTGTTTGAGGAGAGCAGCCAGACTCTGTCCATCAGCAGTGTGAATGAAAAGAGTTTAGAAGACTCTGGCATCAGTCTCCAGGTGGGTGATGGGCATCAGTGCATGCAAGTAGAGTGGATCAATTGCAATATTGCAGTATATTGCAACCACTTCTCAAAATCATTTCTTGTTACGTTTCTCTACTCTTTTTCACTCTGTGTTCAGCTTACACTCAGAAAATCTACAGGACTCTATTGATCATAATGCAGTAAAATACTGTGGGTATTAAGTTAAGACTATGTACATTGTTCAATTTTTCTGTTTCAGGATCTTCTGATTGAAGTGTACAGATGCATTGGAGAACCTGACAGCCTGTATGGATGTGGAGGAGGCAAGTTAATCAGTCCTCTGACTAGGTGAGACTTTCCAGTTATATGTTATATTATTAGCATCTGGTAGTTTTATCTGTTAACATGATTTATTGTGTGCCAACAATTACAGTTTAATTAGTGTTCAATAGCAATAGCAAAAATGAATGAATGCTTCACGTATGTATTTAGATTAATGAAACAAACGTGTTGCTCACCGTTTAATAGTTAATGCATTATTAATTTTAACTAACAGGTCCTTTTTTTAGTTTCTTACTAATTAACATCTAGAAGTTTTGATTTGATTTTTTTTGTGGTCTCCAGAATTCGAACGTATGAACACGAAGCCATGTGGGACAAGGCTTTAGTTTCATATGACCTCCACTCCAACCTCCCAGAGGTCACACGGCAGACCGGCATAGTAGAGGTACATTTTCTGCAAAAATGAAGATAATGGTTGCAATTGAAAATTGTGAGCTGTGTTCAGCAGCGGTTAGTTTGTGTCTTTCTCAGGGTCTGCAGAACTTTGGTTTGTGTAGCATTCTAAACACATATCTTCATGGGCTGGAGAAGGAAGGGGTGGAGTGGGGTCCTGAACTTCGAGAGCTACGCTTTCAGGCTGCCTGGAGAAACACACAGTGGGACTGTGACCTGCCTGAGAGGTGTGGCTTTGTAATTACACTTTTTATGCATTAGAAGAACTCTGCATTGGCGTTATGGTAAAAAAAAAAAAAAGTGTCTGTCAGTTGTAATTCTATTGTGTACCTTTTATTCTGTGGTATATATAGTCTAATCTGCCACTAAAATCAGTGTCTAAAAATGTGAGAAGTGATATTAGAAAATAGAATTGATAAAATATTTTATTTTTTATATATTATTTACATTTTTAGAAATGAGAAGCTGAAGCCTGGCATCAATGAGTCCTTGTTCAATGCCGTCCAAGCTTTGAGAGACAGAGAATTCTCCCTCTTTGAGCAAACCCTCAACTACGCCAGGTACAGTCAGTATCTAGACTACTCATTCATGTGTAGGCTTGTTCACACCAAAAGCAATAACTGTAACTGTACGTTTTGAAAATTACTCTAGTTCTGTGAACCAGAGTCCACCCCACAACTGTAATGATAAAGACATAGTAGGGGAACAATATCATACATTTTTTTCCAGCTGATCAATAATAAAAATAGTTACGGCATGTTAATAAAGTTTTGAGTGTTTAAAGGGCCAGACAACTTAACTGCAGCACTTTCAAGCTGAATGCTATTGTGTGTTGTTATGGATGCTAATAGTTATCTTTACAGTTCTTGATGTGAACAGTCATCAGTAATAATTACAGATATAGATCCTGTCCGTAGAGGGTCCTTCATCTGATTTTTCTGTGTTTTTATCAGAGGTCGTGAGGTTGAGGAGTTGTGTCGTGGTAGTCTGGAGGCCGTGTCTTCTCTCTATCCTGCTCTCTGTAACCTGCAAAGAATTAGTGAAATTCAGAGTGTCGAGGAGCTTTTCTCCAGGTCAGATTCCACATATTAATTTTAGAATTATATATACATTTAGAATTATGTTTCCTAATAACCAAATAAAGTCTTAAGAAGTGTAAATAACTTAAAGGTGTTATTGTAAATATTTCACCAAAAAATTATCCTGTTTTTTACTCACCTTTGAAGCATCTTTGGTGTATGTGACTTTCTTCTTTCAGACAAATCCAATCAGGGTTATGATAAAAATTGTCGATTACCCATTCAAAGGTTTGGAGGGGTCTGGACAATTTTTATTCTAACTCTGATTGGATTTGTCTGAAAGAAGAAAGACGCGGTAATGGTTACCAGTTCTAATTCCATGGCAAAAGTTTGGGCAAAATAAGCGAACTGTTTTGTTTTTAATCATAACTAAAACACGTTTTTAGCAGGTGCGAGCTGCAGTGGCGCAACCCTATTCTGGAAAAGGGGGCGGGAAGCAAAAGCTCATTTGCATTTAAAGGAACAGGCACTTGAGCTGAAACTTCAGAAACATTCTGGGGACACCAGAGACTCTGACATTTTGTAAAAAGGGGCATAACATGGCTCCTTTAAAAATTAGTTTTACAAAGCTGGTGCTCTTAAAAGTTCTGAAATATTTACAGCAAAGTCATTTTTTCATGATAGAACTTAATGGGCCGGTTTCCTGGATAGGAATTAGTTTAAGCAAGGACTAGACCTTTGCTAATTTAGGACATTTAAGAATATTTAGAAACATGTCTTACAAAAATGCATTATCTGTGAGCATTTTAAGACCAAACAATGGCAATAATGTATTTTAAGATATCTCAGTGCAAGCCTTTTCCAGTTTAGACAGCTCTTAACATTTATTTTAATCTAGGACTAGTCTTAAATCCTGTTCAGGAAACTGCCCCAAAGTCTTCTTGTAAGATCTGGAAGTGTGTTGCCATTTAATTGTCCTTAAATAGCGTATTATCACACATAAATAGCTGTAACATAATTTTATTGTTCTTTAAAATTCCATTTTAAAATATAAAAAATGCTGATTATTATTATTAAAGAATAAGACACAAATTATAGCGTAATACCATAGACCTGCACATTATTAATATTATTTTTCTATTCTTGACAGGCCTGTAACTGACTCAAGCCTTAATGAAGTGTACAGGAAGTGGCAGCAGCATTCAGATCTCTTAACCGACAGTGATTTCAGCCTGGTCGAGCCCATCTTAGCACTACGTTCCTCCATACAGGAAACACTGATTTCCTCAGAGACAAATCCAGACCGGAGGAACTACCTGATCTCTGCCTATTCCTCCCACCTGATGGAGCTGTGCAAGCTGGCTCGTTCTGCAGGGAACACACAGGTCTCTATATGTTCCTCTTTGATGTTTGATCACTGACAAGCTACGCAATATCAGCTTCAGTATCGCAAATCAATCATATTATGACCTTTTTTGGTATTTGTAGCTGGCAGAACGAGCAGTTTTCCACATGAAGCGGCATAGCCTGGTAGGTGGTGGTGGCGGCAGCGGCTCATGGGCCTGGCAGCTGGAGGAGGTGCAGGTGTTCTGGGTGAAGAAGGAGCATGGGCTGGCTTTGGGGCTACTCAAACAGATTATCCATAAATTAGAGGATCTGGTGAGTTGAAGTGTGCTTAAGGTAGCATCCATAGTCCATTTCACAGGTGTATATAATGCCAGATGTTCCAAATTCTCATGTATCTGCTGAATAACTCTTGGTGTGAGCAGGTGTGTGTAAACCCTGCCGTGGTGCCTGTGTATTCGGAGTGCTTGAGACTGTGTGGAAGCTGGCTGGCCGAATCCTGTCTGGAGAGCCCTGCTGTCATACTGGAGAAATATCTGGAGAGGGTAAAGCACTCACATATTCTGAAAGGCATAAAATGATTTCAGTCACATTTCCATTCTAGTGTGATTGCATTTATGATGTTATAAAGTCAATTCTGTCATCATCATACCTCTTTACAGTGGTAAATATCAAAATAGGGCCACTGCACAATTGATTGTTAGGATTCATGGCGAAAATCTAAATGTAAAAAGCTGTGGTTTATCAACAAAAGTGAAGACTTAAAGGATCCCAAAATGTTGTACGTGACCGTAAACAAAAAACAAAAACAATCTTGAGTGTCTTTTTTTTGTATTATTTAGATTAATACATCATTATACTGAAAGCTGAAAAATAAGCTTTCCATTGACAATGGTTTGTTAGGATCGGACAACATTTGGCTGAGATACAATTATTTGAAATAATATTGAGAACATTGCCTTTAAAGTTCTTAGCAATGCATATCGCTAATCAAAAACAAAGTTTTTATGTATTTACAGTAAGAAATTTGGTAAATAACTTCATGGAACATTATCTTTACTTAATATCTTATTTGTGGCTATTGCTACAAATATACCCCAACTTAAGACAGGATTACATATATAAAACTTGGGGATCGAAAGTTTGGGCACCCCTGGTAAAAAGTTGTATTAATGTGGAAATTTGGAGATTTTTCCATCTTTCCTTGATGTCTTTATGTACTCTATGTACTTTTTACCTGGGGTGCCCAAACTTTTGATCCCCACTGTATGAGTGATAAAATTATTTTTTTTATATATATATATATTTCTTATTAATATGCATTTTATTTGATATATTATTTAATAATAACTACAACAATAATTATAATAATAATAATAATAACAATAATTTGAATTTACATCCATATTAATATATAATCTTAATTTTTTTGTCAAACTGAGCAGTTCTACAAACAAGCACAGCAAACCTGGATTTCTTTTTTAATTCATATTTAAACCTTAATCACAATGTGTAATAAAAAAAAGCAGCCCTATAATCAAAGTCATAGTCATGATTTTTGTGTTTGGGATAATGATCTGTTGTTGCTGGACAGGCTGTGGAGGTCATTGAGGATCACTGTGGAGATTCAAACGCTAAACTTCAGAACCAGAAGACCCAGGCTTTCTTTTCGCTTGCCCGTTTCTCTGATGCACAGTACCAGAGCATTGAAAACTACATGAAGTCATCGGAGTTTGAGAACAAGCATGCTCTTCTGGAAAAGGCCAAGGAGGAAGTTGACCTGATGCGGGAGAGGAAGGTCATCAACAACAGGTCCGTGTAAAAAAGGAATCTTTTGCTTACCAGTTACAGATATACAACGACTATACAATGTACATGATGTATATATAATAAATTATGAAAAGGCACATTTCTTTTGTTCATGTGCAGATACACAGTGAAAGTTCAGAGGGAACTAGAGCTGGATGTCAAGGCACTGGCTAACCTGAATGCCGATCGCAACCGCTTCCTCCTCAAAGCTGTGGAGAACTACATTCAGTGCTTAGAACTGGGAGAGGAACATGACACTTGGGTCTTCAGACTGGCCTCTCTCTGGCTGGAGAATGCTGATGCCAAAACCGTAAATGATATGATGAAGGTATAACCCCCCATCTACAAAAAAAAATTATAGTAATTTATTGATAATTTATTGAAGCTTTAAATTAAAAAAATGCATATGTGCTTATTTTTAGTATCATGTTTGATTTATCAAACTTTTTTGATTCATATAAGAGAATATGCAGCTTATGCTCAAGGAGGAAAAAAAGGCTTTTTCAAAGGCCTAAAATCAGTTGCTCATTATTTCAATTATAATTGTAGTTTGTGTGTTTTATATTAGTGTGGTGTAAAGAAAATCCCGTCATATAAGTTCCTGCCCCTGATGTATCAGTTGGCTGCTAGAATGGGCACCAAAGTGTCCAGTTCCATGACCTCACAGGATGTGGGATTCCATACCGTTCTAAATGAGGTAACGTTCATCTCCTGTTTGTTTTTTTCTGAATTTTAACCTCACAGTAAAACCTCAAAATATACTCTCACAACTGAAATGTGTTCTGTCATCAGCTGATCGGTCAGGCATCTCTTGACCACCCTCACCACACTCTCTTCATCATCTTGGCACTGGTCAACGCCAACAAGGATGAGAGTTTCTCTCGCAGCCGTTTGTCCAAGAGCACTGCACGCCAGCCTTCACCTCTGGACCTGGTAATTCATATATCTGCCTGTAAAACACAAATAAATGAAAGTATTACAATGTAAAAAAAAAACTTAAAATTTACGATTAAAAAAAAACGGACTCTACAGTGCGACCTCTCCGTGGCATTGAAGGTCTCCCAATTTGTCGCACCGCAGAATAGGTTTTATTGTATTTTGTCATGGTGAATGACATGTTAGACAACTAGTTGTCCAGTCCTGTTCTGTTCACACAGTGCCTGTGTTCTGAGAATGCAGTTGTGAGTCCAGAAATTTTACAGGTGTGAGTTTGGTTACAGAATGCGGTTGTCACACCCGTAAATAACTGAACTGTGTGTGAACGTAACCGTATTAAGAAACAGGATTGATAACCGTATTCTGCTGCTGTGTGAATGCAGCCTTTAGTTTTTGCAGCCTGGCAAATTCTGGGAATGTCAGTTTAAGTTTTTTTTTTTTTTCTGTAAATTTTACAGGAATTTACCATTTAACAGGTTTTTACCGTAACATTTTCAGATTTTTACTGTTAAAATCACTGTCATTTTTTTACAGTGTAATCTACCAAAAATACTATAGCATTTAGTGCTGTCAAATGATTTATTATGATTTACATAATATATTTGTGTGTATTGTGTATATTTTATATGTATATATAAATACATACACATAGCATATATTTTGAAAATATTTAGATGCATTTACATGTGTATATTTATATTCCTATATTATATATTCCTTATATATAAATGTAACATATTTTCTTAAATATATACATGCATATGTTTGTATTTATATATACATAATAAATATACCCAGTACACACTATGTATTGTATATATTATGTAATTTATTTTTTTTTTCTCGATGCAATTAATGATTAATCATTTGACAGCACTAATTCATGAGTTTGCGCTTGCTTAATGATAGTGAAGCATGTTTGGCGAGCCAGTTCGGTGAACCCCGAGCCCTAGTAACGAGAGTCCTAAATGAGGGCGTGGCTCGGAGTCCATCTCGCACCCTGTGTGCCACCCCTGCTGATTGAAAGATTGGTAACAGCTGATTTGGGTTTTGTACACGCTTCCTCCTGAAATTGGTTAATAAACTACATTTAAGATTTGTATTATTCATTTACAACTAATTAATTTAATTTCTGCTTTTGGATTTTTTCTAGTGATGATGTCTAAATGCTATGTAGAAGTTGTGTTGTGTCCCTACAACCTTTTTTTGAACTAAACGATTGATCTTGGTGTTTTGGGATATAGGAACGGGCTAATGTTGCTCGGAAGATTATTGATGTTGTTCGTGAAAAGCGGGCCAAGATGGTTAAAGACATTGAAATGCTTTGCAATGCCTATATCACTTTGGCTTACATGGACGCCAGTCGCCATAAAACCGAAAAGAGTGAGTGCAAAAGATTATAGTTGTTTCCAGTCTGTTCTGTTTGTGATTTAAAGGCTTACTCCACCCCAAAATGAAAACTTTGTCACTTACCCCCACATCCCACAACTTGTGAAAGCTCCAGAGCACAATTTAAAATATTTTAGATGAAAAAACAGGAGGCTTGTGACTGTCCCAAGTAACTGAGCTGGGTGTCGCAATTTTAATCAGTAAATGAACAAAACAAGTGTTTATAACTAATATAACTAATAGGAATGTTATATACTGATTTTGAGCTGTCCCAAACCCACATGACTGTAGAACAAAAAGTATATTCTGAGAGCTCCTTCTCTCACAATGTAATAAAATGTATGTGTGTGTATATATAGAATATCTTGTGGACTAATCATTTAACTTATAATAGAAAGTGCCTCAAGATCTGTTTTGTACTCGCTGAATTAGGAATACTTACATGTTCAGTTAATTTAGATAAAATCACTGGCTAATTGACTTTTATTGGCAATATTGTTTGTGTTTTTCAATGTGAGTTATTTAAGAGTAAGAGTGGTACTAATAGACTGAATGTTATGTACTGACTAATGATTCTGTTCTGTGCAGAAGCCATACCTATTCCATCTGAACAACCCATCATGCAAATCAAGGACCTAGATGATGTTATCATTCCTACTATGGACATCAAGGTGACCAATGTCTCTTCCTTTTTTCTGTCAGAGAAGCCTGATGTGATTACTTAAGCTGGTTGTATATGTTGGCATTTCTTTCAGGTGGATCCATCAGGCGGATATGAAGACCTTGTGACTGTCAGGTCCTTCAAACCTCACTTTCACTTGGCAGGAGGCGTCAACCTACCCAAGATAATCGACTGTGTGGGTTCAGACGGCAAGAGCAGGAGACAGCTAGTCAAGGTCTGGTTATTAAAGAAGGGCTTTTCAGTATTGTGCTTTTTTCTAAATATTCTGAAATTAAAATGATATCCAATTAGAATTTCATACAAAACGTGTTTTCATGTCACTTTTACTGCTTAAGTGTTGACTTGTTTAAGATGTATGGTTTGTTGGTCAGTCTTTAATGAAAAATCTGAAGGGAGTTTGTGTGTTGTGACACAGGGTCAGGATGACCTGAGGCAGGACGCAGTCATGCAGCAAGTCTTTCACATGTGCTCCACCCTCCTGCAGCGCAACGCAGAAACTCGCAAAAGGAAACTCAACATCCGCCGTTACAAAGTAATATATGCACCTACTGTATCCTACAGATCTTTTCATGACAAGTTTGAAGGTTTTTTAATACGACTAGTTAATTTTTTAAGTGTGTTGGTAATGTACGTCTGCTTGCTAGGTCAAATGCCCAATAGACATTTTTTTAGACCACAGTTACAGTATATATAAACATGGCTTCATCAGCACTACTCTGTGTGTTTGTACCAGGTGGTGCCGTTTTCCCAGCGCAGTGGTGTTTTGGAGTGGTGCTCTGGCACTGTGCCCATTGGAGAGTTCCTGGTCGACCCACAGAAGGGGGCGCACAAACGCTTCCGCCCACAGGACTGGCCCAACATGTCCTGCCGCAAGAAAATGATGGTACTGAGTTTTATCTTCTCATTCATTGTTACAATCATTATACTATTCTATTAATAGTCCTAAACTGTTGTGGAAGAGTAGAAGACTGAATTTATTTAAATGTTAAACTAAATTAATTAGTTGGTTAATTATATAATTGTTTTCTGTAGAACTGGCTTTAAAGTTTGTTTCTTAATAGATTAATTTTGCAACATTGACATGTTATCTGCTTATTATTATGAGGATTCTTTCAAACTATATGCACTAAGTGCTATATACAGTTGAAGTCAAAAATTGCAGCAATTTTTTTGGTGGTAGTTTTCCACCAAACTGTCTGCTGTTCTTCACAAAAATGCCACAAATTCTCTGGTTTAGCAGTTTTTGTGTATTTGAAACCTTTCTAATAGGGCTGCACGATTATGGCAAAAATGATAATTGCTGATTATTGTCTTGAAATTGCAATTATACAAAAAACATTGTAATCAATGATGCTCCAAGAAAAAACATGCATTACCATGCATTATGAGCCAGGGGTTGAAAACTTTTGAACTTTTGTAGATTAGGGTAAATTTAAATTGTGTTGTCTTCTGAGAAATATTGAAGTATCTTTTGTAACTTCTGAAGGGCAGTACTAAATGAAAAAAAAAAGATATTTTGGCAAAATTAGAACAATTTAACTATTTTGCTCTTAATGCATTGTTTTTCCTTCTGGGGAGCATCAGTGAGTGTTTGAACCTTCTGTAAGATTTGCATACGAGTCCCTCAGTTGTCCTCAGTGGAAAGTGGAAAACCAAAAAATGAGTGAGAGCCGAAGGGTTTTTCTGAAGGACAGCAGGCAGTTTAACCGTTCTGGACAAACAAGGGACTCTGGAACAGCTATCACTAAACAAAAAACAGAGCAGCTGAGGATTGTATTAAGAATCAAGTGTATATACATTTTTGAACGGGGTAAATTTTATAAATTCAAGTATTCTTGAATCCTGAGTTTCTCTTGTGGACCATATGTAAACATCTTCTATGTGAAATATCTTATTCAGGTCATTACTCAATAAACAGTAAAATGCATTCTGTACGATCTCTCTTATTTTGGTAAAATAACTATCATTTTGCAGATTCTGCAAGATGTAAATAAATTTGACTCAAGTACTAGACATTGTCTTCACAAAAAGCGTGTTCTCGTGTTTATGGTGTAGGAGGCCCAACGGCTGGAATTTGATGACAAACTCCAGGCTTTCACTGAGGTGTGTCAGAACTTCCGGCCAGTATTCAGATACTTTTGCATGGAGCGCTTTCTGGATCCTGCAGTGTGGCTGGAGAGACGGCTAGCGTACACCCGCAGTGTGGCCACCTCTTCCATTGGTACACATAATAGTATAATTAAAACCAATGAACCATATTATTATGTGATGTGTCATTTCTGTGCTCTGCATCTTGCCTCAGATTTGAACTTTTAACAATATTATTTCATGAATTTGATGGGCAATTAATTTAAGTGCAGTTAAAATAGTGACTTGTTTGTGTCTGACAGTTGGTTACATCGTTGGCCTGGGTGATCGGCACATTCAGAACATTCTTATTGATGAACAGACTGCAGAACTGGTCCACATAGACCTGGGTAAGTGTAAAATATGGCTGCAGAAGATCTTCAGTGTCTTCATGTTTTTATCGTCACCTTCATCATTTTTCCACACAGGTGTTGCATTTGAGCAGGGCAAAATCTTGCCAACCCCTGAGACGGTTCCCTTCAGATTGTCTCGAGACATTGTGGACGGGATGGGCATCACAGGGGTGGAGGGTGTCTTCAGGAGGTCAGTCTTCAGGAAATTACCCTCACTTAAAGAAATAGTTCAGCCAAAAATAAAAATCCTGTCATCATTTATTCAGTAGTAGTTCCAAATCTGTATGAATTTCTTTGTTCTGCCGAACACAAAGGAAGATATTTTAAAGAAACCAGGCTGTTTTGGGTCACCATTGACTTCCATAGTAGGAACAAAATTCTATGGAAGACAGTGGTTACCCAAAAACTTAATTTAATTTTTGGCCGAACTATTCCTTTAACTAATGTTAACTAATGAACTTTATTGTAATCCTACCATATATACATATAAATAAAAGCTCTTAAACCTAGATCAATTAAATGAGGTTAATATACATCTATAACAATCTTTGGCTCTTCAGGAGAGAAGTGAATTGTCAAGTCAAGTCACATTTATATAACACTTTATACAATACATATCTCCAAAGCAGCTTGGCATTTATAAATAATCCAGAAAATAACAGTGTTGAAGTATTGAATGATTATATTATTATATCTTGTAGATGTTGTGAGAAGACAATGGAAGTTATGAGGAGTTCTCAGGAAGCCCTGTTGACCATCGTTGAGGTAAACATGAATTAATTCATCACATCTCCTACCGAACCGGTGCCATTTGTCAGTAAACGAATGCTGCTTTTTATGTTTGCAGGTGTTGTTGTACGACCCTCTGTTTGATTGGACCATGAATCCTCTGAAGGCCTTCTACCTGCAGCAGCACGACGAGCACGCAGAGCTCAACACCACCCTCAACCCCACGCCTGGAGGAGACGAGATCGACGCCCAGCACAAGGCCAGGTAGCACATCTCTAAACGCTCATTCGTTCTGGACATTTTGCTATCATTAAATATTTGGGAGCATAGACACATGTACCAAAACCTGTAAGGGGATGATTTAATTATCAATGAGACGAGTATTTTGTAAATGTGCTAAAATTGTGATTTTTCTGTGACAAAAAAGATACGATTCAGAAAAAATGAAAACCCTTTTAAATAGAAAAAAAGTACAGTTGTAGTTACGGTATTTTGTCAGTTAGAGTATACAGTACTCACGCACTAATTAGAATGAAGGCTTTAAATGAAAATGCAGATGTATTAAGTTCATGTACACACATTTATCTTTTCCTCATTGCAAGACCATGTGTTGAACATCATCAAGCTTATAGACGTGACTTCTCTTATGTGCTGATGTGTTCGTGTTTCTGCAGTGACAGTCAGAGCTTTAATAAAGTGGCGGAGCGTGTGTTGCTCAGACTGCAGGAGAAGCTGAAGGGCGTCGAGGAGGGGACGGTGCTCAGCGTGGGCGGCCAGGTGAACCTCCTCATTCAGCAGGCAATGGACCCCAAAAACCTCAGCCGCCTCTTCCCTGGCTGGCAGGCCTGGGTCTGACACATGCTTGTGTGGATCCAGCACTTTCCTCTTGATAGAGCAATCACAAACCAAAGAAAATAAATATGTATCAAACAGTAGGTACAGTGAAATTATCTTATGCATATTCTGAATGTCCATCTGTAATACTTGTTGCACTAATAGCCTGTATGCTATTGAATTAGATGTATATATTTAGTTCTTAGATGATCTAAGTAAACGGTCTGTTTAACTGTTTCTGTGATGTTTTGTTTTCTTCAAAAACACCACAAGCTTTGAATTGTATGTGCAAAAAAATAGAATTGAAAAGCATGCACACAAGATAATTTTTTGGTTTATTTTGTAAGGTGTACTTTAATGCTCATACTGAAAGTTGTTGTTTCCCTGGCATACTTGATGTACAATAAACCATTATTTAAAACATCTTTTGATAGCAAATCGTGTGTTTTATATAATATTTGGTGATATTCAGTCTTTTTTCATATTGACAATGTTTATATCCGCTCAGTGAGTGAGGGCTGTAAGTTGTAGAATAGATAGAATAGAAGGTGAAAATGATTCTGATGTTAGTGTTTTTTTGTTTTTGTAGCATTTGATATATGGAATCAAAAAGTGGACTTGATTAGACAAGGCTAAATGGTCTTTGGAAAAATGTTATTAAATTTTTTTCACATTTTATGTTGCTGCCTTATGTTAAACTGCTATAAATGTATTTTTTCCACATCAATCTATACTCCATACACCATAACTGTACAGCAAAAAATCAGAATAAAATGAAAAAACTGAAACGTGTATGTGCATAAGTGTTCATACCCTTAACTAAATATTTAGCTGAAGCATCTTTATAGTCTCCAGGCATTTTTGTTTGATGTGACAAGCTTTGCTCGTCAGCAATTTACAGTGCAAAATAATAATTAAAAAAGAAAAAAAGTTTTTTTCTACACAGTTTTGGTGTATGGAGTGTAGAATAAAAAAAAAAAGGAATCTAAAGCAGTTTAACATAAGGCAGCAACATTACAAAGGGGTATGAATACTTTCGCAAGGCACTGTGTATATATGCATGTATAAAATATGAAATGCATTCCATGTTTTGCTGGCAGTCGCTTTAAGTTGTCACTATTATCACACTTTCTATATTTATATGGAACAAGAAAGGAGATATTTAGCAGAAAGTCCAAGCTTTTTCCATATGAAAGCATGCATCAACTAGGAACTGTCAAGCTCCAAAAAGAACAAGAAAAAATGCTTCACGCTGGTAACTTGAAAAAAAAAAAAAAAAAGATTCGTGCTGATATTGTCCAAAACTTTGCTTCATTTCAGAATTTTCAGAGGGTGCTGTATGCCTGAATATACAAGCAACTTTTTACTCCTGATTGCAGCAAACTGTCTCTACTGTACACATCTGCCTACTACAGTATCCCACAAGACTGTTTGCCACATACTGTACAATCTCTGCTTCATTAATCAATGTGTCGGTGCAGTTAATGAAGTTATCAAGAGCGAACGAGTCAGTGAAAGGACTGGAGTTGAGCTGCAGGATGATTAGAGCTGCTTTAGGTTCATTAGTGGCTTCATGAGGCAAACCTACTTAAAACAGCAGCGGAGAGGATGTTACATAACTCACAGAAAGACTTAAGTCTGCGTGTAAGTGTGTGTGCAGCTGAATCATTCCCTCTTGATATATTCCAGCTGATTTCATACAAGAGTACAGCATGTTTATAGCATATTTATACTTCTCTTGTAATCCAAGAGCATTATGCAATATAGTTATAGCAGTGTAACATATTTGCAATATTGCATTTGGCTCCACAAACTATCCAGTCCGATTGGTCCGTGATTACCTTCCAACGGCTTGTGCAGCTTGTGCAGTCCCAAATGAAGTGGTCCCTTCTCAATTCAAATCATGGGTGTTTAGAATCGATAAAGAATCATGAGCTGTTATTTGTAATGGTCATATGCTTTATTTATCCAATCATGGTTGCTGACACTGCAAATACGGAAAATAAATGTTAGAAAGAAATATAGTAAAGCGTCACATTTTATTACCCAGGATTAACTCCAGGTATGAACAGTGTGAAACATTAAAGGAGTTTGTTTTAAAATTTCTCAAACGCTCATTTTCCCGTCAAAAACAGTTCTTTAGAAATGTACTTCCCCTTTAAATCTTCACGAGCTCCGCTGACCCCGCCCCTCTTTTCCGAGGCCCTCTCAGAGGATCTTTTTTAGCCGTATTCATAGTGAAACTTGCTAATTAGCACATTATTATGAAAGGAGATTTGCTAAGATTTATTAAAAGACATTATACTCACTGCTTCTGTAGGTGAGGCTGGATCACGAATGATCCACGTGAACATAAACGCATTTCGGGTTGATCAAGGGCGTGTTTCCCTTCAGAACCAAGCGTAACATTAATCATCCGCGTCTTCAGTCTCTCAGATGTCGAGAGTAAATCACTACAGCTATGTTCATTAATACATTCAACAACAAAACACCTCAATCTCTCAGGAGTCTTGCTTGTCTCTGCGTCTCGGTCTGATGACGGCTCACTCAGGGCGGGTCTGAGCTAAGACACCAGTTCAGTCTGTGTGACACGCTGCTGTCAATCAACTATTGTGGGAGTGGCCTCACACCAAAATGCATTTGAGAATAGCTTGATTACAGAAGGGGCAACTTATTTTATTATATTAAAAGAAAGCTACTGGTGGATCTTCATCAATTTAGGGTGTGTACACACACTCCCAACACACATTTCAGTCCAAACAGCTTGAGGCACCAAATGATGAAATAATTGAATCACGATTCCAGAACAAATCAAGTTTGACAGTTTATTCACCAGGTAGGGCTACACATGTAAATTCATGAATTAAGAAATAAAAGGTCAATCCAAAATCAATTACACAAATAAATCATAAAAGCACAAAAATAGCTCAAATATGCATACCTGGAAATACAAATACAAACTGCAAATGTGCAGGATAAAGATTTTCTTTTTACCTTTTCCAGTCTTTAAAAACCCACATTAGAGAAATGAGAATTCAAGAACATCTTTTGATTTCAGATCAGTTTGATGTGAGGGGTCAAGTCTTATCTAGGGTTAAACGTAATGTGATGTTTAGTAAAAAGGTTGATATTACACAAGAAGGCACACCCTTAAAAACAGAGAAGACTTCCCTAATTTATCATCACATCCTTATGATTATGATCTGATCTAATATTGTAGGAATGACATTGTTGTTCCAATCACACAAGCACATCTAAAAAAAACCAAAAATGCTACCAAACATGTAGCAGAAAAACAAAGGGTCTCTAATAACTGCGTAGCTTATTCATATTTATTTGCACATTTGAACTTCTCAGAACTTTCCATTTAGTTCACACCACATGCATTTGCACACAAATTTGTTCTTACCCTCTTTTTTTCTAACGTTATTGGAGTTGGAGTATTCAACATGAGTGACTGCATGTTTGTCATTTGCATAAACCATGTCCAAACTCTACTGTATAAAAAGGCCTAGCTAGCTTTTCTTTACAGCCTTTCATCAAACATATGCCTTTCTTTACAAACACACCATTGCAGATCCATAAAGGAATAGCTCACCCAAAAATGAAAATTATGGCATATTTTACTCAAGCCAAGCCCAAAGCCATCCTAGATGTATATAACGTTTTTCTTTCACAGTCAGAGATTTTTTTCAATTCATCGTGGTTCTTCCAGCTTCTTGGCTGATCTATGACTGAGTATTTAAGACATACTGATGCGGCACAAATCTATAAGATCTACACAGGTGCAGCTGGGGAAGGTGAGAGTTTCAGAGAAATTCTTAAAGCACACTGCAGGAATCTCAAGCGAACGCTAGCCAGCCATGTAAGTGAAGCACTAAGCTCATTGGCTGCGCATGCAACGTGAACCAATTAGCTTGTGCCAAGTCGTTTAACTCTGAATATCAACCCCTCAGCCTGCACGAGTTTACTGACTGAACTGTAGATTTTAAACACAATAGACCCAGTTTATAGACCTCTTTATTAGCCAACTCTACATATATGACTGCATTGCTATTCAAAGAAACCTTACATTTTTTGTCATAATTTGTTTGTATGCAGATTTGTGCTTCGCTCATGAGACTCAGTGAACGGACTCAGTGTGGCATACAGACATTTGGAGTTAACCTTAAATTAAAGGAGCAAGGAAGTCTGTACAAGGAAGTCTCCTGCCATATTTGCCCAACGAAATGTGAAACTAGGTTTATTTACTTTTTATTGTGCGTTATTGATTTTCGGCAAAAGTTCCTAAATACAGTTCACAGCAGACAACTGCTTTATAAAGAGGATCATCAACATAGACCATACAGCTAGTGTGCTTTACTATAATGTTTTTTGAAGCCATACAGTAGCAGATATTTTCATTTCCCCATTGCTTCTTACTCTACAAGCAAAATCAGCATCATACTCTCCCAAACATTTTCAGTTTACAGGTTTAGAACAATAATTTCATGCCAAATGTAATCTTTGGCTAAATTATTTGGCTTGCAACACACTGCTAAAACGGACATCTAAAAGGAAACCTCAAACTCTTGATAATAACATTGAATAAACGTACTTTATTGAACCCTGAAGCTCATTTAGTCCCCTGAGAGACCATTGCTGATTTCCAGTAGTTTTATTAACTCAATTATATTAAAGACTAAAAATCAAAAGAGCAGCATACTTTGGAGAAACACTGGAGCATCAACATCACCATTAACTCCAATGTCATAATAATAATAGTCATATTTTGGCACTTTTACTTACGATTTTTTCATTTCACGTGTGTAATAATGATTCCTTCATCCTTCAGTAGTTTTATCCTTTTCCTTGAAAAGTTCAGTCAACCGCAAACGTCCACAAGTCCAAATCCCGGCAACTTCCACCCAGACAAAACAGGAAAGCATGTGATCTCACCTGGAGCTCAGTGCAGCGTTCACCCCGTTACCTGCTCTGAGTTCAGTCCTGTTTTGACGAGTTGGTGCCGCTTCATCTTTGGTTGATGCCTGACGTCACTTGATGCGATGCCGCACCAGCGAGGATTCGTCTGTAATCTCGCCATCTCTGTGCCGTCGGCAAGGCAGTATGAGCAAGATGAGGAGTACGATCAAAACCAAGGCACATATGCCCATCAGAGCATACGCGATCACCCACATCACCGGTTCCCTGAGAGGCATGCCCCTGGTGCAGTCTGACGCTACGCCCTCGGCTAGGAACGGCCCGGCGATCTCTGCAAATGGCACACCACCGTTTTCTGTTGAAAAAACAGAAGAGGTATTTACTATGACTCTTTGAACTTGATGTATACACTGTTGTACAATGGTAACCGTTTCTATCAGAATTAGTATCTACAGAATATGTGTCTGCCTCCTACCTGCACAAGTGCTAACGGCAAAGCCCACCCTCTTCTGTGCACGGTCAAAGATGACGTAGAAGCCCTCCATCACAGTGGCTCCAATGACCAGCCCGTTTGCTGAAGGGGAGATTCCGAAACGGAAACAGTCCAGTGTGCCATCAATGTCGGTGACTGGTTGGACGTACAGCTGCGGGACAAAATTTGGTGTCAAGGAAAGAGCAAGTAAGTACAATTCTGGTTTCTGATCCTTTGAAAGAAATTGTGTAACATCACGTCAAAAATCAGGATGTGAATATTATTATAGTGACAAAATGCGACTTGCGTATACATAAACCCTGAATTGTACTCTGGCCTTTAGTCCTAACCTGTGGAAGAATGGTAATGCAAAAGGACTGGCTGGTGTTCATCGCTCGGAGGTAGATTGAGATTTTCGGAAAAAGCCTCCATGGTGATTCGCCTCTCATCCAACATGCAAGCTTGGTGCCATCAAAAAATCCCGCTGAGAAATCCTCTATCTGGCAGAGCAGGAGACACAATCACTTATAACTAAAGAGTTACTTTGAAAACTTAAATATGCCCAAAATTGCGTATGTGAGCCTAGACTGTTTGCCAAAATGGAAGGTCATACCAGTGATGTTTGCATAATGGCCTCCACCACAGCGCTAAACACGTTTCCAGGAAGTCGCAGTAAAGTCGTCCCACTATCCACGATGGCTTTATCTGAGTTGTACTGAACATAACAACCAAAGGAAGTAAAAGATTAGTCAAGGCCTCCATCAAACAAAAAGCAATACCTGCTCTGCTCTTCTCAGGATTTCATGAACAAGATCACTGCATTCTTAGTAGTGCTATTCTCTGCCGTGTATCTTTTTGAATGCTGCAATTACTCCACTGGCCGCCTTTAAAAGTACAATTTCAGCTCAGCTTGGAGCAATTCCAGTCACGACTGCCTACTGTCCTGACAAGGTCAACTAGCCTTTGTGTTTTAACGCTATCTAAAAGCATGTACTACATTTTCTAGTTCAACTGGCTTTATATATAATAAATGCACAAGCACATGGTTTTTGAGCTGGGCTGTGTCATGTACCTCTTTGCAGTCTAGGTTTAAATTTTGGGCTCCAACTTCAAGCTTCAAGACTTCCACTTGATAGTACCATTCTTCTAGAACTGGTGTGTACCAAACTGAACCCCGGTACAAGGTGGGCTCAACTCCTCCCATGATCTGAAGCACAACACTGAGACATCAAAGCATGTAATCTGAGGCATATTAATAACAAATTTATACGCATACAGTTCAAAAATATGAAAATCTTTTAAGGATTTATGACCATTAAACGCACCAATACATTCTAGTGAAATGCATTTATAGAAAATAAACCCTGTCATTCTAAATATAATTATTTTATTTATTGATTTAATTATTAATTAATTAATCAATCAATCAATCAATCAATCAATCAATCAATCAATCAATCAATCAATCAATCATATATATATATATATATATATATATACACACACACACACACACACACACACAATAGAATGGCTCATCTACCTATGTCTAAGAACATCTAGCAAAAAAAATAATAATAATAATAATAAAATGGACTTTCTGGAGCATCTGACATCTGCAGATAGCATCCAATTAAGAGGCTAGTCAAATATTTCCAAAAGGCTTTGGACATTGTTTAGCGGTGGACACGGGACACACCCCTCCCCACCGTGCTTCCCATCTGCTCCTCTCAGCGGGACATGTGGCCGCCTCTTCTTCCAGCGCTCCCGTATTGCTAACAGAATGTGCCAGCAGCAGGGGGCTCTCTTTAGCTTAATTAGCCTCTCACTAACGAGACACGCCGTCCTATAAGAGGCAACGGAGGTGTGAGACGCTGAGCTATTATGTTTCTTGAGTAGTTCTGAGAAACCCAATCTCATCTGTCCTTGAGAGGTGTTAACTGATCTGATTTATTAAAGCTGGAAGCCTGAGTGCTACCTACGGCAGCAACTCATATGGTTAAACTCCAGTTTACCTATTACCAACACAAGACTCCCATCTCAAACCTTTTACAAGGGGCCAATTTTAATCAGAGTCTCCGATTTTGTAGACTATAGGTCTAGTCACTTTGCTTTAAATTATGGCCAATAGCCATTCATATATGTACCTTGTCTTCTAACCAGAGTTTTATTTTTAAATACGATTGAAGAATTATTTTGTGTGTGTGCGTGTACGTAAAAAGCTGTTTGTCATTCAACCACATTAAAATTCACCATTTACATTATTCCACAATACATTATTTACATTTTACATTATGTAATGCAGGCATTCCTGAAGATTTTATCATCTGAACCTCTTTCACTTCATTTACTTACCCCTCATATTTTAAAATGCATATTTTAATATTTTAGTATGTTCGTAGTTCTCTGATATTGGTAAATAGTCATTAATGATCATATGACATGCAGGTAAACAAATACAGTTTTTATTTTTTTATTATGTTACTAACTGCAATTTTTGTCATGTGATGTGGAATCAGTAACTGGCTTCAGTTAGTTATTAATCCAGCACCGTGTGTGTGTGCGTATTATATTCCAGGAAGAACCAGTTATTCATTAAAAATTCAACATTGTTTCAGTATTGTGTCTCTGTTCTCTGTAAACTAGTTCATAGTGTCTGTTTCACCATTGTTTGAATACATTACAATACAGTCTAATATTATTCAGGTTTCTAATTAACCTCTACCTAAACACCAGGAAAACTAACTAAAAGTAAGTGCCACAAAGGTTTTCTGGATTTCAAATATTATTTTTTTTTATTAATATTAATATTAATACAAATACTAATTTATTTGCAAATAATAAACCAAATTTTATAACTTCTTCAAACATCTTACATAAAGTATAACCTACTTATGTTAGATGTCCTATATAAAACATATATAATACCTTTTATGTAAACATGAAACATCAACATCAGATCAGTGTGCAAGCCCTTTTCTGCCACTGACTAAAAAAAATAAAAAAAGGTAACTTTTTGTCTAACACTTCTGCATTTGTTGCTCGGAATTGTGAGATATAAAGTCACAATTGCAAGTTATGAAGTCATAACTGTAATATACAAAGTCAGAATTGCGAGATCTACAGTCAAACTTGCGAGTTATAAAGCCAAAATTGTGAGTTATAAAGTCAGAATTGCAAGATTTAAAGTCAGAATTGCTAGACATAAAGATATAAAGTCAGAATTGGAAGTTATGGTCAGAATTGTGAGATATAAAGTCGCAATTACGAGAAAGTCACAATTGTGAGTTATGAAGTCCAATTTTGTACTGAAACAAGACTCATGTGTTCTGACTTTATATCTCACAATTCTCAATTCACAAATCTCACAAGTAAAAAAAAAAAAAAAAAAAAAATCGCAACAACCTTTTTTTTCAAATTCCGTGGCTGAAAATGGCTTCCATAGATTGGTGTACACACTGTAGCAATCAGTTGGTTACATTTTTAACTAATTTGTAGTTAGTTAAGTAGTAGGTGCGAGACTAGTTTGTCTGGTTTGGTACACACCAGGCTGCCGCCCGCTGGGTCAGCTGTAGTGCTGGCAGAGACTCCTGCTCCACACATCTGGAGAGAAAACACATCTGGAATACCAGTCTGAGTCACAACTGAGTTGAAGAAGGGCTCCACTGATGGGTCAGGCTGAGAGGAGAAAAATACAAAATTCAGCTTAAAGAAACCAAAAATAATTTTTATAATTAGCTTAAAAAGAAAAGACAAGACAAGGAACAGATAGTGAGGGAGAAAAATGCTGGAGTAGAGTAGTATATTAGTAGTATAATAATTTACCATTGTACATTAGCAAATATTAGTAATAGCAAATATGCATTAACATTTGCAGACAATAGCACTGCTGTTAGAGGATCTAAGCCACACCTTTGTGACACAAAAATTAAACACGCGACAACTACAGCTGAGCTAAATCAAACAGTAGCACCCATCTCTTAGTAACAAGTAACACACCTTTTCTCAATAACACACTTATATAGCATGTCACTTACCCGAGCCAATAGAGGATAAGCAAGTCCAAGAATTCCCTGCCAGTTGATTCCAGGCAGAAAGAAGCCTTCTGAGGTGAGGATTGCAGCTATGTTGATGGTGACTGTACCACTGGGCCCTTGAGGAATGGTGATGCTGTCAGTTCCCAGTTCCCCCTCCCATTCTCCCTGTGTGTATTTTACTGCAACTCCCCTGCCGGAGCTCTGATATGTACTGGAACTGAGCAAATCATCATGACATTGATTCATCAATAATGCACTGCTAAACTTACAAACATCACTCACTGACACATTAAAAAACAAAAAACTTCAATATAATGACTGTTTTTTTAATTTGGATTTTGTGGTAATGCGTGTAAAAAATTTTATGCAAAAAATTTACTTAATCTGATGCCTGCTACAGGTCTCAAAATAGTTGGGACGGGATCATGTTTATCATGGTGTAGCATCTCCTCTGCTTTTCAAAACGTCTGGGCATCAAGGTTATGAGTTTCTGGGGTTTTGATGTTGGAATTTGTTGTGGAGGACGTGTGTCCGTGATTTCCAACAAGAATGTCAAATTTGGACTTGTCTGACCATAAAACACTTTTCTACTTTGAATCAATTTTAATTGAGCCCACAGGGTCCAAAGGACATGTCTAGACCATGGTCACATATGTCTTCCTTTTTGCATGATAGAGCTTTAGTTAGCTGACTGTGTTTATGACAGTGGTTTCTGGAAGTATTCCTGGGCCCATTTAGTAATGTCAATAACAGAATCATGCTGATGAGTGGTGCAGTGTCTTCTGAGGGCGCAAAGACCACAGGCATCCAACAAAAGTTTTCAGCCTTGTCCCTTACACACAGGTTTCTTTAGTTTTAATGATGGCATGCACTGTACTGTAGATAATGAGATTTGGTATGCCTTTGCAATTTGACATTGAGAAACATTTTAAAGTATTCCACAATCTTTTTTCGGAAAATCGGAAAGGATGTGATCTAACTGTGCTCTGTTAAAGTAGTGTGTGATGTAGGGATGTGATCTTACAGCGCTCTGTTATAGTATTTTATTCCACGCCTCTCTGGAATGCTTGATTCTGATTGGTCAGTTGAGACATTTGCAGGTTCGTTCTTTTCAAATAATAACCGCTC
>JAUYWG010000050.1:2810721-2831665 GCA_034779775.1 Enteromius afrohamiltoni | reverse complement strand
ATAAGCCCCTCTCCCTTTCAGACATTTCCCTTTCTCTCTCCCTTATAGATACATGTGTGTGTGTGTGTGTGTGTGTGAGTGTTAAATTTAAACCATGTGATCTGCTTCCCTCCTACCCAGTGTGTGTTGTGAGACAGTGTTCTGGTTCAGATAACAACGCTGTAATGAAACAAGGGAGCTCCCAGGCAAAGCTTGCACACACACACACACACATGCACGATAGCAGTGCTGTAGTAGGGAATAAGAAAATGCATAGTGTGCTTTGCCCTTGGCTGCGTGCGAGTGATTGTGCATGGAGAGCCAGGGAATAGAGAACCGAGGAAGGAAAATAGGGGGGACTTCATACATTTTTATGACCGCACAAGATAAGGTCAGTTGTGTGCCATCGTTACTAGGCAACACTGCAACCCGGTATTGGATTGAGTTGTGAAGCTGAGCAGTCAAATTCGCAAGCTTTATTGGACTCATCTTTTTCATTTGTTTATTTATTGTACAGTTGTTCAGAATGACACACTTGCTAGTCATTTATTCTAATTGTCAAACACAAAAAGATATACTAAACGATAATGAATACAGCAGTCAGATGCTTTCAAAATCCGAAATGTGAAATATGCTGGATTGGCACAGAAAGAGATGGCAAGCCATTAAAGCACACTTAAGTAACCATTAAGTTGCACAATATGGACAAAAGTGTTGGGACACACACCTCTTAATCTAGCATCTAGCCATGCATTTGTCATTTACAAACACCTCTGGTATCGATTTGAAGAGCTCAGTGACTTGTCTATGCCACCTTTGTAATAAGTCAGTTTGCGAAATTTCATCCCTGCTAGATACCCCAAAGTCAACTATTTTTAAAGCCAGGCTTATTTCAGTTAGTTCGTCTTATTTTGAACCAAATCAACGGACAATAAGTCAGACTAAGTGAAATAAACCTGGTTTCTTTGGTAAATTTGTTTTATGAAAGAGGCCCCAGGTAAAGCCACAGAGCAGGGTAACTGAGTGCTGAGGTTCCAAACTTTTACTGCCATTAATACCTGCACAAAAACTTAGCATGCATTTTCATGGCAGGAAAGCTTCATGCAAGCCTTACATCATCCAATACAACTGGACGTTGGATGGAGAGGTGTAAAACACTCCACCACTGGACTCTGGAGCCGTGGAAACCTGTTCTGTGGAGTGAGTGATGAATCATGCTTCTCTGTTTGTCAGTCTGAGGGGTCAGCATCTGATGGATACTGGGAAAACAAATGTGAAATCCATGTAATGGTCAGGTGTCCCAGTAATTTAGTCCATATAGTGTACCTTCATTTGTTCATAGATGTATCCTTTGCTGAAACATAAAAATTGTTTTGTTAATTAGGTTCCTTGGTATAGCTACTTAAACCTGAAGGGCATGTTTTAGTAAATTAACATAATACATTGATATTTCTGCATTATTCAGTATATGCACTTTTTTTGTATGCACAGTATTTGCCAAGATGTGAACCATAGTAAAAAGCAATATATTTAAAATGCATTTATTTAATTTTAAGTTTAGTTAAAATCTATTACTGACAGATAACTCAAGGCTTACTGATATATAACTCATATAAAAATTATCATTATACTTTTTTTGTTGTATTATTTGTGCACAATGCACATTTCCTAACATTAAGCCAAAAAATGTGTCACTTTTTATGAGAATTGTAAGGTCTTTGAATAATGTCAGTATTTAAATGCACCTTGTAACACACACAAAAGTACCTTGCAATAGTTAAATTTTAGCACAACCAAATACACTAAGTATCCAGTAGTCAACATTTGAAGTGGATCAAAACTTTCATCAAAACTGTCCTAAAACATAAAACCAAAATGTGTTCTTGTCTTAGGACACAACTTAGATTAACTTTTTTGATCCACTTCAACTGTTGACTACTGTATATTTAATTGTATTTCAGCACTACTTCCCACACAACTGAAGTGCATTAGGTACAAGATGAGTTCCAATTTAGCAGACTTTAAGTACAGCATACCAGTTTAGTATTGTAAAATTGCATGGCATTTTATTAAGTACATGCAGCGGGGATGGAAAGTATTCAGACCCCTTTGAATTTTTCACTCTTTGTTATATTGCAGCCATTTGCTAAAATCATTTAAGTTAATTTTTTTCTCATTAATGTACACACAGCACCCCATATTGACAGAAGAACACAGAATTGTTAACATTTTTGCAGATTCATTACAAAAGAAAAACTGAAATATCACATGGTCCTAAGTATTCAGACCCTTTGCTCAGTATTTAGTAGAAGCAACCATTTGATCGAATACAGCCATGAGTCTTTTTGGGAAAGATGCTACAAGTTACCCTTTCAGTCGAAACACTTCAACGTTACATATGGGAACTCGCCAGAGAGACCAATTGCCTTTGAGCTTTAAACAAAAGGCCAATGGATATTGGTGTGCATTTGATTGGGCTCAGGTGCACCTCATCACTGCTTGAGTATAAGAGGGCACCAGCGGAATGCACCTGCAGATTTTTGCTTCAGAGCCTTCGTCGTCTGAGCTGCTACAGGAGACCCCCTCTGCGTTTTGGAGAACGATCGAGGAAGAGTTCTGATTTTAAGAGTTTTAAGAGCACAGAGTTGCTGCGTTAAGTCTTTCCTGGGCAACTGGGGGAAAGAGCAAATTTTCCCACGGTTGGTGTAGCATTCTTCGAAATGTCAAACTGGCCGTGCGTTTCTGGATGAGGAGTTTCCTCACCTCATTGGACGGACATGATCATTGTCTCGCGTGTCTGGGCCGAGTGCACGCTGAGACAGCTTTTGTGGAGGATTGCGAGACGGCTCCCCTCGCGTCCTTCCCGCACTGCGGTGAGGCACCTGGGGGACTTCCAGGTGAGCGTTCAGAATGTTCCATCCAGGGTAACAGACTTCTGATGCACCGCGTAGACCCGTGGTCCTCCTGGAAGAGACCGCTCCCCCCGTAACAGGGCTAAGTGTGTCTTTCAGGGCGCCCCGAGAGGCTGAGATGTCTTCGGCAGTATCAGCGGGTGAGTCAGATGGTGAGGCTGAAACCGCGTTGGGAGCGCGCCGCCTCGCAGTGTCTGCCCCATACGCAGCGGAGACCGTACTGTCGGCTCTGCTCCCCCGCGCAGTGCTAGGAATCGGTCTGGAGGTACCACGTATGCCTTCAGCCGACTCTTCGTGGCTGGATGATTGGTTTCTGGGAGTCAGGGATGCGGCTCCGCCACACGAAGAGCTTACCAGATCGTGGCGAGCCCCTTTCAGGTAACGCCTGTGCCCAGGCTCTTCGCCCCTCGTCACTCTCGATGGCGGTGCAGCCAGGGGGTATGTCAGGTGATGTCCACCACGGTGGTCCAGGAGAGACTTCAGTGGCTGAATCTGACGCAGGTGTCGGATGCCGAGAGAGCTCACTTTCTCCACGGTGATGTCTCCAGGAGGTGATGTCTCACATCCTGCCTCGGCCAGCCAGCCCGTTTCCGAGTATACAGTCTCCGTCTGTTTGTCGCCGAGGGCGTCTCCATGCCCGCTCAAATTCCACAGTCAGCCAGAAGGCTGTGTTTCCCAGCAATTATATCCATAATCTTATCGATATATTGTATTCCTTATTCCATTTGCGAGAACTGTGTGTTAACTCATGTACTCCGCCCTCAACCACCTGCTTCAGCACCACTGAAAGCAACTCCGTGTGCCCCCCTCCATGGGCCTCAGACGGTTCGGAAGGATACGTGCAGATGCTCTGCTGACGAATTAGAAAAGTAGATCTCGCCTGTCGGCGGGGGGTCTCTGCGTAACGCGGCCCCAGAATTGTGGCCTGTTCCATGGGTGTTCCCATATGTAACGTCGAAGTGATTTGACTGAAAGGGTAACGTCTAGGTTATGAACGTTACACTTTCTCCTGCCACGACTCTGAGGTCGTGCTGATGCTGTCTCGACTCTTCAGCGAAAACCTGCAGGTGCATTCCGCTCGTGCCCAATCAAATTGAGCACAATCAAATGCACGCCAATATTCATTGGCCTTTTATTTAAAGCTCAAAGGCAATTGGTCTCTCTGGCGAGTTCCCATACGTGACGTCTCCGCTCCCTCCTTCAGGGAACGTGCGTTACGTTCGTAACCTAGACATTTTTCACACCTGGATTTGGGAATCTTCTGCCATTCCACCTTGCAGATCCTCTCCAGTTCTGTCAGGTTGGATGGTAAACGTTGGTGGACAGCCATTTTTAGGTTTCTACAGAGATGCTCAATTTGGCTCAGGGCTCTGGCTGGGCCATTCAAGAACAGTCACTGAGTTGTTGTGAAGCCACTCCTTCGTTATTTTAGTTGTGTGCTTAGGGTTATTGTCTTGTTGGAAGGTAAACCTTCGGCCCAGTCTGAGGTCCTGAGCACTCTGGAGAAGGTTTTGGTTCAGGATATCTCTGTACCTGGCCGCATTCATCTTTTCCTCGATTGCAACCAGTCGTCCTGTCCCTGCAGCTGAAAAACACAGCCACAGCATGATGCTGCACCACCATGCTTCACTGTTGGGACTGTATTGGACAGGTGACGAGCAGTGCCTGGTTTTCTCCACACATACCGCTTAGAAATAAGGCCAAAAAGTTCTATCTTGGTCTCATCAGACCAGAGAATCTTATTTCTTACCATCTTGGATTCCTTTCAGGTGTTTTTTTAGCAAACTCCATGTGGGCTTTCATGTGTCTTGCACTGAGGAGAGTCGGGCCACTCTGCCATAAAGCCCTGACTGGTGGAGGGCTGCAGTGATGGCTGACTTTCAACAACTTTCTCCCATCTCCCGACTGCATCTCTGGAGCTCAGCCACAGTGATCTTTGAGTTCTTCTTTACCTCTCTCTGAATACTAAATCTGTTTTTTGAGTGAAATGAATTAATGCACATTCACATTTAATCTAGAACTACACTGTATTCACATACCGCACACAATTCCTCTGTATTTCTGATTTCTGATTGGAGTCAGGAGACTTGTCAGTCAAAAAATAAGAAAACAAAACAACTGGCACTACTTTTTGAAAAGGTAACTCAGTTATATTACTCTAAAATTAAAAAGTAATGTGTTACTTGGAAAAAGTAATGTTATTACGTAACTCGTACTACTTAATGCTTTCTCAAAAATGTTACAAACAAAGCACTCATGACTTCTTTTATGTACAGTAAATATTCAATAATATTTGCTATTTGATAATGTGTGTGTGTGTCTGTGTCTAAAAAGTGCTATCTGTGGCAAACATATCTATGTAAAAGTATGTGTGTTCGTGTGTGTATGTAAGTGTTTGTGTCTTTGTGTGTATGTGTGTGCGTGCCCATGTCCATTAATTAGGTCCCACCACTTCACATCTTTGTTCTGCATCTGTGGCTGATTTTATTTGCCACATTTTATAAAAATGTTCTCCATCGATCCAGTTGGGTACATGTGTGTATTCTTGTTTGTGTGTGTGTGTGTGTGTGAGCATGTCCTTTCTAGTGTACATTGCATTTGTACCCTAGTACTAGACCTTCTTTTCTGTTTGGAAATTTTCTGATTTATACTGACCCCAAAGACCTACACCCTAGTGCATGTTGCATTCCCAAATGAGTGTTAAATACAGTGATGGAGTTCACAGCATTTACTGTGAATTGAGATGCACCGGGATGCTGAACACACCAGATCGTAACACTGTGTCATGCTTCACTAACAAACAGCAGTTATTTCATTTAATTGCAGCCTTTGATGTGATAATTGCATGTGCTATATTGCAACCATTGCTCAGCCCCATTCATTTAAAATTTTACCTTTTATAATTATTATCTTTTGATGCAGCATGATGTGCATCTTTCACATGCAGCATGACAACATTGTAGCATTATATATTTTCTTTTTCATTTTTGTGAATTTGCAGTAAGTAATGTTTTGTGTTCACAATGATTTAGTTATTGCCCTGTAATGTTGCTAAAATGTGCTGTGTGCTAAAACTGTGGGGGGAAAAAAATACACAAAGCACATATCCCTGTTCTGTTCTTGTCTCCCCAACCCCGCCTTCCCACCACTCCCTCAACATTTCCCTCTCTCTCCTCCCCTCATTCTAGCTTTCTAACCCTCTCAGTGCCCTAGTTTAGTACTTCAAGGTTGGCCACATATATTCTACCCCATGCCTAACGGCCAGCCAATGGCAGACGAGCAGTGGTTGCAGTGGAAGGGTGGGGCTTTCGTGTCATACAGCAGCGCAGCGAGTGGCCAGTTGGAGGCGAGGGGCTGGGAGGTTTGGTTGCTGCCACGGGTGTGTGATGCTTGTTTTAGTGTGGCAGGTCACATCGGGGAAGAACCTGAGAAGAATAGACGGCATGTGTGTGAAGAGCCGAATTACAGAGGCTGAGGGTGGAAAATTGACTGGCTGTCATTCATCATACTTTCACTGCCCAGGGAAACTGCTTTCGTTGTATACTAGAAGGTGTAAATATTAGGTATATAAAAAAAAGAAATGACAAATAAATAATTAAACATTATTGCTATACCATCAGGGTTATAATGGTTAACTAAAACTAAAACCACTAAAAAATAAAAAAAAGGCATGTCCTTTACTTTAGAATTTTAAATAAAAATAAAAGTAATATATACATATGCTCAAAAGTTTGGGATCAGTAAGTTTTTGTCATGTTTGTGAGAAGTTGAAAAATCTAGTAAATACAGTAATTTGTAAAATATTTATTACAATTTAAAATAACTGTTTTCTATTGGAATATATTATAAAATATTATTTATTTCTGTGATGCAAAACTGAATTTTAATCAGCCATTACTCCAGTCTTCAGTGTCGCATGATCATTCAGAAAACATTTTAATATGCTGAGCCATTGTTTTATTGAATTTATATTAATAATTTATTGTATTATTTATTTGTATTTTTTACTTTTTAATTTTTGTTTTAAACTATGATACTGGATTATTTGATAAGCAAAACAGTTAAAAATAACTAAATGTATTTAAAATAGTAATCTAATACTAAAATACTAATGAAAATATAAAAGTACCTAAAACGATACTAAAATAATATATTAATATACCATACTACTGTATATACTATGTTCTGGTTATTCTGGTTAATAGTTAATTGTATGAAATATTCTATCCTTAAAGGGATAGTTCACCCCATATTGAAATCTTTGTATTTTCATCCTGCATCATCTCAGTTCATTTAAAATCACTACATTCAAGTCACTGCTAGCTAAAATCTTTCCATGAAGAATACACACAAAACATCTTTACCATTTTCATTTACAAAGAGTGTGACATATTAGATTTGTTTAACTGAATGCAACCGAGACAGTTCACATTAGAAGTGTTAGTAAAAGTTGTTGGGAAACTGTTATTGGTGTTTGATAATGCACATAATGCTCATTTAAACAACCCCCTAATTCTAAACATAAAAAAACCATGATATGAGTAGCTTATTCTGGTTGTGAATGTAAAATCATGTGGCTGTTACTTTAAGTGAGCGGAGGAACAAAACATTCCAGCAAATACCATCCAAGCATTATGAATTTTCATGTTTTCTATAAAAACCAAGTTGTTCTTGCAGTTCTGTGTGGTTCAGAAATTATACACTTCACCTTTAAATGAAAACAATATTCCCAAATACTCTAATGAAATGCCTCTTCCCTATTCATGAAAGGACAAAGTCAGATTTTAGAGACCCTTCTCAATTAAATGATCTTATCACGGCAGACTTTGAGCTGACTTTTAGCTCAATAATGTTACAGACTGTCTCTGTCCTGTCAGCCTCAGTCAATCTGCCCTTGTCCCAAAGGTCATCTCTCTGCTACAAGCACAAACTCTGCTCTGATAGAGACAGCATGTCTGCAAGACTTAAAGGAGTAGTTACTTAGTCATTACTTACCCTCAGGTGGATCAAAATGGTGATTTTTGGGGAAGACAAACAGAAAAAGAATCTTAAATCACCTCTTTCCATACAATCTATGAAAAGAATTAATAAAAAAACGCCCACACAAAAGAGCAAGTAATTAGTGCAAAAAAAACAAAGCGTACACAAGCAGTAATATTATACAAGTGCTGATTTTGCACCGAATATCACAAGTTTAAATGTGATTTTATAAATAAGAAGTTGATATTGTCTCATATAACACAATATTATGTGTTTTTGAACATATTACCTTTAAACCCACAGCAGAATAGATGCGTGTCTCAGAGTTTTTTTTAATGAGATATTTATTATGTTCCATAGTTAATGTTAGCCCATTGTAACCTAAATGTTAAATGTTTTAATGTTAAACTGAATTTGATGTTGTATCAAATATAATATATTTTTCTAAGCTAAAATTTGTAATATGCACTTGATACTTTCTCATTTCACACAAAAAGCTTTAAATAATCTTTGTCCTAGTAATAATATTATTTTAATTTAATATGAATTAATGTATTGTACAAGTATAATACCTAGAATATCAAAATCTACTGCAGGTGGCAGATCTTTTTCCTATTTAGCACCCAAACTCTGGAACAATTTACCTAATACTGTTCGGGAGGCGGGCACACTCTGTCAGTTTAAATCTAGATTAAAGACACATCTCTTTACTCTGGCTTACACTTAACACACTAATGCACATTTATTAATCAAATCCATTACATACATACTCGTTACATCATAAAAAGAATGGCATCTACGCTAATATTAGTCTGTGTCTCTCTTATTCTGTTTCTCAGTCCGTATCCAGATCAGATGGTGGATCAGCACAAAGAGATGATCTTCATCAGAGACCAGAACACCTAGATGAGCTCTGTGGACAGATCGCCTGAACCAGATGCACACAAACACACGCAATATAAGTCCTTTACATGTGCTTAATATTAAACTGGAAATTAGTTGCTGGGCGTCCAGCCAGAGGAGAACAAACTAAGCCTGGTTCTCAAATTTTACGATTTTCTTTCACTTTTAAATGTAATCAAAACCACCGTGATGATAAAGGTGGGGTAACAGAAAGCAACAGAATGATTTATGCTTCATAATACTCAGATGATGCATAGGGGTCAAGACAAAAGACTATTAGGGTAAAGGCCCGTTCACACCAAGCACGATAAGATAACGATAACTATATTTGCATCCACGCCAGTGAGCAATATCGTCTGTCCATTATAAGCGAAGAGTGCGAGACAGTGTCGGTGAGACAGTTACAGGGTAGTAAAGGGCTGAATTGTGCTTGCAAAGATCTGATATAACCACAGACAGTGTGTTGTGAATTAAGTTAACTTACATTATCCCTCATAGCATTTGTGTAATGCATCAACGGTTAATGTCAAGCTTTTGACACAACTCACTTGAAAGATGTCTGTTTCACACTCATAATGGATTTGTTTTTTATTTTAATTAGTACATTTTTTTAATTATTTTTTAAGGGTAAGTGATATACAAATATTCTTTCAATATTACTTATGTCTTGCATAGGAATAAAATAACTAGAAGTTTGGAACAAAATGAATGTTGAATAAATAATGTATTTATATATAAATAAATTACATTATATAGTAAACTGCATTAAAAGTTTAATAGTAAAAATATTTCAAAATTGGACTGTTTTTGCTGTACTTTGGATCTGTAAATGCAGACTTGGTGAGCAGAAAAACAATGAAAAATCTTGTGTGTATGTTTTCGTGCATGTCATCAGTGAGTTCAATGACAAGTCATGGTCATGTTTTTGTGGGGTCTGGTAAAGCTCTAAGAAGACCCATCGATTCTGGCACTACGTTTATGGGCATCGCCTATATCTGTGCTGAGCAATCTGTATTTGCATGTATTTGTAAATGGTGCATTAGTGATGATACCTCCAGCGGATTACTTTACATGATGTTATATTTGGTTCTCCACACTCGCCTTGTGTCTTTATCGTCCCTATTGTTTAAGGTAACAAAAGAGATCATATGGCGTTGCTCTAGACAGATCTATTCCTGTAATGGGCAGCGTAGTGAAAGGGGAACCTGATCCTCTGCAGGATGTCTAGAAGTCAGCCGGCTGACATTTGGCTGCCGATAGACCGATGTGTGTTTGGTTGTAAGAGAACACTAGGCCTCAGCGGAGTTGTCAAAACAAAGGGGCCGCTCTCACCGGGACTGACTTACCGACTGTCAACTTGTGTATGTGTATATTGAAAAGGTTGATTATGACAGGACTGGAATATTGTGATGTGTATGAAAGTAGCTTTCAATAATAAAACCTGAAACACAAATCAGGCTACTATATTTTGGTGGAAACATTTAGTTTCTGAAAAAAATCTGAAATCCAGACATAATTTGATTGGATACCGCTTGACTGACTAGGAATCTTAATTTGGTGAATTCTAGTAAAAGTGAAAAATGAGAGCATAATATAATTAAGGTTTTTAAAATAATTGTAAATGATGCCCTAAACAATAGTTTTGGAAGAGTGCATTCATCAAATCCTGCCGATCACAACATATGTGTTTACACTTTTAATATGAGAATGTTTTAGAGTAAAAATAGTTGTAATATCTGATCAATGTCATACTGGTTGCCAAGAAAAATATATACACTGTGTATAATGTATAAACTGTTTATGTAATAAAATATGTTTTCACAGTTTGTTTTGTCTCTTAACAGAGCAAAATTTTCACAAATTAAATAGTATTCATACCAATTCATACCAATATTGTCCAAAACCTAATTTTTCTTAGAAGTTTCCAAACTTTTGGAGGGCAGTGTACTATATATACACTATGGCCACAAATTAAAAATGCATTGCTATGACTGATTTGTTTACATGATCTATTAATAGATACTGTATAATAGATTAACAATAAATATAATATACAGTATAGCATCTAACAGTGCAAAAAGAATGTAACTGCAACCTGAATTCCAGAAATGTTGGGCCAGTAATTTATTCACAATAGAACATAGATAACATCACAAATGTTTAAAGTGAGACATTTTTTGCACAAAATTTCAAACATGTCTCAAAACAGCTGGTATGGGGGCAATGTTTACCATGGTGTAGAAACATCCTTTTAAAAACAGTTTGAAGACGTCTGGGCATCGAGGTGAGTTTTGATGCTTTTAGTTCCAGTTCCAAATGTGGACTCGTCTGACTATAGAACACTTTTCCACTTTGAATTTGAAATGAAAGAACATTGCTTTTGAAGTATTCCACAATCTTTTTATGCAGCTCTGAGAGACTGCATCTCAGACATCCCTTTTACAGACCTGATGTCAATTAACCTAATTACCTAATCTTTTCAAAATGTCTTGCTTTTTCAGCCCTGTGTTGCCCTGTGCCAACTTTTTTGAGACCTTTCATTTAGTGAATAAACACATGTTGTGTTCTGTGAATAAAATATTGGCTCGTGTGTCTTAAAAGCCTTTAAGTTTTCATTTTATTCAAATTTAAGAAACCTCCCAACATTTCTGTAATTCAGGTTGTACTATTTACAGTACACTTGGAGTGCATGGAAAATCCTACTATTTTGCATCTATCACTATTTGCACTTGTTTCCCTCATTATTGCTTGTATCATGATTGGATGTTACTTTCATGTATATTAAGGATATTATATTGTACTCTGATTTATGACATGACAATAGCAGTCAGTGGTGATTAGGGTTGGATTTATTTTAATGCAGTCGTGTGGGTGTTTATAGTGTTGAATGGAGATTGGCAAATGCAGACTACCTGTTCTTTTAAGTTTTTGTTATGCTATTGACACAGTCTCAAGTTATCTTACAGGGGAGGGATATTTAAACTCTAACAATGTTAATGGCAGGTGTAAAAGGAAAACAATGTTACGCCAACTAAGTCCTAACTCAACACTTGTAAATATCCACTTCTTGATATACTGCCATAGAACATATTGAAAAGACTGCTCAGTCAAGCAGAGAATACCAGGGAGACTAGTCCAGGAAATTTCACTGAACTTTGTTCTTTGCATCTTTTTTTCAACTTTTCAACTATAAGCATACTTGAGGGTTAGGAGAATAAGGTACAAATATTCAGTGGAATGTCTCTTCAAAATAAAGCGTTACTAAAAAGAAGTATAATGCGTGTATTCTATTCTCTTGTCTTTTACTGGGTTTTTACTGGGTTTTACTCTTTGTACACTTCTCATATTTTTCTGTTCATCTGGAGGAATCTCCATGGGGAAGTTCTGAGAACGCCACTTTGGTCCAGTTGAATGGTGGCATTGTTGCAATCGTGTTGCAATAACACAGTCATTTCAAAACAACAAAATGGGTTAACACACACCAGAAGAACAAGTTTTACTAACAGCTGACTTTAGAGAATTGGTATCTCTCGAGAATAAGAGATCCTCTATGTCGTAGAGATTTGTTACAGGTGTGCTTCTATAATAAAAAAAGAGGTGAGGTGTTGTTTTAGGGCACGTATGTAGGCTACCGTACTTACATACTGGTGCTCAGGTCAGCAGGTCAGTGTTTCCCTTAAAATGATGTTTTAATGAATTATTTTTTAGTCATGAAATTCAACATTTATCTTTGCCCTTGCACTTTTTGTTTAGTAAGGGAGTGATGTCATGTTTTTTTCCCGCTCAACTGAGGTAAGTTTATTTTCATGTAATTATGAACATATTCACACTTGTCAAACACGTCAGAATGCTTCGGGGGCATTAGCAACTGGTACATTCTCATACTGGACAGAACTTTGTACACTCCTCCGAACAAAAATAAATGTTTTCCAGAAGAGAAAGACAGTACATTGCTAAAAGTTTATTCAGTGGACGCGGAATGCTTCTCAAACGCGCTTCAAACACGACACAAGTACACAGGTTTCATTCGAACTGATCTAAATAATTAGTCTTGAACTGATAACGAGGATTCGCGAGATTCTCGCGCGCTGGACTACCCCCGGTCTTTCATACTAAGTGCGCACCTGAAATAGGTGTGTCCTCCTCATCCTCCAGCCTTCAGAGGAGTGCACTCGGCTCCTTTAAGGCAGTGAGCAGCGAGCCGGGCTGTGGAGGCAGGGGAGAGAGAGAGGGTTATTCTCTAATGCTCTGAGGCAGAGTGGGTTAGCAGCACACGAACCAATGCGATTAAAGCGCCACGCAGGAGGAAGATGCGCCTGCTTGCAGCCTGCTGGACGGCGAGAGGTGCTCAAGAAGATGGTCTGACTCTGGGATCTCACCTTTGTTCCTGCCGCTTCAGCTTCTCCGGACTTTCTTTCCATTCCCATTTCTGATTAAACATCTATGATTTACTCTCCCCTGTTTAGTTCCCTTTCTTCCCTTTTTTTCAAAAACACTTGGTTCCCCTCGGTTTAAATGACACACTTGAACGGCACCGTTTCTTTTGCTTTGAAAGTTTTCTTTCTCCTCCGCATCGCCACCTGCTCTGTTGAAAGACGCTCCTGAATCAGCATCGCACCTGCATCCAGCATCCCCCCTGAAGCACAGCAGCATCCGGAGAGCATCCGAGCTTTAACCAAGACAATCACACTTGAACATCCGCACATCCTTCATGCGCAACGACCGGGCGCAAAAGCGCGGCACACATAATACGCACGGTGGAGATCCGCTCAAGTCGCTGGCACAGGCAATCTGGACTGGCTTTTGTTTTAACCTTACCGTTGGCATTCTGAGTGGGGGATCGGGGAAAAGCAGTGGACAAAGTGTGCGGAGTGAAAAGAGGAAAATCTAGCTTGGGGATTGAACGCAGCGGGGCATGTGGATATTGGCATTTCTCTTTCTCCAGAGCATCCTGAATGGTTAGTCTTGATCTGTTTTTCTTCTCTCCTGTAATTTCAAACTTCATTTACCCTCATCAGGACATTCTGGAAAGGGTGTACTGTATGCAAATTCATTTGAGGATTTTGAATGGTGTCACGGGTGGTCACCTGGGCTGGGAGACTTTTCCTCCTCTAATCATAAAATCATAAAAAAAAAAATCAGTCACATTATGATTGTGACGATGCCAGCGCTATATAAGCACTGCGTACAGAAAAGCTCCCTATAATGATTCCCGTGTGCACTCCGGCAGGTTTTGCACAGGTTTCTTGTCGGTTGTTTTACGCATGGGGAGATGTTAATGAATGTGACCTCTTGTTTATCACACTGAGTGTTGTAGAAGCTACTCATCCATGCGCTTTTCGTTTTCAGTAATGTTGCACATCCCATATTTAATCTTCTTCTTTATTTCTTTCTTTCTTTATTTCCGTTTTTATCCACAATGACTGACGTATTTAATATTGGTTATGTGTGCTGCGCCCTCCCCCATCCTTATAACTGGTTTAAATCAACTTAGTTTAATTCAATTATGAACGGCGAGAATTTGTTTCATTTATAAAGGCTTTATTTTTTTTAGGTGTTTTTAAGGCATTGCTTTTTTTTAGGTTTATTAAATAAGCACCACCATTTGATGGCAGATAATTAACGCTGTGGATATTTAAACATTTAAGACGGGCACGTCAGATGAAGTTATTAAATCCAGTTATTGTTATTTAACACATAGCTGTTGTGCACTTGAGCCTCACAGCGGGTGGATGGCAGTGGAAAAAAATAGCCATTTGATTAATTTCATTAATTCCTTTATATATGATAAAACACAAATCATACAAAATCTATCATATTCTAAGTTACTCTTTTTTTGAGCATGTGTTTGTTTTAAATCGCTTGCTGACCATGCTTTCAAAATTGCACAGACTTTTTTTTTTAATATGAAGTATGTGAAAATGATTCAGTAAAGATTCACAAGACAAATGCAGGGCAGTAGCTGAAAAATACTACACAACGCCTTAATAGCTGTGTGTATATGTGTGTGTGTGTACTTAAGGGACTGCGCCTGCGTGGATGCATATGTGTGCAGCGAGAAATTTAAAGCCGTCTTTATATTTTTTTTTAAGGCCAATTGTGCCTTAAGCATGATTTTCCTATCTTTCCTACCTGTTTTTATCTCTGCACCTTCGCACCAGTGTAAAAAAGGTGTGATGGGGCTAAATGGAAGAGATGGTCAATAGGTGCAAACATGGAAGGGTGTGTACGTAAGGAGGGAGCCATGGAGGGAAAAACAGAATGAAGCGAGACGGGAAAATAGACTTATCTCTTCGAAAAATTGCAGACAGGCAGACATTGTCGAGGGGAGGTTAGTGCATGATGCAAAGAAAGGAACAGAGACCCGTGCTTCCACCAAAAAATAAATTTTTGTAAAATGGCTATTGGGCAAACGCTGGCACGAGTCCTCAATGTGAAGCTTTGAATGGCAGTCATTTTGAAGCGGTGAGGATGTTACGAAAGCTCACCCTCAGAAAACAACAGAAATAATCCTCCTCTTCAGAGGAGGGAGATAAATACACCCCTACTCTCGCTCCAAACGCCAAGCTCTCCGAGGCATTTCTCACTTCGGGGCAAATATGAAATAAAAAATATTGAGATGTATTTTGTAATAACTTTGAATTGAAATTGCGCCACCCTGCCTCAGCTGAAACTCATAAAAGAGCAGTAAGAAGTCATCAGTCACCATCGCCCAGCAGAGCAGACAGTGAAATGAGACGCTCACTAGCTCTTGCTGGATGTGCTTTGGCTTTTTTTCCCGTGCCGTTCGTGTATTCTTATACAATCAGCACGTATCTGATGAGCGTGCAGTCTTTAAAAAACGCAATTCTTCATTTTAAATTAAACGTTGGCATCTTAATACGCTAATTTATTCACCGTGGAAAAGTTACAAATTTCAAATGTGCACGTTTTAGCACGATCTAAGAATAAACAACATTCCCATTAGAAGTGGCCACTTTCTCATCTCGGAAAGCAACTGTATTCGAGAAAATTCGAGCCAGTAGTCTGGAAGGTTTATCACATGCTGCTTGGCCTGTCACTATGGAAACCTCTATTATTAGAGCCATAGTCGCGTATCAAATAAGGCTGTTGTGTGAATGAGTGACCCCTGACGTACAATAAAAGGGCACGGATTGAAGAGGAGTCTGACTGGTTTGAATGCAGCATTCATCTGTTGTAATTTCATTAAAAAAGCATGTTTTTAATAATAAATATCACATTGAAATGAAATAGAATAAAAATGCAGCATTGTCTTTTTTTCTGTAATGAATAAAAAAGATGATCTACAATAAGATGTATAGCTATAGCTAATAACAGATTATCAGCAGAGTGGGAGTGTTTAGCACCTTGATTAACAAATGTGAATGTAACCGCCTCAGATCTGTTACTCGAAATTATAATCCGTCCACAAAAACACACACACACAGGCACGACGGATTATAATCTCAAACATGCTGTTGTAGGGATTATACAGTCCTGACGGTAACTCTTATACTAACAGAATCACACAAACGAATAATGACTTCATTTTGTGTTTAACTGGGATTTCTAGGAGTCTAAGGAGAAATGTGAGGAATGATTTGAGTACATTTGGCTGCTTGGAACTGTGTGTTTGGTGGGAGTTAATCTATTGGGGGCAATTAAGGCAGTTTGCTGATTAGAGGCCCATCTGTTCAAGTTTGTTAGACAGTCCTGTAAGACCTGTGCCCTGCAATCCTCTGCTACCTATTTAAAGATTCTGAGTTAGCGTCCTTAACACCCCTCCCCAAATACGCAGGGCTTTTTTTTTGTTGCTCATTTTGTTCAGTTGTTTGCTAATGCAATTCATGCATCAGATGCTTCGGCTTCTGTGGTTAAACAGGATATTTTCATCAAGACGAGACTTTGAATGAGTCAAACCACCCACTGACTTTAATGTCAGCCACTGATTTCACCGGTTGTCTTTGAATAATATTAGATTACACAGTTTTGATGTGTTTACTTAAGGGCGGTAGACGTTTTTTTTTTTTTTTTTTAACGACTTTAGGATGAATGAAGGATTGTAATTTAAAGTGTTGTTGATATTGCACTAAATGCAATAGGACATTTTTTTTTTAAATGAGCTGTATTGCTAAAATTGACAACATTACAAATCCTGCCGTAGTCTGCTTTTCAGAGGACAAACATGTTTAGAGGTCATTTTGAGGACAACATGGGGAAATAATAGTCCTGTCACATTACGATATTAGTTTTATTCACTAGGCATGAGTTTACTATAAATTAATTTGGAATACAGGAATACAGATGCCACTGATGACGGAGCGATTGATGGATATTAGGCAGATGCCATTTATGAACCTTGGAAGGATTAAGGATTTAAAAAGGAGGATTTTGTTGTTGTTATTATCAATCATTATTACATAATCTGTGTCTATTAGAAAAGGGAATCAGCTACGTTTTGTTGCAGTTTCCTCTTCTCGTTTTCTCTTCCCAACCTGAAATGGGAAGAGAAACACTCTGCAGAGAAGAGGGCTGAGAAGGGGTGCACTGTGTCCTTCCTTTCAGAAAACACTACAGTGCTGCCTACAGATGGACATGTAGCACTCTGATACTGAAAAAAGGCCTGGTCCTGTATTACCTTCAAATGAAAAAGAAAAGAAAATTATAATATTCTATATATATATATATATAAGCAGTGGCATCTGCTTTTTTTCTCTCTCTGTAACAAAACGTAGCAGATTATGTAATAATGATTGATAATAACAACAACAAAATCCTCCTTTTTAAATCCTTAATCCTTCCAAGATTCATAAATGGCATCTGCCTAATATCCATCAATCGCTCCGTCATCAGTGGCATCTGTAAAATAGCATCATATGACTTTTATCTCCAGTATGCATCTCTCTATTCATATGCTTTCTCTGCAGCCCTGTCTTGTTATTTTTAAAATGAGACCCAGAGAGAGGTATGTAGGCTGAGGTATCTCTGACCTAGGTGGGAGAAAGTGACAGGGTGACAAATGACCAGAGCCTGCTTTCTCAACATTGTGATATATTTTTAAACATGGCATAGACTGTAAGATGTAAGACCAAGTTGGTGGTTGGTATTTTTAGCTGCCCCCTTTCAGAGCACTGTCACTTTTGCCAGATGTCTGCTATTCATTGTATGTACTATGTATGTGTGCACATGTGCAAATGATAAAGGATGTGTGCATGCATTTGACCCAGCCATGGATCTGTCATGTTCTTCTTCATTCCAACATTATGTACGTTGTATTTCACTTTAGAGAATGAAAACATGCTATACCAGCAGCCATATCAACCTTATTTGACCAATGTAACAAAAGATTCTGACAAAAATAGTTACTATAGATTTATTTAATAACCATTTATTTTTGTATTTTGTTATTATACTTTTTATGTCACGTAATAATTGTTTCTTAGCTTGCACAATAGATAGACATTATTATTATTATTATTATTTATTTTATTTTTTTTAAATAATCGAATGCACCTTTCAGCATGATTTCCCCGTTAAATCATCGCATTTGAAACACATTACTGTCCTTCAGATAGTAACAGCTGTCTCAGCTCCAGAAAGCATGAAGATGTTGCTTTTTGATGTGTGTTTTAGCAGTTAAATGTCTCATTAGAGCAGCAGTTGCCTGAGGTTTATTATGTGTTGCTCTCTCTCCTCTATCAGCTGTTCCCCACAAGTGATTATGCTAATTGCTGTTTGATCAGATGATTAAATTATAATTCGATTAATCCAGGGTACTAAATGCTCTGAATATATTTGTGTCTGCTTGGTTGGCTGGCTGGCTGGTTGGTTGTGTGGAGCAGCGGTCTCCTGTCACCTTGCTAGCACACATGAAGGAAAAAAAGAAATAAAAAATAGAAACGCGACAACCTGAAATGGGAAGAGAAACACTCTGCAGAGAAGAGGGCTGAGGAGGGGTGCACTGTGTGCTTCCTTTCAGAAAACACTACAGTGCTGCCTACAGATGGACATGTAGCACTCTGATACTGAAACAGCAGAGGAAAAAATCCATTTAGAAAAAAAAAAAAAAGGCCTGGTCCTGTATTACCTTCAAATGAAAAAGAAAAGAAAATTATAATATTCTATATATATATGTTTGGGAAATTGTGCTTAATTCTGAAATTGCATTAAGTAGCATTAACTAAAAACAATACATTTCTAGCAGTATTGTTAACTTTAGTCTATAAAAATACAACTGTTCATTGTTAATACATGTTAGCTCAGGTCCATTAACTAAACATCAATCGATACATCTTTTCTTTTTAGTAATGTATTACTAAACTCTGAAATTAACAGCTAACTAAGATTAATACATGCTTTTTATGTTTATGTTATCAAATGGAACCTCTTTTCTCATTAATTTCTTAATAGTAGTCTAATACTAATAATGATGTTACAAGGTTAACATTTCCACTATGATCTCTTGCTATGAATTAATTAATCTAGTCACTTTTAAGTCATTAATGGTTGCTGCAACACATTGACTAGAATACACACTACTACTGCACCTTTTCTGCTGTAGGTGGTATGTGAGTTGTGCAGATTAATTACATACTACATTTGCTACAATATGCAGCAGACCATGCTGTATCGTACTGTATTACACAATGTGTTTAGCTTGACCTAACAATTAAAGTGTAACAAATTAACTGAAAATGAATATTAACCAAACAGAATTTTATCGACTAATTATTTATACTAAACACTAAGAATATTAAACATGCTATATGAAAACAATGTAGAAAAATAATAGTTTGAACATGCTATAGGGCTACTTTAATTTGAGTCAGGCTGGGTCTGGGGCTATGTTAAGACAGTAGCTGTGTCCCAAATGGCGCACCATGTACTATGCACTCAGTTGTATTTAGTATCATCCCAAATGGAATACTAACATTTTTTTCCTAACCAGAAATTCAAAACGATTCCCAGTCGATGGCGTTTGATGTGTAGCAGATGTAAAACACACCCAACTATTTGGGATGCAGCTTATGTAGATATAATGATGACTTTTTAAAATAAACCACACAAGTCTCACATAGAAAAAAATCGACTTACATTACGATATCAAAGTGTTGTCCACTATTTTCTAATGAATTGCTCATCCAACTTTAGCCCCTCCCCTTCTGCTACGTAAGAGAAAGCTGCGACTGTTGAGTGCGTGAAGTGTCCAACATTGCACATCCGGGTTTGAAGTGCACTTTTTCTCTTTGGAATTTTCAGTGTGAATGTATGACTCACACTATTTATACTACAAAATGTCATAGAATTATGCACAAGTACGCGATCTGGGAAGCAGCTAGCATCTTAAGAACAAGCTTGACCAACCATTCAATTAACCAATGGCTAATCAGTCGGCTTAGACTAATCTATGTTTTTATTTAACCAAATTTTTTACATTTTGACCAGTCTTAAAGAACAAAATTAGATGAAATCTTTTAGAGACTATTCTAAACCTTTTATGCAGCCAGCCCAATGTTTAGAATCCAGAGCCCGTCTTCACAAAACATCCATCTTACTACTAAGATTTATCCTGAATAGCAGTTCTTAAAAAGTTCTTAGCTAAGAGTATCCTCTTAAAACCTATTCAGAAAGTTGCTGAGACAATAAAGAGAAGTCTTAAGCTAAGAGTAAGGGCGGGGTTGACCTCTTTGCTGTAGATGATGTCAGCATGCTTACTATGCACACAGTGATTGGCTGATAGTCTCTGTCAGAGATTAATTCATAGAAATATTGTACAGTGCACTATTATTTTGCCATATAAAAACCTATATATAAAGATGTTGGCATATTCAAATAAAGTTTGCATTTGTCAGCCTCTTACGTCTGTGCTTCGCATAAACAATTTGGAGATATGCACTCTCACCTCAGTCATGGTATCGAAGGTGAAGCTGGTTATCCACTCCACAATCCCTGCCAGATTTGGGACTCGAACCTGTGATCTTTGAGTTAGAAAGCCAACTCCCTATCCATTAGACCACAACTGCCCCCAACCAGCTCAAACTAGCATAAACCAGTAAATGACCAGCTAAAACCAGCATAAACTAGCAAAAGGACCATCTTAAACCAGCATAAACCAGTAAATTACCAACTAAAACCAGCATAAACCAGGAAAAGGACCATCTTAAACCAGC
>JAUYWG010000050.1:2791141-2810621 GCA_034779775.1 Enteromius afrohamiltoni | reverse complement strand
AGGAAAAGGACCATCTTAAACCAGCATAAAGCAGTAAATGACCAGCTAAAACCAGCATAAACCAGTAAATGAACAGCAACAAATGAACATTACTCCTAACATTTCACAGACCTAGAAACTAGTTTTAGTGCTAAAAAACTTTTTGAAACACTTTGGCACACTCTGGACTGAAATCAGAGCTATAAGCTACTTTTAGCCTTAAGATGCTTCTTTGTCAGCAAATTAGCATTTTAGTAAAGATGCTAATTTATTTACAAAGGTGTCATTATTTACTATATAGCATATTATTCGTAGAGATAACGAAATATTGTCTTACATTGGACCTCAGTAATGACCAGGTGTACTGAGATGTGGACTGTGATGTTTGGCATCGTTGTGCTTCAAGTGCACACAGCTAGCCGAGCTGGGCATTAGCCTTCGCAAGCTCAAATAGACGGATGTGTACAGATGCTATTGAAACAGACACCTGCACCATGAGAAAGACAACACAGAGGAAGTCTTTTACTGAACCCAGAACAGTTTTACGTGCCAAGGAGGGAAAAAAGCCACTATCCGGAGATGAGCTGACCACAATGAGGGTTCTTGTTGAACCACTCTCTGGCTCTAATGAAGGCAGGATGCTTGTTTGTAAAGATGCTCTACATCATTATGAAACGTCAAGGCAAGACTTGCTCTCTGGACACCGGTCTCATAGACTTTCCTTTGTGCCGTTAGATAGAGGCTTCTCTGTAGGTTGACAGAGGAGTTTTGACTTCCCACTGAAGAGCTTTTGTATCCCCTGATTTTTTATTCCCTCTGCCGCCGTTCAATAACAGACTCTTATTTAGGAAGAGCCAAGATTAGACGTAGGATTTTATTGATTGGACACATTTTCATAAGACTTTACTTAAACATAAATATAGCTGGAAACCAAGCTAATCGGCTAACACTAACCAGACAGAAGACAACTATACCATTTAGTATAGTTTTAATTCAATTAATCACTGGTACAGAAAGTAATATACTATAGGACTACTCTTGATACCATGACAGTACTGTTTTTTTTTCAGTTTTACTCATGCTTCTTTAACTTGTACCATTATATATATATATATATATATATATATAGATAGATAGATAGATATAATTATCACTATGTATTTGATTACAATAACTACAATTTATTGATTAATGTATTAAACTGTGTTTTGCATAGACTTAAAATACACCATCTAATGACAAGTTATGACTTTTACATTTTGTCGAATAGTTGGCTAATTCATAAACATACATGCAATCTAATTTATTCATTTTTAATTGACAGATTCTGCTTATGCCCCACTAAGAGTTAGGTTTAGAGGTATAGGCACTGTATATGCTTATTATTTATTATAAATAGTATGCATTTTGACTTTGCAACTTTATAAAATAATGATGATTTCTTGTTGTTGTATTTATGATTTATAACAACATATGTCCTGATCCAAGAATTCCCTTCTTCTGACTGTGTTTTACCACAGTTACACCACGGTAATAGATTGTTGTTAAGCGGTTAAAAGGATGACGTGGGAGTGTTCGCAAACGATTTTACAGAAATCTGCCGAAATGTGTGTAGACGTTGAAATTAGCACCTAGCACCTAGAAATAACGACAAATCTTTATCATGATTGTACTGTGAGGTGCATTCATGTCTAACTGATTATCTGAAGAACAAAAACAAATAAATCATATAGGGAATTGGTTTCCATGCATCGTTAGTTGTTTTGTATTTGAGATGTGTGTGTTGCACTCAAAAGTGGAGCTGGATGAGCTCGCAGAGGCAGAGAAGTCTGTAAAAACATTACATGGTCAAATGAAAAAACAAAAAGAAATCATATGCATAAATGAATTGTTCTCAATAAGATCTATAACGCGCCTTTAGAAAACATGCCGACTTTAATGTAAACTCCTCTTTAGGCTGGATTTACAGAATTAGGCCTAATGCACAGATTTATATCAACATTTAATGTATTCATTTAGCAGGCACTTTTATCCGCTGACTTATAAATGACAAATGCAACAAAAAGCAATTCATCCTAAGCAGGCAATAACACGAGAAGTACTGATGCAAATTTTCTCACAGGCAGAAATAAGAAATAGTAAAAGCACAGAAATAATATAAATAGGGTTGAGAGATGATTTGATGGTACCATGAGGTTCTGTAAGCATCAGCGTATTGAACTTGATGCAATTGAAGAGAGGTGTAGCGTGGGATGTCTTCGGCTCATTAAAGCAATTGTGCTGCTATGTTCTGTGTTGCTCCTAGAGGTTTGATGGCCAAAAGAAAATTGCAATTGTCCAACTATAAATGACATTGCATTCCTGTACAAGGAGATACGCAGCATGCTCAGATGAGAAAGATGGACCTGGATTTGCTGACATTTTGCAAACTTGGGTGACTGTTCTGTCATCACCAAAATTTAATAACAGTAAAAACGTCTCATGTAATATTATAATGCTATATTGTGAGCATGATTTCACCAAGTACAAGATGTTCCTGGATCAACATTCCAATCAACCAATCAGATTTGAGCGATCTTTTTTTTTTCTGAAAATCTCTGTTTTAGGCTCAAGATAAGGGTTAGGTGTAGTTAGTAATACATTTTGAGAAGGGTTAGGGGTCTATATTTTTGGACATTAATGTTGATCCAGGATGACGGCGACCACAGGTGCAGTACATATTGAATGACAACTTTCGCTAAATGAGAACATCTGTGGTTTTCAATGTCAAATATCACATCTAATCTGTTATAAAGTATGCAAACACTGTGCAGTTGTCAATACAGGATGTGTCAATACGTCTCGGTTTTCAACTCCTCTCCTGGATACAAGCATTAAACCTCAGTTGAGTCTCGAAAAAAATTGTAACATCTAAAGTGTTTTGAAATGTGGCTGTAGCTAATTGTTTAGTCCTGATTTTGTTTAGTTAGAGGTGTGCCTAGGTCAAACGTAGTTTGTTGACCCTGTCTTGACCATACCTTAATCTAACCTCACCCATGCAATCCCTAAAATCAGAGGAAATGATAGATGACTGACACTGATGTACAAGCACCAAACACTAATTGTAAGCCTAAACCTCACAAAAGCTATACATTTGTATTTCAAATATGATTGGTTAATCACAATGTTGTCCCAGGGTCAAAGATGTCCAGGAACATGCTGCACTTGGTAAAATCAGGTCCTGAATAAATCTTATTAGAATCAATTCAAAGGTATTAAAGCGTTTCTGCTCATTTTCTGTTCGTGCACTAAGCATGGCTAAAAAATGGATTGGGCCTGTTTTATAGTGTTTAGGGTTAAATTAATTTGTTAACTGTTAATTACTTATGGAATTAAGTGATGCCAGGCACTAGCTTTTAGTTGCAGCTCCACAGATCCTACCTAACACTATCATTGATAAATATTGTCTTGCTAAGTGACTCGCCTTAATAGATTTAGTGGTTTTTGAATATGGAAGTGCTTAGATTGAAATTGCCCGACTAACAGCCTTGTTCGTGCCATCAGCTGGGCAAATTCAGACATTAAAGTCAACAGCGCTTTCGTTTTCCGATCTCAGCCTGGTGCCAAGTCGGCTCTTAACGAGCCGTTCACGTTCGCTCGTTTAAAACATGACAACGGGAATCAGAGGCGCACCGCAGGGCCACACTCGGCGCGCTTTACCCTTCGCCGACATCAGAGAGCCGATCTGTCTGCACATATCACAGGCGAGCAGACGGCAGGCCTTTTCTCGTCTGTCATGTCCTGCTTAATATTCATGAAAGCAAATTGGGAGACAGTCATTTGGCAAGTGCTGCGAGTGCTAAAGCCTGTGGGGGTTGTAGGAGAGAAGTGCATACTCACAGTGGCAAAAACCCTGTCCCGCTCGCCCCTACCTTGTCCTGGGTCCTCGTTGCCCGTCCCCAGCCGCTCCCTTCGGCACCTTGTCTCGTCCCATTTCCCCCCTCTGCCCCAAAAACCCAAAGCGCCCCAGGCGGTGTGCTGAGTGCAGCCTTAATTACCCCAGGCCCCTGACAGATCCTGTCATTATGAAGCAGATATCCCATGATCCTGCTCAGCACTGACAGGACACACCGACCTGGCAAAAACAGCAGTTCGACATATCGGCTCAGACGGAAACTACAACTATCTGTGAAGCATGCATGTTGTATGGCCGCTGGACTGTAGACATTTAACAGGCTCGGGTCTTATAATTACAGTTGCGTAAAAAGAGCGCTGACATCATCAAATCATGAGTCTTCACATTGACAATGGGTGAAAGGCTATTGTCTTGTAGTGTGTTTAAATTTCATATTTTAATAGGTGAATAATCAAAACTTTCTTAAACTGTCACGTTCCAGTGGTAGTCGACAGGCATTGACTTGTTCGTTTATTTGTGGTGTAAGTGTTTGCCTCATCAGCATTGATCGCACCTTTGCTCAGATCAAATGCATCAGTGGTGCCGAAAACGGTTTGGTATGGCTGATTAGACAGTTGAAGATGATAAATGCTGTTGTGTGGGATTGACCAGTCACCCTAAATTTGAGTCAGTGACTAGTGTTCTGCCTGTTATGTTCTTTAAATGAATGTATAATTGTTCTTTTCTTTCCATCTTGTGGATTTTTTATGCTTTAGCAAATGATATTGCATCTCAAGTTTGCCAGTAGCTTTTTAGGAACTACCACATAATGTATGATTAATATCAAGCTAATGATAGCTAATGCAGTGTTTGCCAAGCGAAGCTATTCATAAATTAAAGTAGTTGTACTATAGAATAGCTGTTTGTTGTAGTTAGTTCTAAGACGTAGCTAAATATGTTGGATGCATCAACAAGGCGATATCATTTCAGATACCCAGTTTAACCCAGAAACAACTATGGTCTTCTAGGGTCCCCTAGGATTGTTGACCCTGGAACAATGCACAAATAGTATTTGTGAAGTTTAGTCTTACAATAAGTGTTTGGTGATTGTACATCAGTGTCATTAATCTGTTTTCCTCTGATTTAGGTTAGGTAGGTTTATGTGTAGAGATATGGTCAAGATTATATTTTTGGATAAAAATGTTGTTCCAGGGTCAACAAAATATGCTGACCTACAGTAGGAACACGTCTAACTCAGCAAAATCAGGAAGTGCCCTAGGATGTGCTGGTTCGCTAATGACTTCATCGTATGACAAATAATGACAATTATAAGCATCTGTTCCCTGGAATGAATCAGACTTTTGAACTCTTTGAACAAACCCAACTTTTTGAATGTTATGAGAAAGGTCCATTTAGAATGAATCAGTTGCAGAACCAATGCTACATATATAATATGATGAGTGTTCCTCAAATGACACCACCAAAAGTGAAATATTAGGAAGATTTTTTTTTGTTGTACTCATTCACTATTCCCTACATTATGCCATTAATATAGCCTAGCTGAAGCAGTAATTGAGTTTGTCGGAAGGACTGCTGCTCTTTGCATGGTTTGTGCTTGATTTGTAAGGTATAATGTAGAGGCAGCTGGTAGTTATCGCAGAAATAAGCCCCGACAGTATGATCAGGACCCGACGCGAAGCGTGTATCACACTGAAGGGGCGTATTTCACGATGACTACAGGCTGCCTGTACATTATCCCGCTTATTATACAGCTACTTGCCACGTAAGGAAAAAAACTGGACATGAATATGAATTTGAAACATTTTATTGGCATATTTGTTTTAAATGAACATTTTCATCCTTCTGCAAAACGCTATAGTACCACGTGACTAACATTCAAACGGTTGTCTGTCACAAGATGGCGCCAAACGGTAATCTTTGTTGGCGCAGAGGGATTTCAAACATATAAGTAGCACCGGCTACGCGTTATTACTTTGGAGCGGTTATTATTTGAAAAGAACGAACCTGCAACTGACCAATCAGAATCAAGCATTCCAGAGAGCCGTGTAATACGTAATAATAATAATAAATAAAAAAGCTTGACAGTGTGATTGTGACCTGGTAAGCTAAAACACAATGATGATTCTGTATTTATTTTGTAACAAATACTAAACTTTAATACTAAGATTGTTATAATATGAGAAATATTATTGTTAGAAATATTTATGTGATTGCATGTGATTTTCCCTAATTCATGAACTTGTACAGTCTCCATAGCAATTTTTTAGCTTTTGATTTCTAAAAACTATTAACATTACATTAATATTACTTTAAATTGAAATACTACTGGCCTGGAGGCTGAAGTAAAACTATGAGTGTGGACATTTCCATTCACAAATTTTAGTAGATTTGACAACTTCAGTGAATTTTAGGGTTTAAACAAGGAGTGGATATTCTCTTTGAGGCCTCTAGATTCTGACTGGCAGTCTTTGCCTCTGGCATAAAGCTCATCTCCTGGTGCTCTCAAAGCAAGCACTCTTTAGCATGCTGTCAGTATGGCAAAAAAAATAAAAAATCTCTTAGATTCTTCAATTCCCATTTCTAGCTTTGTCCCTGTAACAATATGCTTATGAAGCATCGAACTGAATCTAAAACCGAGCTAATTTCCCAAAACTACAATTAAGGAAATCCTCCACCCCAGTATTCTGATTGCTATAATGCAAGAATATATAGACTAAAAAAATACTTTGATGTATTTTTTTATGTCAACACAGCCTTGCAGTTATTTAGTTGTGTGAATAATTCAATGATTCGATATACTTAGTTATTGGGATCTTCTGACAAAACAAGGTAATATTCATCATAAGCTATTGTAAAATCACTACCACCAATGCACAAACTAATTATAAGTGTTTATTTTATGATTTTCGGGTGGAATGTGACATGTACATTACTTTTTTATGTGAAGTATTAGTGTTTGATGCTGTCTTATTTTATAGGAGAGAAACGCTGAATGAAACATGAAACTTAATTTAATTTATATATTTGAGCATCTCAAATTGAGGACGGTTTTTGTGTATGCACATGTGCCCTGCTAATATTATGAGGGTATAAAAATTAATGAAAGTTTGTGTGTGTGTTTCTGAAATGCCCTACTAAAGTCACCTTGGCTCGGTGTTAGCCACCTTCCATCAGGTGCAGCCCATGCCTCAGGTGACACGACATTAAAGGCCTACAGGCAAAGCAAGGCTAGTGCATTAGAGTCAGCTGCCATCCCAATCACTCTCCTCACCCAGAGAAAAGGAAGAGTAGATGTATTTGATGTACAGACCTTCAGATGAGAGGAGCAGTTTAATATTGAATAGAGTGCGTTTTTTCTTCCAAAGCTGTACCCAAAGAGAGAAAAACCTTGGTTAATTATGAATGCACACAATACATTATTAAACAGTGTCACTTTTTCGTCTTTATGGTTCATTTCATGAAAAATTATGACAATTATGAATTTTTCCTCCGGGTTGCTGAGTATTAAAGTGCTGTTTTTTTTTTTTTTTTCTTTTTTACAAATGTGGGGCCCTTTCAAGAAGGGTTTGATGTGAATTCTGCTTTTGGACTTAATTTTGTCTGCTTCATTTTTAAAGAATAATAAATCTCCAAACCTTACCTAACCTAACCTTCTTTTTCCAGAACAAATACATCCAACAAACACGAGATCCCTTTAATGAGAAATAAATATACTTAAATGTATTTGAAATACATTTATTTCATGCTCAGTATATTACAAATACATTTTCATATTTACGGTATGTACTTTATAAAATTACTTGTATTTGTATTTTATACTAAACGGGTATACTTAAAGTCTGCCATTTGAAGGGCAATATTACACAATCCTCATTAAATGTGACATTAACACACATTTTAGGCTTATTAATAGGAAATATGCATTGTGCATAAGTAATACTTCAAATAAAGTTTCATTTTTTTTTATATATCAATGGGTCTTGTAGGTAATGTAGGTGAATATATTAATAGATTTGAACTAGACTCAGTATGAAATAAATATATTTTAAAAATATAACTTTTTTTACTAGGGATATCATGAATTAACGCAATGTTTATTTGTTTTGAACTAAATTGAACATTTTAAGGTAATATACCTAATGCGGTGTTTATTTGGATCAAAGACTTATAAGAGAGAAAAAAAATAAACAGGCAAATAGAACAAATGTCTGAAGCTAGAGAGATATATTAGTGGTGGTACTTGAATTGAGAGTCTTGTCTGGCCATAAAAACCAAACTGCCAGGGGTTTAAATAGATATTTTTGTTTTCCTGAAGCCACTGGGGTGGCCCTGGGGCTTGGGCCCGTCCTCAGCTGTGTTTGTATGTATAAATATCATTATCTAAATTAGCCTAGAATTGTCAATTAAAAAACTAAAATGAAAAATAAATAAATAAAATATAATAAAATGAAAAAGTCTGTTATTTCACTCAGTGACTTTCACCAGTCATGAGGGTTTTGCTTACTCTTGCTGTGTGAACGGAACAGGACTGGACAACTAGTCGTATATCACGTCATTCACTGTGAGAGAGAGCTGCTGCCGCACAAAAAGCCATGCAGTGCGTGTTATCATGTGTTTTCAGTAACTTACAGTGACGGAGAAATAAGCTGCTTGTTATCTGAAAGTATCCATCAGTTTTGTGTTCTGCGAGCACCGCGCAATTCAAATGCTCGCTCTCTGCCCAAATGTAAAAGCTGAAGGTCTGAAGAAAGAACTCGCGGCTAAATTGGACTCTTGTCGTGTCAGAAAGTGATTCAGTTTATGGACTTCGCCATCTTTGAAAATAGAAAATTGAATTGAAAATTTAATCAGCCTATTCTACTTACATTTGGATGTGAAGTCAAAATGAATCCCAACTTTGTTTTAAAATCCATTGCTAACTGAAGATCACATGATCATAAATCATCTTGAATGATCATATATATGATCATATATAAAAACACTTACGCCTCGGTTTGCGTTACGTGCTCAAGTTTATTCAGCAAAGCCTTTAGTTCAAAATCATTCCGTTTTTTTATCGTGTTTGGGAAACAATCGACAGTACAATAACCCAAAACCAACAGCCTTAGTAAAATGATAATACTGTAGAAAGTTAGGTGAATGCCTAAAGTGGACTATTAAAGTGTCACTGTTTATTTATTTGAAATACCATTAAGCATTAAGTACTTAAATGTTTTTTTTTTGTCTAAGAAACAATAATTTAATGAGACTTTTTCTCCATAATCAAGTAGCTAAGCATAGTAGACATGCTAAAAAGAGCATCATGACTTGACTGACAATTCTTTCTGCTGGTGTCCAAGTAGACGAAACATGCAAACTGAATATCCTAATTGGGATTTATTCACTTGTAGTGGACACGCATGGAATTCAAATTTCTTCTACATCGGCAGCTCTTTATTTCATTACGAGAAGCCACACTTACAGAACGCTCGTCTATTAACCAACATACCCTCATGAATTCATCAAGTGCCAGCTGATTAGTGCAGAATGTGTTGAATCACTTGAGTTAGGTCGCAAAAAGTCTTTCCCCGTCCTCTTGGAATGAAGATCAACAATGATTGCTTTGGTTTACAAAAGAGCGAGCGAGCAAATTCTTATTGCGTAAAGGCCAGAATGTTTTCACACTCTTTAATATCGGAACAAACGCTCCGCCAAGCCTCTCGCTGGCAAAACAAGATATTTTAACAGATGGTTGCTTCAGCGTGCCACTTGATGAATGGTACCATATGCCTCAGATTGCCACAGTAAAGATTATCACCATTACGACCGCTTGTTCGCGGGTTTCGTTTGTTTGCTTGTCTGTGTTTGCTCATCAAGCGTGCCAACAACTGGAGTGTTATATCTGAGCATGTGGGCGCACATGTGTTTATGAATACACGTCGGCTTCTGTGTGTACCTTCTGCTTTGTGACTGAAACCCGCTGATCCTCAGAAAAGGTTGAAACTGCTGCAATTTGAAACCTTGTTAGAAATTTATGAAGTGCTAAAATGTTTGGTCCCGAGGGAAAACACTGCCAGCTGTCACTGGTGAGCCATTTACTGCCAAACGGAGATCGGTGCTCAGATAGGGCCTGTGGCTAGAGCATCGAAGAGATTTTCATCAAAACACAAGAGAAATTTAGCAATTAGCTGGAAGTCATTCAACTTGAACTTTTCTTTGGTTGTGATTAGCTTCATGTTGCAATGTCTTAACTGTCTCTCCAAATTATGCTGCAATGGAAGAAAACATAGCATGACAAAAAATGTCAACATTAATGCTTCATCGTTGATGAATAGTCCGTATTGATGGACTCACTCACACACACTTTGTCTTTTCCTTTTCAGTTTTCGGTGAAGATCTACGTTCCAGCTTATATTTTGTCAATGCATCTCTGCAAGAGGTAGTGTTCTCCAGCACCACAGGGGCACTGGTGCCGTGTCCTGCCGCGGCCGTGCCCCCCGCCACGCTGCGCTGGTACCTCGCCACCGGGGACGAGATCTACGATGTCCCACACATCCGCCATGTGCACCCCAATGGCACGCTGCAGATCTATGGCTTCCTGCCATCCAGCTCTAGTAACCTAATCAATGACAATACATACTACTGCACAGCGGAAAACCCATCAGGAAAGATCAGGAGTCAAGATCTACACATCAAGGCCGGTCAGTCAGCTCCACAGAACAACAACAAATACAAACATGCAACCAATTATGAGGAACACATCATTATTTATTTATTTATTATTCATTATGATTCATTCAAATTTTGTGCAGCCTAAATTAAAAAAAGAAACACACACACACTGGTTTCCGTGATTTATGGGGACATTTCAACGATTTTTATGCTGTGCAAACTGTATTTTGTGCAGCATAAAAATCAAATAAAAATTTGGAAAATTAAAACATAAAATCACTTTACCCTCACCCCACCCCTAAACCTACACATCACATTTTTCTTTTTAGTTTTTAAGATTCTTATATTTTATAAACGCTTCATTTGGTATAATTTATAAACTGTTTTCTTTATGGGGACCAAAAATGTGAAAAATACCAGGTATTACTATCCTTATGGGAATAGTGTATTTGGCCCCCACAATGTAGGGAATAACACACACACACAAAAGAAAACAATAAAAAGCAGGAACTAATCTAGTTTGTAACAAATAAACCTTTTTTAGATTACCTATTGCTCAGTATTATAAATTAAAAGAGCTCATAGTTGTGCTTCAGTGACAGCTCTGAGATAGACTGATGAAAAACAATTAAATATTAATGATTTTTTTTCTTAGGTCAGTCATGTGTGGAAAAGACAATGCTGGAATTTGGGTCATTTTTTGTGGGCCGTTGTGTATTCTCTCTTTCTTTATCTCTTTTTGAACGTTTAAGTCACCTGAAGCAACCGGCAAGTCATCTAATTTTAAAAATATATATTAACAGCACAAATATATACACCAAATAGAATTTTTTATGTTGCACAGTTACTAATGTATTTATCAATATATTATACAGTATTATATTAATATATTAGAATCTATCTATTTGTTTATCAGTGTAGAGTATTCTCAGAAGTCAGACTTGTAGTTAGTATTGTGAACTTGTAGTAAAAAACACCTCATTTCTCTTTCTCTCAGTATTCCGGGAGCCATACACAGTGCGGGTGGCTGATCAGAGAGTCATGCGAGGCAATACGGCGGTCTTCAAGTGCATTATCCCGGCCTCAGTAGAGGAGTACGTCAGTGTTGTATCATGGGAGAAAGACACAGTCTCACTTGTCTCAGGTAGGACAGACAACCCACAATGCTTTTGATAAGCTATTCGAAATATTTGATTGCTATATTTTATGGTATATGTTTGTTTTAACTACATAGTTGACTATTGACTAGTAGCTTCTGGCTGGATTCACCAGGAATGGAACAATTTAGGTTTCAAGTGTGGTTTGTGGGTATAGACATGTAAAGTTTATCAAGCACTAGTTATTCAATTCAAGCCATCGGAAAGAATCTGAACGTGACAGACGCTAAACGTCTTATACCAGAGCTTTTATTGAGCTTTGAAAAATCCATTTTCTTAACGGTCAATGCACTTATGACTTGCTGACGACATTTCCATGGTAACACTCTGGTAGTAATAGGCCAGCGTGGTTGGTGAAATATGGAATAATATGCATGATATTCCTCATACCTTTATGAATGGTTCTGCAATTACATTGGTCAGTGTCATTAATAAAGGTAAATTTGATCCTGATGCAGTCGCAGCACATGCCAATATCAACCCATGTGCAAAATGTCAGAAGCATTAGACCTATCCAATGCTCATCCCTCGCTAAATATTTAATGATGAAGGACCTCAGACGTGTGGCTAAAAGCTCTCTGGCATGTGAAGCTGAAGAATTGTTTACTCTTGCAGAGAAGTGGGCTTTGAGATTTTTATGCCGGCATGTGCCTGCGCTTCATTCTTTTATAAATCAGCCAGATTTTGCTAATTATTTGTTGTTGGTGGTGTGGTGTGGATCAAGATCGGCTCTTTGGGGTTGGATTAGATTGGTTGTTCAAATTCGTACAACCTCACTCGTATGATTTGTCTATACCCCAGTGATGGGTTGGTTTAGGGGCGGGCTTAGGTGTAGGTAATTTGTACAAATTAATACGAATTGGCAACTCGTAAAATACGTAGGATTTAGCAATAATCATATGAATTTGTACGAGTGAGGTTGTGCAAATTTGTATGAATTAGCCACCTCGTAAAATATGTACGTATTGCCGTGAGACTGGGCTTGTTGTTTTACCATTAATTTAATGCCAGGAATGATACATTTGGTACAGTACTGTATATGTTTGTCTATACGAGGTGGCTAATTTGTACAAATTCGTAGCAACCTCACTACGATTTCATACGATTTTTGCTAAATCATACATATTTTACGAGTTGCTAATATGAATTTGTACGACCTACACCTAAATCCTGCCCCTAAACCTACCCGTCACTGAGGTTTAGACAAGTGAGGTCGTATGAATTTTCCACCTTGAATGAACATGTATGAATTGGTCGTGAGGCTGTGTTGGTCAAGACTACTCTTGGGTCTGAACTTGACCTTCTGCCTCCAGGTCCCAAAAGGCCTCCTCAAAACTAAATGCTGGTCATGTTTTAAGAAGAAGGTGAAAAGCTTATTGGCAGGTGCAATTCAGATTTTACAACAACTACTTTGTCCTGATTCACTGGAACAACTTTGTTCTTTTTCTTTACACAGCATATATACTGACAATTGAAAAAAAAACATAAATGGTGCAAATCTGTTGTTTTTCAGTAAGTTAAAATAAAGCAGTTTCAAAATGTGACTTGTGCTTTTATTTTAGTGTTGAAAATCTGGTCTAGGACAAAGACACAAATGCAAAAATCAATTCCCAAATGCATTCAAATTAAAAATAACTTTTAAAGAACCAGAATGAATCATAGTTTAGCAAATTTTGCTTTCCGAATCCCTTAGTAGTCATCATTTACTTTTGAAATCGTAAATCAGGATTGCCACGCGAAATACTGTACATCAGAGCAGAACGATTGTGGCGTTCGATCTCTTTTTCCTTGTCTGCTTAGCATAAATCAGTGTTCGGAGTGGACGCGCGAGCTATTCTGGCCCTATAATTCCGGCTAACGCTGGAGATTGTCCTGCAAATCACAGAGAAGATGAAATGCATGATTACAGAGTGGGACTTGTCTTAATTAATGAACTGTGATTGAAAATATAATTACAATATGAATTACCTCTCAAAATAAAGACTGCTCCCTAGTCATTTGAAGCGAGGGCCTGTTTTAAATGTGAATGAACGGGGCCTAATGATACTCTAACTTACCATTAACCTGTCATGCATTTTAAAACGGACCTTTCTCTGTGCGCTTTCAAATTCACGGCTGTGGATCCGTCCCCTCTCGGCTTTTGATAAACAATTGACAGCTCTAATAAAGAGATGAAAGGCTGTGTAGGTGAAAGGGCCCATGTGTGTGTGTTTGTGAGTGTATCTTCCTCTTTGAGTGTCCAGAGCACGGAACAGGTCCTAATGCACCTTGCAGCCTGCTTTTTGTATGTATTTAGACTACTGAATATTGATGGTGGCCACTTTTCTTTTGTCGTCCTTGTCTGCATGCAGATCTTTTATCCGTTGGTTCACCCATTTGATCTTGTTTTAGCGACTGAAGGGATGCAATCAGCCACTTGGAAGAAATATAGAGTTGAAGTTAACAAGAAAATAAAATTAAGCCGATTTACTTACATTATACCCCCCCCATCCCACCCCACCACCACCCATTTTAATGTGCCTTAAAGCATGAGTTCACCCAAAATTGCATATTCTGTCATTAATACCCATAACCGACCTTTGTTCATCTTCTGAACATAAATTAAGATATTATAAAAGAGAAATAGAAATCAGGACGTCATTATGGACATTATGGTAATTTGTGTTTTGAAGATAAACAAAGGTCTTACGGGTTTGGAACGAAATGCGCGTGAATAATTGTTGACAGAATATTCATTCTTAGGTGAACTGTCCCTTTAAGAAACGAGTTTCCTTTTTTGATGACATCACCAAGTCCTTATATTTTAGCCCCTCCCATTTAAAGTCTTGTCATAAGGACTACACGCATGAAAGAAAAGGGTTTTTAACTCCTACCCCTGATCGTTCAGAAACTGACAGCTCCTCTAATAACTGTACTGTACGCAGCTTGTTGCATTCGTGCTAAACTTTGGTCCCACTATCATTTTTTACAGCGCTTTGCCTTTGGCTTTTCTCATTACAGTTTACTTCATGGCTGCAGAAGTGTCCCTCTCATGGCTGACATTCACTGACATTTGTCAAACCATTAAGCTCAATTCACTTTCCCTTCCAGCGTGGTTAGAGGGGAAATCACAGCCACATGCACTTTACTTATTTAATGGTCTGTTTCTAATGGGTCTTTGCCGTAAATATTGAGAATTTGCGTTTGAAAATGCGTTGATGAGTTAATCTTTTAAGGTGCCGTTGTGGATTGACGATTAAGATGCTAACTGGATAACGAATGAATCATTTCAACCTTGGTACTTCAGTGTGTCAGTGCTTTAGCCAGTGGGAATGCATTCGAAATGCTTTGGTTTTGAGCACAGTCACTGAACACAAGCTATGCAGTTTTGATACATTGCTTAAATTCGTAGGACATTATTTATTTATAATATATATTTAAAAATGGAGTGGTGTTTGTGCATATATGCGTTTAAGGTATTGCTGTGTGGTTGCTAAGGTATTGTGGATGGTTGCTAGGGCGTTGCTAAGTCTTCTTAGTGGTTGCTACAGGGTTTCTTACTAAAATAGCTTTTAAGGTCTAGCAGGTACAAGTCTGATTAGCAGTGCTGGGTAAATTACCTACAAATTGTAGTGCATTACAGATTAGAACTGATATGTAATGTATTACATTACATTACACATTTTAGGTAATTGAACTACTTTTAGAGTACTTGGTTTGCCACATTGATTTAAATAGGGTGATCTAGAGATAGAAACATATTCCATCTTATAACGCATCTCTCTACAAACTGAGCTACCATTAAAACATTAATATGCAAATGTTGTGTTGCCAATAGCGGCGCAATTGTAGTATACGCTCTGATGGGTCGTATTTCACAGCTATTGTAGAAACGACCCATACGGCGTATAAGTTGGAGGACATGTGACATGCAAGTGATTAATTAATTATGATCTAAAATCTCAATATTTATTATATGACATAACTTTATTAAGTGAAAGATGTCTGGCTGACAGAAATAAATGATTAAATTAATGAATTAAAAGTTTGTGATTACTGTAAAAGGTTCATATAAGTTTATAATGTGGATTAAATGTGTTTGAGAGACAAAAACCTTCCAAAGAAGGTAATAAATGATTAAATAATCCTCTGTGTGATAATTAAAATAAAAATGTGTGTGTTTACATTACTTATTTCGAAATGTTATTTCTACTGTACTGTAATATCACATCTCTAACAAGCTACACAATTTAAAATATTATTCATGTCTAGCGAAAATGTGAATATTTAGATTTGTGTGGAGAGAGGAATATCAGTGCCATGGACTCCTCTGTGTGACTGCCGCTGCTTATAGAATATATAAAGAGCAGAGGGGCGGTCAGACATGTTGAAAAGCCAGCGCCATGTTTGAGTGAGTGTGGCTGGGGCCAGAGACAGTGTCTGTGACTGCTGCTGCTGCTGCTGGGAGCCTGCAGATAGTGCATTCTCATTAGAACAAACCCACACTCCTTTCATCTTTCTCTAGCCTGCAGATTAAGTTGGAGATGGTGAAGCACCAGGCTTACAGACTGAAGCTAGAGGAGAAAGATAAATGTAAGCCTCTCCCTCTCCCTCTCTGTTTCTCTGCTCTACCTTCTCTTTGTGTGTACAGCAAATGTTCTATGCAGTGTGGACGTCTCCTGAAACCTCTCTCACTGCTGTAGGAGTAATGGAGTAAAGGTTTCGCATGGCTTTAACCCCCTTAACACCTTTAACTACATTTCTGAGCTGTAACAGTAGGTCTGGTAAAAAAAAGTATATATATATATATATATACAGTATTCAGACTCCAGATATAATTTTTATATTTCTTTACTAGAAGGTACAGAACCCTATAGTTCAATTATGTAAGTTAAAATAGCAAAATAAAGTAAACTGTGACATATTATACCCAAAGAGTAGACTACCTGTAAAATCTGGGAGCAGAAATTATCCAGACACTTTTTTTTGTAACAGCCGAAATAATTCATGACATGCCGTTCTATCAAAGTTATCTCACGTTATCAAGATTTTTTCATTAGCAGAATTTTTTATGGCACAGTTAAACTCATATTTATTTTTTATTAATTATAGCGAATTAACTGTGATAATATGAGAAATGTTGAAGGTGTCTGAATAAATTTTGGTTTAACGTACACACACACACACACACACACACACACATATCTACTGTATATATACTGTCATTATATAACATCAGAAAATAATAAATAGTAAAGCAAATATAATTAGCAATGTATCATTTGTATATAATGTTCACTACATTCTCGACTACCTTAATAAATCAGCTTACTAAAAATGATTTCAAGTGCAGATACATGCTATAAAAAAATTACATAACACCAAGGAAACAAGAGATGCTGTAATTCTGCAATGATCTATTCATGGCTGACACAGTCCACCTCAAAGCATTATAGGAGAAACTGTAGATGTATGAACACAACAAGAGACACCAAGTAACATGTTCATCACATACATTCAAAAATAGCACACTGGCAGAAAATGCATATAGAAGTATACATTTAAAAATGATCTCTGTCTTGTGTTCCATTAAAAATATCCATAAGAATACTTTTTTTTTTTTAGTTTTTAATTTTGTTCAATGTTACTTATACAATAATATATTCCTCGTATCCTGAAACAAACAATGATAATGTGAGCTTTGGATGGCTCTAACTTTTTGTCAAAAAAAAAAAAAGAGAAAAATTGCACACTTTTGTGTATCCATTTCTATATACATCCTTCAATCAGATTTTGTGTGTTGTAAGTAAATTGGGTCACAGTTCAAGAAAGACCTCGGTCATCTCTACAGCATCACATAACTGCTGTTTGTCTGGCTAAACCTAAGGCCAGCTCACTAGAAGTGCGGATCATTTCAAATCTAATTTGTGCTATCATTGTTTCATCCAGATTAAGTGTATCTACAGCTCTAATTGTGATGTGAGCTGTATGTGTATCGTTTGAAGAAAAAAACATGTACGATTCTGCTCCACATGCCTTTAAAAACCCCTGCTTTCATCACACAGAATACGTCAGAGAGAGAGAGAGAGAGGGGAAAAGAAAGAAGGATATAGTGTAGAGGAGGGAAAAAAGGACCTAAAAAATCAATAGCTATGTACATTAATCACACAGCTGCCACTGAGAATTATGGGAGCATAAGCTGAAGGATGCATTTGTGCATTTGCAGCATGAGTGCTGGTGAACGTTTAGGGAATACAGAGAGAGAGAGAGAGAGAGAGAGAGAGGTATCGGTTTTCTGATGTCTCCTTTAAGGGTGCGGTGTGCCTAAAGAAATGGTTAGGGGGTTGGTTTTTATATCATACACTGAAAAAAACAAAACAAAAACTAACCTCTTTTATATATTTAAAGTTCTTTTTTATATTGGCCTGATTAAAATCATGTGTTCTGAAACTATATATATGGCTAGTGAAATTTGGACAATCATTAAGGTCTTTCAAAGAGAATATCAATTTCTCGTAGTAAGTTTTTTACTAATTTGAAAAAGGTTTTTAACTAAATATTTGTAAAATGTAGGTTAAAATTAAGTTGTAAAAACCTAAAAAAAACTTTTATGTGATTTAAACAAAGTTTATTCTTAACTTTGATTCCTTTGCATTTGTTTATGAATTCTTTTAAATAAGAGTATGTAAAACTAATGTGTACTAACCAGGCACTTGATTTTCTATTTGGATATATTTAAAAAAAAAAATAATTCATGTGGTGGCAAAGCTGAGTTTTCATCATCCTTCAGTCTTCAGGGTCACATGATCCTACAGAAATCATTCTAATATGCTGATTTTCTGCTCAATAAACATTTATCATTGTTCAATCAATCAATCAATCACTTTAATTAATAACAATACAGATTGTAGCAAAGCACTGAACATTATCAAATTGGAGAACAGAGTGATGATGTATAATGACCAGATTAAAATGTTTATTTATCAAATGCAGAGACAGCCTCTGTAGTCAAGACGACGATAATCACTAGAAATCAGGTGCTCCCTACTAAGCAAGCCAGAGGCGACACCAGCAAGGAACCCCATCCATGAGAGAATGGAGAAAAATAATGTGTTTGTGTGGATTTGGTTCCGGTGATCTGTCCACGGAGCTCATCTAGGTGTTCTTTGTGCTGATACACCATCTGATCTGGATACGGACTGAGGAACAGAATAAGAGAGAGACAGACTAATATTAGCATAGATGCCATTCTGTTTACGATGTAACGAGAACATTGTGTGTTAAGTGTTCCCGGCTGATCTAATTAATGCAGCCTAACAATCCTTTAATGGATTTGATTAATAAATGTGTATTAGTGTGTTGTGTGTAAAGAGATGTGTCTTTAATCTTTTAAATAAGAGTATGTAAAACTAATGTGTACTAACCAGGCACTTGATTTTCTATTTGGATATATTTAAAAAAAAAAATAATTCATGTGGTGGCAAAGCTGAGTTTTCATCATCCTTCAGTCTTCAGGGTCACATGATCCTACAGAAATCATTCTAATATGCTGATTTTCTGCTCAATAAACATTTATCATTGTTCAATCAATCAATCAATCACTTTAATTAATAACAATACAGATTGTAGCAAAGCACTGAACATTATCAAATTGGAGAACAGAGTGATGATGTATAATGACCAGATTAAAATGTTTATTTATCAAATGCAGAGACAGCCTCTGTATACATCCTTACACAATCCTACGTGCTTAAATTGAACTGGAAATTAGGTGCTGGGCGTCTGGCCAGAGGAGAACTGGACCCAACTAAGCCTGGTT
>JAUYWG010000050.1:2765167-2777115 GCA_034779775.1 Enteromius afrohamiltoni | reverse complement strand
TACACACACCATTCTGAGGGTTGTTACAGAAATATTACAGCTGTAGATACTATATACCGGTGTGTACTTACACTGTGGCTACATACTAGACACACATCTAGTTACTATGGAAGTACACAGGTATTAGGGACACTTAATATAAAGTGGGACCGAAAACGCTTGTCTAAATTATGCTATTTTTAGTGCTGCCATTATTTTTATGACTTAGCATCATCACTATGTTCACATTTGGATAATGTCCGCCTAGTGATGGTGTTGGCTCACCTTCAAAGAACAGTTAGGTAAGTGATTTCACTATGTCTAGGAGATGCTTTTATTTAAGGCAAATAAAATACTGACACTATTGTTACCTTAGATATAATACTATAACTGTGCTATAATGCAGTTGACCAATCACAACAGACTGGGTCAGCTGACCAATAAGACCACAGATTGTTTTTTTTGGAATGTCCTTTAAAGAGACAGAAGCTAAAACTGAACATTTAGCAGAGAGGTGTTACAGCAGTATACAGTATGAGAAGAATAATATAGTTTTGCACATATATTATTCTACCAATTATAATGGCATCTTTTCTATATCACATGACACTTAAGGTAGAAACTTTTTTATTACAAATCGCAATTGAGCATAATATGGGCACTTTGAGATCACATGGTTATTTCAGTCAAATGCAGTTAGTGTGGATGTGTTAGAAGAATTCATTTGCGATCCAAAAATAGCTCATTTTAGCAGTCATTACGAAGGCTTTTTTGCAGTTTAGTCATCTCTCTGAGCGGACATTGCGTGCAATTTTGCTGTGGCATTGTCACTCAGTCCCGGGGAAGGCGTTTGTCACATCTGATTAGAGTTAACCCCTCAGACAGCGGCATGTGCATGTGTCATGGCTGCTCTGTCCTCCCCTCCTTGTCTCCTCCGTTTTTTTCCCCACCCCTCCTTCTCCTCTGGTTATTTTCAGAAAGCACAGCAGAAGAATATTTCCCCCTTCAAGGTCTCCCGCCCACTCCCGTGGGTGCCGTTTCCCTGGAAACCATGTCAGAGTTGACTCGGGGACCGCAGATGGATTGCCCTTTATCAGGTTACACAATTGGCCCATTAAAGAGAGGCAGCCTGCCGTTCTAATGACAGGACCAGACACCCCCCCACCCCCATGCACCCCACCCCTAATGGGTATAGCTGCACATCCACGTCTGGACACAGGACTTGACCACGTCACAGCTTATAGGGTTGTTTATATGTGGATTAAACCTCTCTGGGGATAGCATTGTATGCCAAACCTGACCTGGCTGATAGAATCCGAATGGAAACTTCGCATTGAAACAACGTTATTGGATTCTGTCATTGGCCCACCCAAACTGACAAGCGGCACAGTAAATCCCGTTGTAATCCTGGTTTTTATCTTAACCAACTAACTGCATCAAAGGCCTTTAGCAGATATTCCTTTTACTTCTAACCCTAGAAGCGCGTATACAAACTAAAATTTAATTGCGACATATAATCATCCCAGTTAATCGTGTTTACTATCTGTTTGATTACACGTCATTTTTTATCTAACTGCATGATTTCCACTGTATTTTTTTGCCATAACTTGCTCCCAAATATAATGTAGAAAATGTAATGCAGAACTTGGGTGCGCTAAAACCAACAGTGCATGTACTTGGTAGAAACCTGCCAAAATAATTACATTTTCAAGTTAAAGGGACTGTTTCCGGTTTCAACAAAGAGCAGACGTGAGAGAAAAGTGCTAATTTCATTTGAAATATGGATATTTATCATAAAAAAATGCATGGATTCGCTACGTCTTCTGAAGTGTAACGACTGTCACCTGTTTAAACCCATTCAAAGGTTTGGAGGGGTCTGGACAATTTTTATTATAACTAAGAAAGTCACATAAACTTAGGATGCTTCAAAGGTGATTAAAATACATTTCTGGGTGAATTATCCCTTTAAGTTTAGAAATTTAAATAAAAGTAAAAAATACAAAACAAATGTAATGCTGCCGTAATGTAATGTATGCTACTGTATATGAACATTTTATTTTTAAATGTACTATAAAATAATTATATTTTTAATACTCTCTTTTTATGTTAAAATATCATAGTATAATCACACATAATGTATTTATTAAGCACAATAATTCTGTTATTGGTTATTATTAGGGCTGCACGATTTGGGAAAAATGTCGCATTGAGATTATTAAGGTCAAAATTGCGATTTGCGATTGTGGTACGATATATAAGTGGTTGGACTCAACTTGCTTGTTATAAAGGAAAATGCATTTGTGTTTAGTTTGCCATGTGCTTTTGCTCCTCTTGTGTCCGCCCATGTCTATGTTTGGTATTTCCTGTGTCCTTGTGATTATGAGTTGATGTCTTTCCAGCTGTCTTCCCCAGGTGTCCTTAGTTTTGGTCCTACTTAGTGTTTGTATTTAAGTGTCAATGTTTTTGCCCTCTGTGTTGGTCTTCTGTGTGTCTGCACAGTACATTGTAAATCTGGAGTACATTGTAAGAGACTTTACTTTGCTCATTAAAACCCTGTTTATTTGCATCTCCCTGCCTCATGTCCAGCATGTTGGAGTGCCAGCGTGCAAATAATGCTGAAATCTGTATTTCTCAACTGAGATAAAGTATACCGTGCAATCTAGCAACAACAGATTAAAACTAAATTGTACAAAATTAAACAACAGTAACATCTTAACAATACTGAATTAAATTACATTAAAATAAAATTAAAAAGTCAAAAGTACAGATAAATAAAACAAATACCCGCTTTTATATTTTAACATGTTGTCCTAAAACATTTTTTCAGGATGTAACATATACTTAGTATATTTCTTTCTATACAAATTTGGTATCTGTTGTCCATAAAAGTGCGTTCACACCTGAGGCGACTTAATCTGCGCGGCTGCAGGATGTCTAATGGCGTCTTTGCATTGACTTAACATGTAAATGACTTGCGCTTAACGCTTCATTCGCGTCTGCTGTGAACGCAAGAATGAATGTCTTGTTACGTCCATGAATGCATGTATTTATTTAATATAATCGCAACATTTTCTGTAAAGTAATCTCATAGCCTGACATCGCGATTGCGATTGCAATATGATTAATCGTGCAGCTACTAGTTATTATAGTTATTTATGTAAAAATAAAATTTGCATACATTCAGACGTGTCAGGAAGACTGATAAGCTGCCCAAATAGCAAGACCTTTAAAGTCATTACTGCACGCCCCATCTAGAGATCAGTCTCAGACGTGACACTAATCCTGCTAACATATGGAGACGATAAGAATTAGTACAACGGAACGAAAAAGAATTACTGCAATAGACTTCCTCTGCCTTAGGCATCGTCTGTGCTCCTAGTGACACAGGCAAACATTCCTTTAGGAGACCTGTTAGATATTTCAACATAACAACATTTTTGACTGCATTTCAACAACACTCAACATCAGAGGACCTGACATGTTCTGTAAAAACATCATTAGTTGAGTGTAGGATTGAGAGTTCAAGTCTAGATGCTCTTTATTCGTGGTGATGGTATGATGGGGTTGCCCATAACCTAATTCTTGGTGCTCTGTTTGCTGACCTATCGACCTAGTGGCTTGATACACTTACCGGGCAAAGCTTTCTCAGATTAATCAAGATCAAAGAGCTGTCACGCCAGCTCCTTGTGTTTAAAGACGTCCAAATCCATTTGGTTTCACAGTTGGGTTCCTCAACAACAACAGAAGGGTTGAGTCTTAGGGTTTACTCTGCACTGCAAAAATAAAACGAATCTGTAAAATTTACGGTAAAAAACTGGCAGCTGTGGTTGCTGGAATGTGACAAACTAAAATATGCAATAAACATTAATTTAACATGTGACGCACAATCCTAAAAAAACATAACTGATAAGAAAAACTAAGAAACAACATTTCAAAGAAAAAACATCAAAAACAAACTAAATTTGAAATGCAGTGCAGGGAATTCTGGGAATGTCAGTTTACGTTTTTTTTTCCCCCCCCGTAGCATTTTCACAGTTTTTTACTGTCATTTTGGTACTTACTGGGTTACACAATTGTACTGTATGTGGAATGATTCATTATATTCATGGATGAAGATTTCAGGTGTGATACTGTCCCTATTTAATAAATCAATTTGTGTGGATACTATTTTTGGATTTCACAGTATATTTGTAGCTTGACTTTCCCAAGAGAGGGGGTTCTAAAGCATTATTTAGTTTAATTTAATGAGGCCAACTTTTAGCTCAAACTATTGCGTAAGCTTTGGACTACCTGTTTAGAAGGGGTCGGAAGAGTGTTTTGGAAGCACACATTATTTTTGTTTTGGCGCCACTAGTACAGAGAAATAACATTATTCCGTATGAATTTAGGAGCTGTGAAAATAAAAAAACAGGCAGGCATAATAAAATGTTGAAATAGCTATTTCAGTAAAAAGTTGAGGTTGAATTTTTTTTAAACATAGTCTCACGACCAATTTGTACGTATTCGTAGAAGATGGAAAATGCGTGCTAATTCGTACAAATTTATACAACCTCACTCGATTTTGTATGATTTGTCAAAACAGTGACGGGTAGGTTTGGGGCGGAGTTAGGTGTAGGGCATTCATTCAAATTCATACGAATTGGTAACTTGTAAATTATTTACGAAGTGTCAGGAGACTGGACTGTTTTTTTTTAATAATTTTAACGTTAAAGACTTGTTTATTCTTGTCTTCCGAGATGTGTCTTATGCTCATCAAGGCTGCATTTACTTTGTCATAATTATTAGTGTTGGAAAGATGCGCTGCTTAATTTTTTCATGCTCAATTAGACTATCATTGTGCAAATACGGCCAAGTTTAAATGCATGTAAGCTTTAAGATCCTGTGTCCACAACCTAATATTAAAACAACTGTATCACATATGTACATTTATACAAGTCATTTAATTAAGACCCTCCTTGTCTTTGTTTCACGTCAGATGTTCCAACGCAGTTAAAAAAACTCATCAGTTTATAACAAGCTTAGTTTACGCAATTATTCAGGCTTCTTTTGGCATTAAAATATCTTTTGCAGCCTGATTTGCATCAATAAACAGCAGTGAGTGTGGCTTTTTAGTGCCTAATTGGGATCTAATAAGTGGTCGTATTATTGCGAGTGCCGGGGTTTAACCCTATTAGTTGCTTGGCTGCCCATAACATTTGCTTCCTCCCTCAGTACTTCATGATTGTGAATGAGATTTCTCTCTCTCTCTTTATCGTTTTATTTTTGAAGTGCTAAAAATAGACCCCCCATTAGCCACATCGCCTGTTACAATGTATCAGCAATCAGTATGGAAAGCACGCTGTGCAGAAATTACAATGGTCGCTTTTTTCATCTCCCTCCCTCTTTCTCTCTCTCACTCCTTTTCTCTTTAGCACCCCACCCCCTCCTACCCCTACACACACACACACTCCCGCCAGAGCTCTCAAAACCTCTTCCCTGGAGAAACAATCGGGCCTAATTTATGGGTGAGGTGGGGAGAAGCTTTTATCTTTGAATTGCATCTGAACTCAGTGTTCATCTGTGATGTTTCAGTATGGTGCAAATAGGGTTGAAGTCTGTAAGATGATGCTAATTTCCCATCAGTACCATTGCCCTAGTAATTTCTCCACACTGTGCTCTGCTTTAGATCAGAACGTCTGTTCAAATAAATATCTCTTGAGCCAATGTGCTGTTACAACACAGTCTCATTTTAATAAGACCTGTCAATAATTAACTACTGCACTATATTGAATTGTTGTAAGCTGTTTTTTGAAAGCTGATGATTGTTAGCTGATGAAAGCTGCACTATTTTTGGTTATTAGGCATATGTAGGGATCATATTTCTATCAGCTACTTTCTAATTATTAGTAAAAATGCTGTTAAAAGGTTTAATAGCGTACTCAACTGGCCTTGTCCCTGTCCATGGTGCTGATCCAGGAGTCCAAAACCATAAGAAAACCAACATGAAGCTTTGTGGATTTTAGTCAGTTTCTGTGGCTTTTAGTCCATTCTCTCTCGTGAATTTAACAATTTTATTTCCAGTTCGTATTCCTCTTAAGATTTTCTTGAGATTAAAAAGAGATTCTTTTTTATTAATATATAGATTTTTTATCAGCAATTCTTTTAGTACTGTAGTAGACATTTAAAACAGTTCTTGGAAAAGGTTGCGTGCTCATGTAATTGCTAATTTTAGAGGTGACATAATTGGTCTATATATTTATAGAATATTCAACACATCAACATTTATAGAGTCCTGCTGACAAAACACACAAAATGTAACTGCATATAATCTAAGTACAGCCAGTAAGTAACTACACTCAACCAGCTCAGACAATAATGTTAGCCTTGTATGTTGTTTTTGCACATAGTCAAAACAAAGACTTCCCTTGACCAACAATCAATCGGTTTTGAAGGAATTGTTCATAACTTGCATCGGGAAAATCTGTCAAGCGGGGTTTTTGTAATACAAACCTAAAGTACTGGCCGTTTAACAAAAAAAGACAAAAGTCTTTCAATATGTCCCACCCCAACATAAGAAAGAAAGGTATGCTTATCAAGCAATTTCACAAGGTCTTTAAGTGATTTTCCTTAAGAAACAATACCTTAACAGGATGGTTTTAATTGGTCTGGGATTTGAGAACGAGGGAATTTTTACAATTTAGCATTTTACTCAAAGTAATAAGCAGTTTCAGTGCTAGCCTTCTCAACTTTTAGAAAAGTCTTGAATTAGTTTACTGGCTTCAGATTTTGACGGAAGAAAGAAATGAGTGTTTACAGTGATTGGGGATCTTCACTAAGCCTGAATCTGTTTATAGAGCTCCTACTCAGGGATACGGGTCTTAGGGGGGCAACAGAGGTCCTGTGGGAAGATGTCAATTAACAGCTGAAAGAAGATGCCCCATTTAGCTGTGTTTTTCATCCTTCAATTGTAATTTAATAAAAAATGGGAGCAGTTACCCTGAGGCAACTGTTGACATTGCATTCTGAGCTGTGGCACCGCTAAGCTATTGCCGTTTTTTCTAATGTATTTATACATCATTTCTGAACAGAGGACTCTGTTACTAATTCATCTACATAAAGGAGTACTGTAGCGCCCGGGGGCACGAACAAATGAGAGCAGTTAGCGTTGCGCACCCTCCTCTCGACGGTTCCCCACCCCTCCTTCTCGTGTATACCCACAGCCGACTGCTCTGTTAACTTGTCACTTGTCATCGCCAAAATGGAAGGAACCATATGCCACACTGTTTGTTGGAACAACCACCCCCAACCTCCCTGCACGCTGCTGGCGCTTCTCTGCTATCAAACAACAGAGTGTCGCTACAAAGGGAGCGATCCCTTGCGCAAAGTGACTTCAATCGAGGATGAAAGCACCGCCTGCTTCTCCCTGCCATCTGATTCCCCGATTTGCCATCGATGATCAGAGAGAGTCTCTACGCTCATTTTTATCTCTTGCATAATGCAGGAGTGTATTTCACTCCAGTGATGACGAGAGAATATCTGCCCTAGCAGGCTAACACAGCTGTTAACTCTTCTACTAGCGTTATATACTGTGTGACAGTCTCCGTGCTGTAGGGGAAACCCTCTGTCCTGACGTCACCCAGTGCTTCCGTACGAATGTGACCCACTGACTTACAGGGACGTTTATTTACAATCAGTTGCTACGCATTAACTTGTGCGCATTAGCCTTTGGGAGTTGGGACTCCAAGGGTGAGTTATGTAGAGTTGAACATGGGCGTATGAAGCATATTACCATGTGTCGACCATTTTTTTTGGAGATGATAGTCACAGTTTAAGTTGTTTTCTTTCTCTTGGGAAAAAGTGCAAAGAAAAATTTGCTTTCCGCTAACAAACTATGACAAAGCAGAAGCTTCTTCCACCTGGTTGCTAAATTAACTCAGAAGTGGATAAAATGTGTCCTGAATGTGTGGGCAACTGTCCACTTACTGTACATGCTCTTCAGCTATAATGTTTGGATCACTGGATGAACGTTATGTCAACAAATTACTGTAATAGTCAGCCAAGATGCCAAGGTTTATGACAGGTTTTCTCAACCCTGACCCTCAAGACCTACTCTCCTACAGGGTTTAGCTTCAACTTTGATCAATCTCACCTGCCTGTTACTTTCTAGCAATCCTGAAGACCTTGTTTATCTTGCTCAGGTGTGTTTGATTCGGGTTTGAGCTAAACTTTGCAGAAACGTGGACCTTGAGAGTTGAATACCCCTGAAAGATCATTTCTACATCCCAATGTTGGACAGGTTCATTTTTTAGTTTAAAATACAGCAAAAGGGATTTTCAAAGTTTCTCAACTGGCTTGTTTGAACTTTGTCTGACCCGTAACATTTCTCGTTGGTCAACAAATGCCCTTCCGTTCAGTATGTTGGCTTGAGAGAGACAACTTACTGATCTACTGCTTAAACTTATTATTCTTCTTCTGAGACTAAAATTTCAGACCACAACTCCTCCTAGAGCTTTCACTCTACAATCTCCAAACTCAGCCCAGATCTTCAGACTGATCTCACCGAGTGTGCTATATCTTTTCTAACTGATCAGACTTTCGGTTTTCATAAAAAGGAAGATTAAAAAGTAAAAAAATCCCATTGACTCCCATTCACCAAATGTTCGTACAGTATGAGCCAAGATCCTGCCAGCTCCAAGTGTCAAAATTCAAATCTAAACACACTGCAGCCAATTAGATTCAATCAGACTTCCCTTCTACTGTATGTACTCTTTCAAATTCATTTAACCTAATTTAAACTTCCACTCTAATATTATTTATAATTTATCTAAATCATGCTAGCAACATAGCTAATAATGCTAGAAACATGCAAATAATGCTAACAGCATGCTAGTAACTTGCTAGTCATGCTAATAACATGCTAATCATCTTTCTATCTATCTGACTTTATAATCTGTTTCTAACTTTTTCAGACCGAAACCATCAAACTTAAACTGTTTTACTTTATTATTTTAAACTTTTCAAACTTTCAGTTCCGGCTTTCTCAAGCCAACTTCAAAGTTTGTCTACAAACTTTACTTGTCTGGTTTCCTCTGCGTTCTTGCACAAACCACTGCTATTGAGATTGAGCGTAAACTTTGAGTAGTTGCCTTTAAGTTGAAAGTGTAGTTCAATTGTCCATTTGCAATAAATTTTCAAGCCTTTGAAATCGTCATCCGGAATTGACTGCACTGGTGGAGTTGTGACATTGCTTTTTAAGAAATGCTTGAAGAAAACTGACAATAAAAACAACATAAGACAAAGGTTGAAAGAATAAAAATGGATGTGCAAGGGACCCAGAAGAAGGTAAAAATGATGCATCTTAATGCAGCCCTCTGCAGGTCAAGTGAAATACACAAATACCATGTGTGTATATGTCAACCGTGTCCATACAAGCCCATGGTCAACGAAGGATCCTTCAAAAAAGTCCAGGACACTTGACCATGTGCAAGATATTAACGGCAGGCGGAAAAACAAAGCATTGCGGAGGCTTGTGTGAACGCGTTGTGCACAGAATTGGGTGTCACTCACTGTGCATTTGGCTGATTTATGACCATGCTTCGAACAGGGGCCAAGCTCATTTGCCGCGGAATAATCAAAGCATAACCCGATGCCTTATGTGTCTTTCCCTCAGCTTTTATGGGAAACGGTTAGAGCCTTGCGCCAATCAGCCGAGCCTACTAACACTTCCAGTACGTGCAAGGTTAGTGCTGGCAGAGGAGATAGCATATAAATACTGTCAGAGAGCTCATCCATCGCCACTGACCGCATTTCACCCTTCCATTGGCAGCCTGTAATGTATGTTAATGGCACTCTAGAACATTAAGAGAGCGTTGCGCAGACGTTTGTCTGGCGGCTCCGAGCGTCTGTACACATGTACAGGAAGGCTCATAAAACACAGCAACAAGGGCCGTCTGTGGCAGCTGCTACTTAATCTGATTACATCTCATTCAATCTGGAGAGACCTCTGTCTAATGTCTGCCAGTTACGTACGGGCACAGCTGTGCGTACGTTACAGGATCTGCATGCACCATGTGGACCGGTGCCGATCTCAGCCTCATGTGCTGCTGCTGCGAGCCAGCGATCGCCGGGATGGTGGTCTTGTGTGTTCACAGTGCACAGGTTTTTATCTTCACATTAATCTTGTCCTCGTTGTACCCTCTCGCCCATTTCAGTCTGCTTCTGAGCCTCGCTGCCTGTCTCGGCTGACTTTTACCAGCTTTGACAGTAATTAGTCTTGAAAAGGACATTTTTAGTGGAGGATTTCAATGAAATTTAGACAGCCCTCCCCCCACCGAGCCCAGCCTCACATTACAAATGTTGCTCTGTGATGTTTTGCTCTGCACCTAAATAAATACGGACACAGTCAAGAAAGCTATGTGCTCAGAAATATTTCATTCGAAAACTTATTAATTACACTGCGATTGCTGTATTTCTTTCTTGATTTCCTGTATAAACATTTTTAAAACAGGATAATTCTATATGAATGAAAGTTATTTTGACTTGTTTTGTGCAAAATTGAAACATTTTGTATAGAGGTTTATGCGGTATTATATACCCTAGAGATAATATATACAGTGTCGTAGAGCCTGAAGAAGAAAGCAGGCATGGATTTAAAGTACCCTGAATTTTTATCACAGTGTGAAGGTCATCCACACTATAGGGGGCAGCATCTCAGTTTCAGTCCACCCCTTTGTCCTTCTGTTTTCCCCCAGGATTTGCCTGACCTTTTTCATTGGGTCATGAAGACATCTCTCTCTGTCATAGCCAAGAGCCATCAACAAACAAACACACACACATAGACTGCAGGAATAAAGGTGTCATATATAGTTTAAGCATTTTCTAAAATAAATGCAGAGTACTTCTTTGTATCAATAAAAAGATCAACAAAAAATATGTCTATTCTTTTAAAATGTCACAACTACTCATGACATAACATCATCGGCTGAAGCAATAACATAATAGATATTTTAAAACTTTTTATATATTTTATATCTATATTTTAAATATAGCTTTTGTTTTCCCTATTTGCAGAAATGACATAATGCTAGTGTTTGCATGTATTTTATTTCATTCTGTAATCTTCTGTGTTCTACCGATCTGTGTCCTAGTGTTAAATGCTACTGCTTTTGAAGGGTTTAATGACGTTACTGCCTATGATATTTTTCGGATTTGCCTTAACGGATGTGGCATCCCGTTAGCAAGATCCTGTCTGCTGGCTTTTTTTGATTACTGCTAGTTTAAGACAAATTCAGAAATGCTGGATCTGTCGACACGGTGGAGGCTACCGCTTCAAAACATGCAGTAAGGTTCGAATTTTGAAAGAACCTGAGTTGAGCATTTGTCTTGGCTTGGACTGTACTTGAATGAGCTGGTATTCTTTAGTAATCGAAAATGTAGTCTTGGGGAGTAGACAAAAAATAAGTAACTTGCTAAAAACTGAATATCTTCCATTTAATTTTCTAGTTAGCAAATTTTGTCATGTCACATTGTAAATAATACGGTAACATCATTTTAGTAACAATACTGTAATTTCATCAACTGATGTAATGTTAAATATACTATACTATAATCTGTTTTGTACCTTTGAAATACACCGATGAGCACCAAAAGCAGGTGGTGATGAGTTAGTCACTGGATGCACCAAAGCCCATCACAAGCAGCTTTTAAATATGAACATTAATAGAAGGTGCTCAGCGTCATTCACACAAACACTAAACACCATCATGATGAGACTCATTAAACTGAAATATGCACATATTTCACATTACATAACATTACATGTAACATACAACCCTAATAAACATAACTGATTAGAAAAACTAAGAAGAAACTTATAACCTAAAAGTACATAAAAGTTATATGAATCATTTGTATGGTGTTGTTTGTTTTCTTTGACTTTGGCCTGCCTGTAATCTCTATAAACTACAGTTCTTAGGGCACCCCCTGGGGGG
>JAUYWG010000050.1:2701552-2756324 GCA_034779775.1 Enteromius afrohamiltoni | reverse complement strand
TATTTTTGTAATGATAAAAACACACAAAAAAATTACTATTATTTCACCTAAAATTAATCAATATTTTAGCAATTCAAATAGTTTTGATTTGGGGCTTATAATACTTAATTATCAAAGTTATTTATATTAATTATTTACTTTAATAATATATTTATGAAATAATTCAAGAAATTACTATTCAGTACTACTGTAAAAGTTACATTCAAGCACTACATTTGAGACCTTGAATTCTTCATTTAATTAAAAACATCCGTCCTGTATAATCAAAATATTAAACACAACTTTTGTTTTAATAGTTCACATTCAGTGGTATAAATATATTGCTTGACATAACAAAAAGTTGCTATGAGACAAAATTAATCAGCAGTTTCACGTGTGGCTGGTTGCTTATTTTCAATATCACTGTGCGTCATTTTATTAAATGAAACCGAAAAACATCAAACATCTATAAACACTATTGACTTTATATGTTTGAGTCTTGAAGAGCGAAATGTCACTGTATTATGAATCACAGGCCTGAAGTGTTAAATATTCATGGTGAATGCTGTGTGGAAATGAGCGATAAAAAGGTTTGGGGTTCTGCCAAAGCAAATGGAAGAAGAAAAAAGACCAATGGGAGCTCTGTATTAACAGCGGTGATTTAATGGCGCGAATCTAACGCAGGCCAATTAAAAGGCAGGCAGAGAGCATGGGGGTGGGCCTCCATTCATTTGAGAGGAAATTGAGGTTGAAATTAGGCATTGTGTGACCACGTGGCCTGTACAGAGTCTGGACCACTAGCAGCTTTCATTAACTCTTGGCCAACTCTTAAGTGCTGGCAAAGAGATAAAATGGATACAATCGTTCAAATCCAGCAACATATTGCTTCGTTTAGATTCTTCTATGTCAGAAAGTTGCCTGGGTAGGATTTTATCAGCCATTTGCTAGTGTTATATTGAAAGTCCACACTGTGAGGCTTAGTAGAGGAGTGTGGGCACAAACTAACGCAGGGTTTGCTGCAACACAGGTGGTTTTAATATAATTCCACACACGCTTAGCCTGAAAACAATTACGGTATTTCCTAGTTGCCACATAAAAACTATATAGAGAAAATAGTGCGCCAAAATTCAAAAAAACTTTTGAAGCATAATAAAAATACATTTCTAGCTTTAGTAGAATCTCAGTTTTTTGTATTAATTTAGTGCTATTATTTTAATATGATACTTATATATTATTTGAACACTGCATTATAATGTGCTCCGCTGTTCTATGACATTAGTGATGCAATTTACACTATTTACTTTAATGAATTATAATGAGAAACTACGATTGCACTGGCAATATGTGAGTGTTAATATTTGACACATTTTATTGCATAATGCAAAAACACTGACCATTTCAGTTTGGATTCATGGGGTACATTTTACTTAACAGGGTAAATTAGCGCAAGAGCACAATTCCACGGCAATGGGCGTTTACGTTTCTGCAGCTGATTTAGTAGTTTCAGCCTCAGACATCACGTCTACAGACCATTGGCTGAATGTCTGATGCATATGGCACAATTATCTGGAAACACTTCAGGACTTTCTAATTCATTGTCGGATTGGTTAAATTAAACAGGATTTCTGGGAGACGTGTGTTGTGTTCTTTAACGTTCCGCTGGGAAGCCATGGCGCTGAATCCCTCACGAAAGAAGAAAGCTGTCGTGTTTACAACTGTGCCGACGAACACTTATCAGGATCGACTTAAGGCTGGGTTTTCAAAAGTACATAAAATATTTAAAAATTACATCATAAAATCTTTAAAACATGTCTGAGAGTTGTACGCACCAGGGCCTTGGCCAATCAAATGGCATCTTATTTACATGTCGACAGTGCAAATTAGTTGCAAATAAAGAAGCCACTTTACTTTGAAACAAAAAATAAGGTTTGCTAAAAGTTGTGCATCTTCAGTAAATCCTGACAGTAATATTTTAATGCCAAAAGAGTGTTGTTTTGCTAGCTTAGTAACGTGCTAACCTCAACTCTAGGTGACTTCAAGTTTCAAGTTGTGTGTTCATGAGAAAATTTAGATCAGTCACTTGCAGATGCAATTACATTAAGGACGCTGACTTCAAAGCTAACTGTCTATATATAGGCAGTATATAGCGAGGCAGCTGACTTGATTTGGGGGCAGATCTTACATGTTAAGCCCCGGAGGGAAATGCATTCCTCCAGCTGTTGTATGATTCTGGAAGTGACCTTTGGTTAATGTCACACATCACAGAGTTTAATATCACTCCATAACTCTATACCATGACACAGAAATCTGTTGTGTTAATTCCTTTCTCTCATTTACCGTTGCTCCAGACTGCATGCGTTCTTATGAAATTCTGAGGCTCCATCAAAGATATTTTTGCCCACAGTAATTATCCCATGTTGAGAAGAAGAGGAGGACTAATCATCTGGAAATGAGGGAAAAGGAAATGGTGGTAGAGCAGCTAATGTATAGCTGGAAGCTACAATAGAGTAAGACTGCAGAAATAGACTGATTGTTTCAAAAGTGCCCTCTAACCTCTTCAATTAAAAATTAAGTCAATTTTTACAGGCTTTTGTAATGGAGCTGACCCTGTGTCTTGTCAAACTAATCTACTGATAAAGTGCGTTCCATGAGCTCATTAGTAAGACCTGGGGAAGTTTGAGCAACTGCACGAATCTAATCACTTATCAACATGTTGTTAACTGTTGCAAATTCCTCTACGTAGAAAGTGTTACCGTCATTCGTTGAGTGTTATTTCACCTTTCTGTGGTGCTGTACCAGAAGTTGTCTATAACACATAGCATTACTTCCACAAGCGATTAGCATGTACAGGTTTCACGTGTAAAATCTTTTTAATGACTAGGACAATAGAATATTCAGAAAATGCAACTTGCATCTGAATTTGATGTTACAGTGCAGAGACTCTGTGGTATCATCTGGAATGTATCATGCTGTATTTCAGAGCAATCCTTCTGTCAAAACATCTGCTAAACATTGCAACAACGGTGGAATGATGTCCAGAATCCTCCTAAATATTGTAAGCAATTGCTGAAACTGAATGTTTTTTATGCTGAATTAAAGACACGTTGAATAGATATCCAGTTTTAGTAATATACTTATATGTGCAATGTCCATTGTATATATTTTCAGGTTTTGTGCAGCTGAGATGATGCAAGAGAAAAAGATGCAAAACTGTTTTTATGTGCCTTACTGCACAATTCACCGCAGTTAAACAAGAAATGTCTATTGAGTGGCACTAAATACATAGGTTTAATATGTGAACCCTTTCACATTTGTATTACGTTGATATAGGTACTGAATGCAGCGGTTCAGAATTAAAAACCGGTGGATTGTTGCTAAAAGTTAAAGGTGGGGAAAGTGATTACTGGTTGCCAGTGTTGATATTTTAAATCACCAAAACAAACACGCCCCAACCTTGCCTGGATATAAAGCTCATAGGAGCTTAGTCTGGCCAAGATACCTTACTACCCGCCTTCTGGGAGGCAGGCTTAACCTACGTCAATCAGATGCCTCTGTATACTACTCGAAGAATCTACAACCAATCAGACCACTCATTCCGATGACGTATGCGTAGCGACGGAACCTGAAGCCACCATAAACAATTGTAGCTAGCTCCATTAAATCATTAGGGAAATGTCGTCAAGAGATTTCTGCCGGTTTTGCCAGATTAATATGAGATTAGCTGGTATTTACAGTCATTCAGGGATTATTTTCGAAGAGTTTAGAAAACAATTGAGCATCGCAGAACTGCTGCGTCATCGCGTTACACCCGCATTAGTCGTGCCGGTTGCGGGGGGGATGGGGGGAGGGAGCTCGTTTCTCATTGGTTCCCACTTTTTTGGGAATGGAAATGCTCTAAAACGGCAGCTTTGCCAGACTGACTTTGCTCGTGAAATTGAATGTAGCGCCACAGGAAGTATGGGCGGGCCCAGGCTAGACCCAACCCCCTAAGGATCTTTCGCCTATTTGATAGCTTCGCCCCACACATGCGTATACAACCCAGGCAACAATTAGTTATGTGAAACAAAGCAAAATCAGTGTTACACTGTGTCTACACAGGATGCGAGCAGCGTGACAAGAAAATTTTGTTTATGACGTGCTGACACACATTTAAAATGACTTTTAAGGTTGCAGTATAGACACAGTGTCACTCACCTAACCCAGGCCTTCCATTTCTTGAGTTCTCTCCAGCACTGGAAAGCCGATCCAATGTTTACAGGGGTCCTACTTCTTGCCTTATTGTTCTGCAGATGTTTTCCTCTTTTGTTTTTTTTCCCCCGCCATCTCTATCTTTCTGTCGCTTGGCTCATCTAACCCTGTACTGAACGCTCTCTCTCCCGCATCATGAGCAGACACGCCCTTTACTGCTGACTGGCCACAAGTTTGTTTTGGTACTTGTCCCTGACAAAAATTACATACCCAACCTTTAATACTCTATAATGTTGGAAATATGCCAGTTTTACTGACTCTAGTGTTCTGCAGTGATATGTACTTGTTGGTACATATTTCGTGTCTTCCTAAATACTACACCAAGGTTTATGCCATGGTGCTGCTTGTGATGTCATCAGTGTGAAACTATAAGCATTTTTGTATATGAATCAACTGTTTCTTTCTCTGTTGTTGTTGCAGTATTGTTTAAAACAGAACAGAAAACTTTTCAAATGATGCACTTCTCCGGGCCACCCTACCCACAAATCTTGGTGTTTTAGTTACACTGAAGGAAGAAGGGGCCAAGTGGTAAGGTATATGAGGGAGATAAAGCTCTTGGGCAAATGATCGCATCAGTCAGGTAGCAGGTTTACAGCAGATCTGGAAATAGCCAGGCTCTTGTCAGACCGACAGCAGCTGGCCAGAGAGATGGACATGCCCTCAGGCTGCAGGTAGTGTTTAACAAGCTCCAGTATAATGAAGCCGTGTGTGTCATTTGCTTACACTTTCTCTCGACATACACAAACTCATACCCTGGGTTCACCTCTGCTTGTTCCTGCTGTGATGCCTTTTCTTTAAAAGGTGAAGTGTGTAGCATTTGGACTATTTGCAGCAAACAAAAGGAAAGTGTAAAAAAAAATGACTGTTTCAAACAGATGTCCAAAACACTCCCACATCTGCCCTTCACTGGTTGAATAAACAATCCCACTCTAAATATCCAGCCATTGGTTAAGTCAGTGTCGCTGTGTTTGGATGGGGTGTAATTCCTCCATAACTCACTGCTTAACCACTTAAGTGACAACAGCAGTATTTTTCAGCTATATGCTGTTATACCCTAAGTGCTATAGATTCTATGTATATGTTTAAAAAGCAGGATTTTCTGCTTTTTATACTATTTATTGCAAATAGTGGCAATTATCTGCACCCCAGCAACAGTTTACAATGCAGTACATTATAAAACAGTATTGTGCAAATTATATTTTTAAGTCACATTAGTAAAGTGCCCCATTATGTGTTTTTGAAAATTTCCTTTCATGCAGTAAATCTAAAAGTGCACACTGTATAAAGTTATTGTCTCTCAAAAGAAAGAGTTGACTCTGAATCATTGAAACGAGTTCTTTTTTAAAGAAAATTCCAAGCTGTTTCATTCTGATGTCAGCATGAAACATTAGCATATTCCCTGCCCACTTGTTGGTCTTTTAACATTGGTCTGAATGAAAATGCTAATTCAGTCCTTTCCACTACAGTAGGTGTCACGTTTTGAGTAAAAATAGCATATAAGACAATACAAGTGTTTTTTTGACCTTGCATGTCCTTGCAACCCTACCCCTATATTTACTGAAAATAAATGCCTTTTCTGATGTTGTAACAGATTCTAAAAAAGGATTTTGTCAAAAGGCAGATTAGAACCTGGGTCGAATGCGTTAAAAAACTACAGTGCGCACTTTACCATCTACACCACTGGAACTATAAAATGATCCTCTTTTGTAGCGTTGACTAACCCAATCTTCCATTGGTGGGCGGAGTTAGTATAAATAGCTTCTGCCAACAAAGCAGGCTATTTGCATTTAGAGTAAATAAACGCTTTGTAGTTTAGCTGGCTAATGATATTTTTGGGAAACACACCGTAGATCTTGAAGCTGGTGCAGTGGAGCCACAGTGTTTAGTTATTGCTACATAGGATGTTGGGGTACTGTCGGACAAAGAGCAACACATGCTCTTTTAGAAACTCTTTAGTGTTTTGATGTGTGCTTGTGAGCTTTATGGGGGTTACGATGACATTAGCTGTCAGCGTGTCTCTCTAATAATGATGAATGGAACTTATTACATCAGTGTTAATTTCCCCTCCACAGATTGGTCTCAGATGCTGATACTTATCTGGCACTGATCGAATTGTATGAGTGTAATCGCTGAGAACAGACCCTATTAAAATCCGGGGCCTGTGCATCTGATATCAAGTCTTACGGGAGGTCTGATTAGTCCTCATGTAGGCTACCTGCTGACATGTCACAATTCTCAAGCTCTTCAAAAATGCACAAGCATTTAAAGACAAATCTGAACATTTGATGGAGTACAAATGATTTATACAGATCTACTGATCCATTTATTCACTTAAATCACGACTTGCATTTAAAAACAGCATTTCCACATCTGTAAAAACTCAAAACAATAAATCCTGCAATATATATATATATATATATATATATTTTTTTATTATTATTTTTTAATGTCAGAAAAAGTGACAAAAAATAATTACACTGTGATGCTCATTTTTTCTTTGGTTGGCCTTGGTTAATTTAATTAAAGAAACGTGATATTGTCTCAAAAAATGTATGAATGTTGCATAAATGCAAGAATCTTGAGTCAGCACTGGTTATTTGCGGGGTATAGCAGTTAGCTTTTCTTTTAGCATATGCTATCTTGCGCTAAATGCCAATGCTTAGCACAGCAGAATATTCTCTAGTCTCTTAAAGCATTCGAGAGGACCTGGCTCACTAATTGAACTCATTTGATATAAATGTGTTAATTGCTCTAGTTGAGCAAGCGCTGTAATTGGGTCATGATTGCTCTTGCTCTCCTCTTCAGCTTGCACACTTCCGCTAATAATATCAATGAAACTATCCAAGAGAGCTGCGCTACCGAATACTGCTTTTTTATCAAAGTTAATACCTGCCACTGTCTAAACCGTGTTCTGTGTGTCTATGACCAGGATTTTGGGATATCTCAATTCTTTAGAATAAATTCGAATCAAATTATTGCCTTTACGTTCAAACTTTTAGTGGCTCATTAGGCATTTCGAGTTTTCTGAAATTCATCCTGTGTGCGCTTTTGAAGTACTAGCCCACAGAAGTGTGTAGTGATTTCAATGCTCCCGCTTTCTCTCCCCCCCCCCTTCCCAGCATGCAACAGAAATCTCCTGTTGTTAGTCCAGAGACGACAGGCCCCTGAATTCATATTATCAGTCTTTGAAAGAGACGTGCACTGCTTTCTCAAGCCAGGCACCCTGCTGAGTTGGAACAGTTGCATTGTGGGAGCACAAGTTCTTCTGGCAGTAAATTGCTCGGGTCCACAACCGCATTGAGCATTTATTTAATAGTCATGTTTTGTGTTTATTCTGATATTGCAAGCAGAAATACCAAGCAGACGCTTTTGCATTAAATGGCATTCAACCTGAATTAAGAAAGCAAATTTATTTTCGTGTTGACTAACCCAGCATCCACAGTAAATCATGCACAGAGAATGCAGTATCAGCCTCACTCCAGATGCATGATTATTTCATACGGCACATCATGCACAATGTATTTATCCTTTTGAAATATAGATGAATCATTTCTGTGGCTGCCGGTCATTTTTTTGCATGGTTTGCAACAAAATTCAATAATTTATGGAGGAAATATGAGAGGCTGTCTGTTTGCTTGAATGACACAAGACCATAAACGCAAGCCAAACAGCAGAGTCATGAAACAAATGCGTCGCTGAGCGATGTGATGGTGGAAACTGAGGGACCAAAATTCATCAGCTTTTAGTTCGTTTATACACTCAGAACATCTGGGGTATTTTTCAATGTCATTTTCGACAAATTTTGGAGATGGTTGCGAAGTGGAAAAGGTTATTGTGTTGTGTCTTGGTGCACTACTGGGACTGCACTGCAAATGAATTATTCATCCTAACAATTGGAGAAGGGCGCTGGAAAAAGAGTAAAGAGAAAAAAGAATGAAAGACAAAGGATGGATGATATAAATCCGATGATAAATATATGTTCTACTGCATAAACAGTGTTTATTATTAGATTTTCTTGGTGCTAAATATAATTTATTTCTTGTTGTTGATTTAGCAAAATTAGGTTGTTGATAAGGTTTGTGAGATTTACCTATTTACTCCTCATATGATGTCCTGGCAAACTCCACGTCTCAGTGTGGAGGGTGTGGGGAGCATGTTGAGAAATCCAAGTCCAGGTTAGCCAGGAACTCTGACCTTAATCATCCCTGATTAGTGCTCTCATCCCCTGAGGAACAGGCAGTCTGGATCCTGGATTTAACATTGATTAGCTGGGAACATGTTGTCCAGCCTTCTGTTACCCACGTGGAGCGTCGGCAGATGACATTGGAGTTAAAGATGTTGTTAGTTGGTCAATTAAGATGATCCTGAATTTATATTTAGGTTATTTTTTTTTGGTTTTTATATTATAGGTTATTCAACATTTTGTTTCATACAAAAAGACAAAAGCCCCTAATTAATGAGACTTAATTTCATAATTATTGATACTAATCATCGTCCACAAAATGCATTGCATTTCTTAAATGAAAAGACCAAAATCATGAACTTAATATTAAATATAGTATCTTACACACATACCAGTGCTGTGGCTGTATGGGTAAAATAACCATAAAACCATTTTTTCTTTTTTCTTTTTTTGGACTATAGGTCATCTTTTTATAAGTTGCGACTCTATACAATTAATGTCAAGCATGCAAAACATGAAGGAGGAACATGGCCCAGTTGTAGTGCAATTCTCACTTGCCAGTAGTTTCAGCTTTGTGTTAAAATGTGTAATTAGACCCCAGCATTTACATTTCATTTTATGATTTCTGAATATAATAAAGACATTTTACTTATACACTGGCGTGACTTACCTGTGGGTGTGTTTAAGAGGGATTTCAAGAGACAGTGTGTTTATTTGTAGACATGACATGACATTTAATACATCCAAACAGTGTGTGGTGGTGTCAAAAAATGTGTGCTTGTGTAAATTTGTGGTCCTTGGAATTCTATTCTATTCTATTCTATTCTGCTCTACTCTGATCTATTCTGTTCTGTTCTATTCTATGCTGCTGTACTCTGTTCTGTTCTATTCTGTTCTGTTCTGTTCTGTTCTATTCTATTCTATTCTACTCTACTCTGATCTATTCTGTTCTGTTCTGTTCTATTCTATTGTACTGTACTCTGTTCTGTTCTATTCTGCTCTGTTCTATTCTATTCTGTTCTATTCTATTCTACTCTACTCTGATCTATTCTGTTCTGTTCTATTCTATTCTACTGTACTCTGTTCTGGTCTTTTCTGTTCTATTCTATTCTATTCTATTCTATTCTATTCTATTCTATTCTATTCTGTTCTGTTCTGTTCTGTTCTGCTCTGCTCTGCTCTGCTGTTTTCTATACAGCATGTCAGATTAAAATGTTTCTCTTGAATTTGAAAGCGTGGAAGCTCTCACATATGTAATCAAAATCATCGCTTCCTGAAAAAAGGGCCCATTTACAAAATTATGTGATCCTCAAATTGCACAACACAGCTTAGCTAATCTAAGAATCGTGCATGAATCCCCCCACCGTTTCCCCCCCATTTCTAATTTTAACCTTTTTCGAAACAACAGTGCACAGATGCGTTTTCCCAGTTTTCCATTTGCACTGCTGGTAGCAGGTCTCCGACGACTGCATGTAAACTAGGAGCTATAACCCCCTCTAGGGTATCAAATCCTGGACTCTCATTTCTAACTAGGTCAATGCTTGCTATAGCTGCAGACTCTCTATTTCTCCTGTTCTGTCTGTCTCCCTCTCTCTTTTCAACCCCTGTGCACCACAAGATCCATTTCTCATCTGGTACGCATCAACATCACAGTAATTTGTGTCCATTTATACAGTCACTTTAGAGTATGCAATATAATACATAAGATTTCAAGAGCTAACCATCATAATTGTAAGGTTTCTCCGGCTGTGTATGTGTGAACTGTAAGAATGGCTGCAGTCGTTGAAAGCTGCTTCTGTTTCAAGCTCTGGGCGACTGACTGAGCGATTGGCTCAGTTGCAAAACAGTCACGTCCAATAGTTCAATACTCCGCTCCCTCAGGTCTGCCAGCCCCGGCTTCAAAGAGACATCACGTGTGGATTCTCTTATCTTATGAAAGCAATAAATGTTTTACATACATTTGTTTTTGATGGAATATGAAGTCAAATAACTTGCCTATTTTATCTGCTTTTTAATTGGGCTTAGCAATTCTGAGCACAATATTTTGTCCTTTTTTCCAGGACCAAGATATCTTATTACATCCATGGGGGCCTTGTATATTCAGGATGTGCAGTCAGAGGACGCGGTGAATATTTATCGCTGTACCACGCGGCACCGATACACAGGGGAGACCAGACAGAGCAACAGTGCCCGACTGCTTTTATCAGGTGAAGTGGCCTTTGTGTTTCTCTCATATATCTTCAAATAAAATGCCAGATTTGGTAAAAAATTCACATGACAATTATTTAATTATTTTGCATTTCAAATGTAATATAAAAAAGTAAATCAAAACAACTATATGATTTAGCAATAAGGTACAAGAGACTGTTCTACAGTATTCACTCTACTACATGACTTGGTTGCTAATACAAATCTGTGAGCCATTTAATTTTTGTATTTATTTTTTGCTTAAACCGTATATGACCTTTAACCGGTTAAAGAAACTGGTTTAAGGTGTGTATGCGACCTCTCAAGCAAAGCAAGTCTGGCTTCCCATTTATATCAATGGTATTTGCTTGGGTGCTGACCAGAAGATATTTGAAATTCAAATTTTAATATTTGCTTGTAGTAGCTCATGGTCAGATCTGCATCCAGGTTGTTTTGAGCCAATCAGCTGAGATATAAATGATGAGAATAATTACTCTAGAGTGAGTGGGAATTATGTTATGGGAAGACAAGCATGTTTTTTTGGAGTGAAAAATACATTTGCTGTGGTCTTTTATTCATCTCTTTATGGAAGTAGTGTCAAAATTTACTTCCATGTTCATGCACTGTATCCGGTACCTTATTGGATCAAAAAATACAATACAAATAGTGAAATATTGTTACAGTTTAGTTTTTCTTTAAGAAAACGATCCTTCAGAAATGGCCACACAACTGTTTTTAAAGTGCCCCTATTATGGATTTTTGAAAATGATCTTTCATGCAGTGTATAACACAGCTCTAAGTGAATGAAAAGTTTTTAAAAAGTTTTACGTTTTAAATCTGAAAGTGAACCGTGTATGCAAAGTTATTGCTCTTAGAAACAAGTAGTTTTTAAAACAAATCTTAAAGGGATCCCCGGGAATTCAGAGCTTAGTATAACATAAATAATGTCTTATACTGAAATATGTAGTAGAAAACCCACAAAAAATTTATGTTATTCAAAAAATGTGTGGTTTTTGGTTGTAATTTTCAGTCAAAGGGCAACAAGAGAAGCGATGCATGACCTTTCCTACCCAAGGTGTTTAAAATGTATGGTACGGCATTTGGTTAAAGCTTATGCTTATATCCATCGCCACCTGTAAGCTCATTCAGTAGCTGAGGTCGTTCAATATCAATATTTTATTTTCCGAGTTGTGTATTCGGAGTTGTGGTAAAAATAGCAACAGGTGATGCCAGTAGCTCAACGATTCTACAGCATCAGAATAATGGCACTAAGCCATTTCAGGAATAACGGCTTTAAGCTGTTTCGTGTTGACATCAACATGAAATATTAGCATATTGCCCACCCACTCATTGACACATGTGTCACTTTTAGAGCATTAAAAATAGCTTTTTCTCTTGGTATAGATACACAAAGCAGCACTGCCAGCCCAGTCTCACGGCAATTCATACATATTTTACGCAGTGGCTAATACATACAAATTCATATTTTTTCTAATCGTATGTATTCTACGAGTTGCCAGTTCATATGAATTTGTACAAATGACCTACACCTAACCCCGCCCCTAAACTTACCGGTCACTGGGGTTTAGACAAATCGTTCAACATTGAGTAAGGAATTTGAATATGAATTTGTACAAATTAGCACGAACTTTCCACCTCGTAAGAACATGTATGAATTGGTCGTGAGACTGTGTTGGCACTGATTATAATCACAAACACTGTTTTAAATGAAATCAACCAATAGGACCAATCAGGGCAGGTTAGTGTTTAAAAAAATGCATTGAACAAAGCGTTTGGGAGTTGTTGAGCAAATAAGGTAAAAATAAATGCATGTTATAAGAAACCTTGTACCAGTACTGTTTTTGACCTCGCATGCATGTCAACCTGTTGTTTGGGATTGCATAACCCATAATAGGAGCACTTTATCAGTGGTGATGATAATAAGAATGCTTTTTAATAATTGTTTGCATTTATTGAGCATGAAACCAGAATATAGGAATGATGCTAAAGAAAGTGTATGTTCTCTAACTGTCCTGTAGAACCTGTGGACTCTGCTCCAGTGATTCTGGATGGGTTTGAACGGAGGGAGGTTATGGTGGGTCATCGGGTGGAGCTCCCATGTAAAGCGTCCGGTCACCCCACACCCAGGTATCGCTGGTTGAGGGACAACAGCCCCTTAGAATCAGACAGCCGCTATCACCAGAGCGTATCGGGCCTGCTCATTGAGGCCACACGACCCAGCGATGCAGGCAGTTATGTGTGTGAGGTGTGGAACAGCTTCGGGAATGCCAAAGTGGTCGGACGGCTGGTGGTCAAACGTAAGATATCTGGCGACAGTATTTAGCATTCACATTATTCACATTAGTTACAAGCGCTGAATGACCTAGCTTTTTCAGAGGTTTGTATTTAAACTTTTCATGACAGACCCTCTTTGACAGATTAAATCTTGGCAGATCTTTTCACTATTGTTTTGCAAACCAAAACAATCCATGTAAATGATACCTATCCATCCATTGAAAGCAGTGATTAGTATTTTTTTTTTCTGTTTTCAGTTAAATTTTTAATTTGTAATTTTGATTTGCTTTTGACCAGTCATAAAGGGTTTTTTTTTAATTGAGATTAATTAATAATCTGAAAGCTGAATAAATAAGCAGTTTTTTTATGTTTAAATACAGATTGAGATTGATTCAAAGCAGCTTCACAATAATAAACAGGACAATAACCAATTATAAAATAAACTCAACTTAACTGTAAACTATCTTCATTGCTTAAAACAGAAAAAATATGAGTACCATGTTGTTTGTCAACCAAGATGTTTTCGATAGCAACAAAAAATAGAATAAATTATGATATAGTCAATTTCATTGAACTAAGAAAATTTAGTGTATTGTTGCCAATGTGTGTGTGTTCTTCCCCAGAGCCTCTGAAAGCAGTGGTGAGTCCACGGAAGGTGAGAGGCAGCGTGGGTAGCCAAGTGTCGCTGTTCTGCAGTGTGACTGGCTCTGATGAGTATGAAATCACCTGGTACAGGAATGGTGAGATGATCTATCAGGGTATCAATGTACGTATAACAGGCATCAACAACGAGAACCTGGTGATGGAGGGAATGGCCAAGAGCGATGGAGGAGCATATCAGTGCTTTGCTCGAAATGGCAAGATGTCCACCCAAGACTTAGTTCAGGTCGTCTTGGAAGGTGAGTCCCAACTTTATTTTTTTTAATTTTTACTTAATTTTTTTAATTCAGTGTAGGTAGAAGCTTAACATATCATGTCAAACAACACAGAACAGAAAATGGACTTTGGAGAGCAAATCTGTTTTTGTTCGCATATATTGTACCTTATTGTAATATTATTATATGAAATATTATATTATTATTACATTTTTGTAAATTTGTACTTTTTTATTTTTGGGTGAACAATTCCTTTAATTAAAAAAAAAAAAAAAGAAAAAAAGAATTTAACTTGAGTTTACGCTTAATGCAAATGGAACCAACAACACCCCTCCCCCAAATCTCAGTTATGCAAATGAAATGATTGACATTTATAAATGAATGTACTTTTTTAAACCATTATCCCGAGTGCTATTTTTATTCAACCAGCCGCCAAACCACGCACACATGATTGTAGGATATCATAGATAATAAAGGGTACATCTAGGTGGATTTCAAAAGTAATCAGATAAAGGCATCTTAGTGGGTAGAATGTTACACAAACATTGGATTATGGAATGGAAATTGTGGAGCATATGTGTAACTGTGCATGTGTTTATAATATAATATAATCCTCTGCTGGACTACTGCTACTCAGCCCTGCAGCTGAAAAGATTTGTTACTTCAGCTTGGTTGCTGAGGCAACTGTCTCCTATTGCCACAAAACTGCATAAAGAGAATATTGATAATCTATAATGATGTTTAAAAAAAGCCAGGATGATCAGAGAGTAAAGATTTCAATAGCAGTAAGCTTGAAAACACAGCTGTATCCTGTTGAGTGCCATGCTATAGAAAAACAGCCATGAAAAGATTAGCAAGATTTGTCTGGCTAGGTCTAGTGTTGTTGTTGTTTTTGTTGTTGTCTGTCATTCAATGTGAATGTGAAGATGTAGTTTCATAAGCTTTTATTATAATTCATAATCTTTTGTGTGTTTTGTGTAAGGTTTTGTTCACCTACGGAGGGTATGGAAAGTATTCAGACCCCCTTAAATATTTCACTCTTTTTTATATTGCAGCCTTTTGCTAAAATCATTTAAGTTCAATGTTTTCCTCCTTAATGTACACACAGCACCCCATATTGACAGAAAAACTGAATTGTTGACATTTTTGCAGATTTATTACAATAGAAAAACTGAAATATCACCCGCTCGTAAGTATTCAGACCCTTTGCTGTGACACTCATATATTTAACTCAGTTGCTATCCATTTCTTCTGATCATCCTTGAGATGGTTCTACACCTTCTTTTGAGTCCAACTGTTTGATTATACTGTTTGGACTTGATCAGGAAAGCCACACACCTGTCTATATAAGACCTTATCGCTCACAATGCATGTCAGAGACAATGAGAATCATGAGGTCAAAGGAACTGCCTGAAGAGCCAGTACAGGGATATCCTGGAGCAAGACCTTATCCAGAAAGCTCAGGACCTCAGACTGGGCTGAAGGTTTACCTTCCAACAAGGCATTGACCCTAAGCACACAGCTAAAATAACGAAGAAGTGTCTTCACAACAACTCTGTGACTGTTCTTGAATGGCCCAGCCAGAGCCCTGACTTAAACCCAATTGAGCATCTCTGGAGAGACCTAAAAATGGCTGTCCACCAACATTTACCATACAACCTGACAGAACTGGAGAGGATCTGCAAGGTGGAATGGCAGAAGATTCCCAAATCCAGGTGTGAAAAACTTGTAGCATCTTTCTCAAAAAGACTCATGGCTGTATTCGATCAAAAGGGGGCTTCTACTAAATACTGAGCAATGTGATATTTCAGTTTTTCTTTTTTAATAAATCAGCAAAAATGTCAACAATTCTTGTTTTTCTGTCAATATCGGGTGCTGTGGGTACATTAATGAGGAAAATGGCTACAATATAATAAAGACATAAAGATTTAAGGGGGTCTGAATACTTTCCATGCCCACTGTATGATTTCTCAATGACTTTACAGTTATGTTTTACATTTCAAATACACACCAGACTGTGTTTGGACTTTCCATTTGCGTGTTTAATTTAATTTCTATAAATTGTCAACAATTTATTGTCAACTTGCACAGCAAAGTGACATGATTTTGCCTCAGACTCTTACTGTACTGTGTGCTCTGTGTATTTAATTAGATAGCACTTAAACTTAATGTAAACAGTGAGTGAACTTTTACATTAAGTGTTAGCATCTACTGTACCTTACTGTACTTTATTTAGGATTTGAAGGTGTGGAATATAGGTTTTTGGACATATTGTTATACGTATGTCATATGTTAGCATTGCTCTGTGGCCCTTATGACCTAATAACAAACTAACAATGACTAGAAAAAGCATTTATTCAGGTTGGTGAACAATTTATACAATGCTATTTATTGCAAATGGTGGCAATTATCTGCAACAAGTAATAATGTATTGAGTGTAAATTATAATTTTAATTCAAATTATTTACTGGATGTCACCTTATTGGGGCAGAAAAGCTCTCTTTACACCTAGTAACCCGACCTGATACTTTAGAGTTAGTGAAAATAGACGCTCTTTATTTATTCTCAGTGCATAGTGCTGTATGTAACCATGTCAAAAAGCTGTCAAATCTGTTTTCCACTTCTCTAGACGGGACGCCAAAGATCCTCTCTGCCTTCAGCGAGAAGGTGGTGAGCCCGAATGAGCCCATATCACTGGTGTGTCACGTGAAAGGAACCCCCCTCCCCACCGTCACCTGGACGCTGGACGATGACCCCGTCATCAAAGACAGCAACCACCGTATGGATCGCATCATCACCACGGAAGGCCATGTGCTCAGCTACCTGAACGTGTCTCACACACAGGTCACCGATGGGGGCGTCTATCGCTGCACCTGCAACAACTCGGCCGGATCGGTCTCCTACCAGGCCCGAATAAACGTAAGAGGTGCTTGTCAGATCAGCTCCTCAAAAACACCCGCACCACACCACAAGCACACACAACAATTTCACAATTGTTCAGAGATTGTCTGCTTTCTATACGAAAATTTGAGTTAGGAGGAGAATTTTGTTGTTTTAGGTTGTAGTTGCAATATGGATAAAAGGTATGTTCTCATTGTCAACAGCTTGCCACAAGAAAGCAAGCAACTATAGAAAGCGATTTGTTTTCAATAAAATTTGAGCAGTGACCATTGATGGCACAACAAAGAGCAGAGTTTCACTTCATGCAAATGATATTATGGAGACAAGCAGTGGGAGTGAAGGCAGTAGAGCTCTTGTGATCCGTCTTCTGATGGAGTTAGAGATTGTAGTCGAGTAGGAATGCATAGTATAGAGCACAAATGTCCAGTCCTGCTTCTGGAAGGTCAATGTCTAGCAGTTTAGCTCCAAACACACCACCGTAGCAGCAGTGGCACCCAATTTCCAGAGATTTTTCCATTCCTTTTCCTACAGTGACTTTAAATAGTCTTAACTAAAGCATCATAAGCCATAAACCAAACCAATCAGGTACTAGTTGAATCACAACATCACAAACTTTTATTTGAATCAAGTGCAGTACTTTATTGGAGTAGATATTCCCTGCAAGCTTATTTGTTCAGTTTGCTTGCCACGACCGCAGATTTTCTGTACAGCATCATGGGCAGCTTTTCGCCACAAATTTAATTGTCAAACATGATCATTTTAAAATTACTGCAGTCTGTAAAAATGTAAACAGTTAGCTTTAGCAAAAGCATATAACACCAACTTCACAATGCACAGTAGGCTTGTCTTTAAGTGTTTATAAGTTATTGTTAAAATCCAAAACTGAAAGGAGCTTTTATTTACGGAACCAGATTATTGTGGTCTATTGGCTCACATTACTGCAACATACAGCAATGTAATTTAGCCCCAGTTGACAGATGCTATAACTAGTATATCAAAAAGCATTTTTCCCTTCGATGTTCAATTTAAAATAGCAGTCTACTGTACTGCTGTAGTTCAAGTTAGTTTTAAAAAGTGTCTAAAACACCAATAGCCTGTCTTGTTTGCAAAGGCTATACTTACGCTAACTCACTATAATTAGTTAAGCCAGAAAAAAATGATAATATTTAGTTGTAACCAATGCAACTAAATTACATTTATCACTATTTGCACTTAATGCAAATCTCCTTTGCCTAAATTGGGAAAGAAAGGAAATTAACGGTAAATACATGAACGAGAATGGTAAAGGATAGCTCTTGCAGGTGTAATAGACTTCCTTGGTGTGAACACACCATTTAGTTTTTTGTTGGAATTAGTTGTTTGTACTCGAATTCTGTCAAGTTCTACTGCCTTTCCTCCCATTGTTCCGTTTTGCTCAGTTACTTAATGTCAAACTCCGCCTGCCCTTAAAGGGATACTCCTCCCATAAATCACTCTCTAATTATGTACTCACCCTCATGCCATCCCAGATGCATACAACAAAGAAAAATGGTAAAATCCGTCACTAGCTGTGTTTCCATTACCCTTCAAATTGCGCAAATTACAATTGTGAATTGAAAATACGCTTATATAACTTCTAGAGTTTAAGGGGCTTTTTGAAGCTGTTTGCGACCATTCAGTTGATGCTTGTGTATATTCCAGCCTCGCCGCACACGTTTCTGAATGATCTTTCCATGCTGCTTCTGTAAAGATAGATTCACATGCCTCCTTTATATAAATCTATCCAAAATCCATTAAATTTCGCCAAAATTCATTGCTATGATTTATCGCGAGAGGCAAAAGGTTACGTCTTAGCCGCATAACATTGGTTAATGGAAACGGCGTCTTTTCGCAATACTTTTTTATCATCATTTATCAAAGGTTTTGCACAAATCTGTAATGGAAATGTGGCTTCTGAGTCTGTATAATGCAAGAGGATGGCCCCTTTATAGGTGATGATATAAAAAACATCCAAAACTAACCTGACGGTAATCCGTACAACTCCAGCTGGTTAATCAATTTTATATAAAGAAAATGATAGGTGTGTGTCAGTAAAATACTATTATTTGAAACTTTTAAACTATAAACCAGTGCTTCCGGCTGGTTGTCTCATGAGTTTACGCAACATCCGCATGTTTTGATGCATGATAAGCATTTGGTTTAACTGGTTTAAGAACCACAGAGGACCATCAGTTCTCACACAAGTTTCTCAAAGTGAGTATATAAACCTTAAAATATTTGTATTTTACAGTTCGTATAAAAATATACTGTAGATACTTGTTTAAAACATCAGTCATTTTTTTACACACGCCTATTGTTTTGCTTTAGAAGACAATGATTTATCAGCAGGGGTCGTATGGTTCACCATTATGTATGTTTTACGTATTTTTTGATATGGACTTCAGAGAAAGATATTTTTTCTAAAATTCTCTGTTTGTGTTCATTTCAAAAACATACATGTTTGGGACAGCATGAGGGTGAGTAAATGATCAGGGAATTTTTATTTTTGGGCGGGTATCCCTTTAAGTGAATCCCTCCTTAAGTCTTTGAATTTAGGATACATTTGTATTAGTTATTTAGTTAGCTATTTACAGTGAATTTGTTTAGAATATTTAGCTAATAGCTGAGAATAAAATTATTGACACGTAATACATAAACCTTTCAGCTGACTTTCTGAGGCACTGTGTACTGATAGGTCTTTTTCACAACAGGTCCTGCCAGTATTCGACCAATGAAAAATGTCACTGCCATCGCTGGAAGGGAGACGTACATTCACTGTCGCATCATTGGTTACCCGTACTACTCTATTAAGTGGTATAAGGATTCCAACCTGCTCCCGTTTAACCATCGCCAACGTGCCTTTGAGAACAACGGCACACTGAAGCTGTCCAATGTGCAAAACTCGGACGAGGGGGAGTACACATGCTACGTGTTAGTGGATCCAGAGAAACAAATTCACAGGAGCGTCCATGTGACAGTGAAAGGTACTGCCACCTAAATGGGGACATATTCAGTGGTGTTTTTTAGGGTTAGTATCACTCGTGCTCAATCGTATGAGTCACAATTCTTAAATCCCTACTTCTACCTTGGCACACTTGTCCCATGACATCTGTGCTACATGAAAGGCAACTCAAATCTTTTGTCTTGTTAAAGGAAAGGTCAGACCTTATTAAAGAAACTTGTTGAGAGTAGGCTTTTTGACTTATGGTGGTGTCACAATCATTTCAGTGAAATTCCAAGGGCCAAAAAAGACCCCATTGCTGGTGTAGTTAAGATATGATGTTCCTCACAACAAAGTCACTTTCAAACCAAATAGTTTTCTGTTTGTAAACACAGAAAATTCATGTGACTTTCTCTTTGAGGAACTCTTTACCCTCAAGTGAAATTCCCAATCATACAGACAAATATTAAAACCTTTAGGCCATTAAGCAACCATTTAACAACCAAAAATCACCAATGCAACCATGCAATAATGACCTTTAAGAAGACCTTATGAACTAAATATCTACTGTACTGTAGTATTATAGAAGCAAATTGTAAAATATAAATATAATTGCCTATGAAACAATCCAAATAAACTATGAATGAATGTTAAAAATTCTTCTTTGGAAACATTAAGTGGTCTTTTTATATCCTACTGTTTAAAATTTTAATCCCAATTAATTAAGCTTCAATCCCAATATTTTTTCAGACGTTAAAATATTCAGATTATGTGTCATTAGTAACCCTTTAAAAAAATCATTTTTTAATATGTATATATATATACATATATATATATATATATATACAGCCAGTGCTCCACACAGAGATCTGATCTGCTCATCATCCAGTCTGTCTGGAATCACATGAAGTAACAGAACAAACTCAATTCAGAAGAACTTTGGCAACGTTTCCAAGATGAAGAAAAAAAACCTACCTGGAAAGCTAAAGTACTGTTCTAAGTTTTAGACACTTCTGGATTGAGTCTCAGTTTGTTCTGTTACTTCATGTCATTCCAGACAGACTGGATACATATATATATGTATTTTTTTTTTTTTTTTTTTTTTAAAGAGTGTGTAAAAACCATGTTTAGTGACTAGTGGAATAATGCATATACTAAATGAACATATTTCTGTAGTCATAAAAGTTCTTATTTATCTCAGCATTCTACAGTTTTAGCATTCAACATTTTAAGAGTTACTGTTATGCAAAAAACACTTCTACATATTATACATATATTTATTTTTAAATAAAAAAGAATCAATGTAATCAATATGAGTGGATATATCGACTGAAAAAAAAACCTACTCACAGTACCATTTACACAATTACAAGTTCTGCAAAGATGCTGATGATATTTGCAGAATCTCATAGTAATTCAAAAACTACAAGCTTTACCTCAAAGCACAGTTAGAGCACCAATTAGAAAAATACAGACGTTTATATTGTTAAAGTTAAAAATAGATACTAGTTATACTGCAAATATTTGATACGGTTCTTATGTAATAACCAAGCAAACATCTGTTTTTGTGAGTTCAAAGACAGAAAAAAACCCTGATGTGATTGAGTTAGCTAATTTGCTCCATTCATGCTTAAAATTCTGAAGCGTGCGAAGGGATTCCCTGGAGTCCATTATCCCCATTTTGTTTGAAATAAAGCAGCACTTCAGTGCTTATTTAATTCACATGTTATTTTAACTCATTGATTCTCAAACACGACAGGCTGACTAGCACCATGCTTGCAAAAGTCCCCAGGGAATGCATTATGCTGAATTTACTGGGAGACGAAAGAGCCCTTTTATAGTCTTCTTTATTTTGTCATTCTTTGCTCTGTTTCTCTCTCATTGGTTCGCATTATGCCTCCTCTGTAAAATCTCTAGATTCTGAGCTGTAATGACTTGTTATGAAGGCCGACTGGAGCCTTATTATTGCAAATCACATATAATTGTACGTGTGAGATCACATATGTTCTGTCCACCAGCCCATATTAAGTGCGTTCTGAGCTGTTTGTCAGAACTGCTTAGAATACCCCAACTGCTCATTTTACATGTAGTGTTCTTCATAAAGTCGCATTACATTTAGTCAGTGGTTATGTGACTCTAACTCTGTATTTGATATAAGGAGACTAGGGACATAAATGTACAGTCATAGCCATACTCTAAATCAAACAATAATATGTTCACGTTTTAAATTATAGTTGTATTGCTTGCTGTGTTTTTGACTTTATCTGGTGGTGCTTTTCTAACAGCATCTGTGTTATTCTCTTTCAGTGCCCCCTCTGATCCAACACTCCGACTCTCAGAGCGCTTCCATCGGTCAGCGTGTCTTCATCCCCTGCGTGGTCATATCTGGTGACTTGCCGATGTCTATAACCTGGCACAAAGATGGACGACCAATCAATGCCAGCCTGGGTGTCACCATAGACAACATAGACTTTACCAGCTCATTACGCATTTCAAACCTGTCGGAAATTCATAACGGCAGTTACACCTGTATCGCCCGTAACGAGGCTGCTGCCGTCGAACATAGTATACAGCTCATTGTTAAAGGTTTGAGATCAATATAGCTATTCTTGTTCATTTTTTGCAATAATTTTGTCGGTCTACAAAATTCTATAAAATCTTCTGTGGTTGCCGGTATTTTACTGTAAAAAAGTACAATCGCAGTATTTTAGGTTTTACGGTTTCGACTTTAATTTAAAATGAACTGATATAATGTTAATATATCAACCATTTGAACTACTGAAATCTGTTTTGTAATACAACGAAAACCATTAAAAGCAGGTGGTAATGAGAAAGTCGCATGATGATCACAAGCAGCTTGATTTATATGTATATGTAAACATATATAGAAGCTGCTCAGAGTCATTCACACAAACATTAAACACCATCACATAAGAAACTGAAATAATGCAATAAACATTAATTTAACAACATTAGGTGTAACACACAAACATAATGTACAAAACCAATAAGAAAAAACTAAATAGAAACATAATTATTTAAACAAAAAACATCAAATTTGAAATGTAAAGCAGGGAATTCTGGGAATGCAACTTCATGGTTATTCGCTGTAAATGATGCATTCTTTCCACTTCCAAAAACAGTATACTACCGTAAAAAAAAAAAAAAAAAAATTATAGTGTAGAATAATTAAGCTCCCATGTTATACTATGTTTTGGTTGAAAAAAAAAAAAATTTTTCCTTTTTTTTTTTTAAACTGTCTTTAAACCTATATATATATAAATAAATAAAATTTCAATGGTGTTTTTATGTTATACGTGTTTTGTGTTTTTAAAAATAAACTCTTTTTATGCTCAGTTCCACCACATTTTGAGGTACAGCCAAGAGACCAGGATGGCATATACGGGAAATCGGTGATCCTGAATTGTTCGGCAAAGGGAAACCCAATCCCCACTATAGTATGGAACCACTCAAAAGGTATGTTAGAATTCGCAAATATGTAATTGTATATTTTTCTTGCTGTATACTACCAATGTCTATGAGCAAAAGTACAAAAGTCTAATTAATATGACATTTTCTTGCAATTAAGAATTTCTGTAGAGAAACTGGTGAATCTCACAAAAGGATTTGCAGGTTACATTTTTTTTCCCTCAGTACCAACACAGTCTCACAAGCAATTCGTACATATTCGTACGAGGTGCCAATTTTGTGCCAATTCGTACTAATTCGTACAACCTCACTTGTAAGATTTCGTACGATATGTCTAAAACCACTTGATGGGTAGGTTTAGGGGCGGGGTTAGGTTTAGGTAATTCGTACAAATTCATACGAATTGGCATCTCGTAAAATACGTACGATTTATAATAAATCATATGAATTTGTACGAGTGAGGTTGTACAAATTTGTACGAATTAGCCCCCTGGTAAAATATGTACGAATTGCCGTGAGATCAGGTTGTCAATACCCACAGAAAAAATACATAAAAATAAGCTTTTTTGTATTATAATAAGCAGATTTTTCTCTCATAAAATATTTTGTTATTTCCACCAACTATTTCCAGCTGTTATTATTGTTATTATATATACACCTTGTATGAACAGAACAGCTGCATACAGTATGAACACAAATAGAAGAGCTACTATTTGAATGATAAACAGGACAGCTGCTCAAAAGCTGCAGTTATGCTATTGGCAAGGTTTTTTTATTAAGTTCTAATTAACCTAAGGTAGGACCACACAATGCAGACACATTTGGTGTGGACACAACTTTAGTCAGGTTTAGAGGTGATCTGGACAGGTGGGCTGGGCACAGGTGTGTGTTTGCATTGAGGCCATGGTCAAAGAAGCTGGATTACTGGATTAGAGCAGGAGCAGGTGACTCACTCGACCTTGATTCCTCTTTAAGGGGACTGAGCGTTTGAAGCCCTCACTACACATTGTAGATTAAAGCTCACAAATGGAAATCCATGTACACAACAAAAAAACTGGGCAGCTCATTGAGAGGGTGATGTTGGATGAAAGAAAAGAGGGTCAGATGGAGTCCATGAGGTTAGAGCGGTATTGGGACTCATAAAACACAAAATAAAGGAGTAGATTCTGCGTAACTTGCAAGTCATAGGGAACTTCCCGAAAACTCTCATCCAAACGTTTCGCAAGCTTCCGATTTGATAGTAAAACCCGTATATGTTGATGAGTTGCAGTCATTCGTAAATTGGTGCGCGCTTATTCACAATTAGCATTTAGCAATTAGCACAGTTTCATCTGCATCAGCTATTTCGAGCTGTACAAACATGTGTGTGATATCACAAACTGCTATTTCTTGCACATTAATTATAAACACACTAGTTTGCAGCACAAATAGTTTTACCATTTAATGCACCTACTGTATAGTGGCTGATGAATCGAGATGTCTTGCACATTCACAGAAAATAGCTTGTTTCCACATTGCAAACTAAGGTGGATATCCTGTAACGTCTGTTGACAGTCAAGATTATTAAATTTTTTTGTTGCCCAGACAGGCTGTAGCTTTGCCAGATTAAGTTGCTCATATGGTATTATGGTTTATTCCATATAACTGAATCCCACTGTGTCATCTAATCCTAATCCAGACATAACAATTCCCTTCAGAGATCTTCTAATCCAATAAAGAAACCATCAGATGTAAACACAACATAATTGATATTGATCATAAAATGGGTGTAATGCTACTGGATTATTAGATGTTTTATGGAATTAAGTTCAATTGAACATTATAAATATGTAGTGTATGTAAACATTGTTTGCTTTTTCTGTCTCAGGTGCTGGAGTACCTCAGTTTCAACCCATCGCCTTGAATTCTGGCTCACGTATCCAGCTCATGGAGAAGGGCTCTCTGCTCATAAAACACGTCCTGGAGGAAGATGCTGGATTTTATCTGTGCAAGGTCAGCAATGATGTGGGAGCCGATATCAGCAAGAGCATGTACCTCACCGTTAAAAGTAAGACCCTGTCAAGTGGAGTGTGTTGATTATGTGTTTTTGTGTGTGAGTGACATAATGTATGTTCAGATTGCTATCAATAGAAATGTATTATATGTAAATGTTTTTGTTGCTCTTTTTTTGGTCTGTGCCACTGTATCTAAGGCGTGTGTGTGTGTGACTGAGTGTGTGTCTGGGCCTGAGGGTCTTCTGCCCTGTTGACTGCTGTGTATACGGTATTGTGCTCCTTGGTGAACTGTTTATTTGTTGAGCAGGCATAGACTTACATCCCCTCCATTAAACCCACTACACAGAATCTTTGCTCACTCTGGCATGGGGAGAAGACTAAACCAATAGAGCGGTGCCACCAGTAGCCTATTCCCATTATGTCACTTTTCTTTTGTCATCACTACCCATTTAGATCAGCAAAAACGAACTACTGAGAATTCCAAATTAAATGAAGACTGTATTTTTCCTTACAGTGAAAATGATTTGGGACAGGGTCTGTCAAGATTCTTCCATAAAAGTTGTCCATCATCTCTTGTGTTCTGTATCATGAGAGCAGACCAAGGCAAAGCCTTGGGGAACACCAGAATTTATTTTATTTGTGCTCTGTCCCTTTAAAATATACAGATGGAATGGTCAAATAAATTGTTTAAATTGCTCAGAATTTCAAGGGCAGTATATGGTCATAATGAAAACAATATTAATATATTGCATTTAGTATTTAGATGGACTAGTGCTATTCAAATCTGCATTATTTCCATCTTCAGTCAAACGTTTTTTTTTCTTCTTCTTCTTTTTTGAGCAAAAAATATGTAACATCCCCTAAAACTGTTTATTACACTATACTAAAAATTTCTGTCATCATTTATTCTTCTCCGGTGAGACAAGTGTGTGAGTGAGTCAGATGGTTTAGTCTAATTTTTTTATTCGATCAGTTGATTAATTGAAAACAACCTGACTAGAATATGATTCATGACTCAGCTTGCTTCTTTCATATTCTCTCATGAATGCACCAAAGAGAGAGACAGTGGAAGAGTTTTCATTAACTATGATTTACGGTTTCTTTTTTTTCTTTCAATGATTAGGACAGACTTAGTGATGTTCAATAAACTGTCATCAAGCTTGATAGAAAAGGTGTTTGGCTTCTTGTTTTTATATACATCATCATGCCTGTCCTTGTGTGGGTCTGATGGCACTCCCTCGCCTTCAGTATCAGAGAGAGCACATGCTCAGACTGTGACCAATTGTGCAAGAAAAAAGGGGAATTGCTTCAGCATGGCAGCCTGCTGCACTCCACCAACCACACACACACACACACACACACAATTGTGCTGCCCCTCCCAATCTAGAGAATATACCTCACTTCATTGGCCTGCACAGAGAAGGCAATGAGTGTGTGTGTTTGTGAGAGAGAAGGGGGTAGATGGCCCACTCAGGCGTGGCAATGTGACGAGGTGGCCTAGTTTCCCAGGGTGCCCCTGTACTGGTGATAAAATGAGGGCTGAAATGGATTATATACACCCATAGTTGCTGCTGCAGCCTCTGTATTCATACGGCATGATACGCCATACACACTAATCATATTCAACATGGCCATCAAAGTGGAAAACACAAATGGAGTTATCATAGTTAATTCACACCCAGCCGTAAATACTGCTCCAAATTCCCAAGAATATTTTAAGGCTGAGTTGCTGTGTGCACTCTGAAAGAATGCGAATGATGCGTGATTACAATTTTTGGTTTCACACACTGTATAAAAACATAAATATTTACCTTTTTTATTGACTCCAAGGTCATTGCCTGTTTAGCCACTATAATGAGTCTCTGAATCTCCATCAGACGATCATCTTTCATGCTTTTTAACCCGTGTGCGTCTCTAAACTCCACTTATATGCTTCATTGAACTGACAATAAAGCCCATTGAAGGCTACATATGCGCCACGCTCTGACTCATCGTTTGTTTGTGTGTGTACGTGTGTGTAGAAAGAGAGAGAAATATTTTTGCATGCTTGCCTTGATTACATGTTCAAATGTGATGCTTTCTTTCAAGACAGTAGCTGAACGTTCTTGATCCAGGTTTTAGTATATCACACGCACAGAAATTGCTACATTTCTGAGAATCGTACATTTTTGAATGGTATGAGTTAAACTCATGTTATGTTTGTCATCAGGGAAGTTTCAACCCTTTTTATTCTTTCTTAACAGTAAAGAGTTATCATGAAAATTACAACTCTCTGAGTGTTGCAAGGTAATTTAATTAATATATTACAATGATAATATATTTGGTCTTGGCGGATGGAATAGATCCGCTACACGAACACAGTCTCACGGCCAATTCATACGTATTTATACGAGGTGCTAATTCATACAAATTCGTACAACTTCACTTGAACGATTTTGTACGATTTGTCTAAACCCAAGTAACGAGTAGATTTAGGTGTAGGTAATTCGTACAAATTTGTACGAATTGGTTACTCACGAAATATGCACGATTTAGCAAAAACTTTTACAAATTAGCCACCTCGTAAAATATGTACGAATTGCTGCGAGACTGGGCTGGCTACACTGCTGCAGTAGAGAAATTTACACATTTAAAATATGTGTAATACCCCTCACATGAATCACCCCATAGCAGATCTTTATAGGTGGAGCTGGGGAAGGAGAAGGGTTTCTGAAGCACGCGGCAACTGCTAAACTAGCCAAGTATTGAGTATTGAGCAGCAAGCTCATTGGCTGCTGACACAAAAGGAACAAATCAGCTGTACCCCGTGATGATGTAATTTTAGACCTGTCAGACTGCGCCATCTAGAGTTTCATTGGATATGTTTGTGGAAATATTACCATTAAAGGCCAATTTTGATATTTAAAATGACCAAAACAAACATTCTCTCCAGTGCTAGAAATCAGATCCGATATTCACACAGGTCCTACTTCTTTATCATTCCAAAGACATTTTCCTCTTTTGTTTTGTATCCTTCTCTCGCTCGACTCGGCTGTTCACTGAACACACTCTCCTCCACATCATTAGTAGACACGCCCCTTATTACCGATTGGCTACATGTTTTTTTTGTCTCCTCGGCCCGGACTGTGTTTCCTAAAACATTTTAGAAAAATTGCTTACCTTGCCTTTAAATACTTTTTTCTAATGATTGCATTCCTTCATTCATTTTTTCATCCTTTTTTTATTATTCACACGTAGCAGGTGCCTTTTATGCAATGTGAATTGTAATGGCGTGTAATAATGTATTAAAGCACCCAGTGTATATTAATTTTATCGGTTAATGCATACCCTAAAAATAAAGACGCAAGACTAAACAATATGATAACACTAAAAAGGATATTTCTTTGAAAAAATAACTGTAAACCTCATCGCTTTACCACTGTGTTAACCATTTTAAAGTCACTTTTCTGTAAAACGCATCCATGTTTCTTGTGAAAGACAACATTTACTCACATGTGTCGTGAATATCAAACTCTCTCCTGTGCTCCCCGTGGCTTTCCCTGGTTTGTTTAATAATAGTTAGGTGCTGTTCTTTGGCTGCTGAAATGAATAAAGGGAGATTCTGTTTGATGTGCGGTTATAGCTGCCATCAGCGCTCCCCCCTCTCTCTTTATTACAGGAGCCTGTAATATTGCTGGATATTAAAAATATACATCAACTAAGCTGTTATGGGAATACCATTTAGAGCCCCTCTTGCCTGAAGCCCCTCTCGTGCTGACTGCAAGACTTTAAATGAGATTATACAGACTCTTTTGGATGTGTACTAAGGAGAATTTCGAAGAACTGAGGACTCGCCGTATTGTGACTTTTTTCCCCCTCCTACATCGTAGTCAATATCAATGTCTTCTGCAACATCATATGAAATGCGCTAGAAAAAAAAAAAAAAACGCAACGGTGAGAAGTTAAAATCCTTTTAATTTTTATTCATAGAGACATTGATTTTTAGTAATACCTTATATACAGATCCACAGAGATTGTGAGGTGTTGTTGTATATTTCTGTCACACTTCGTTGTCACCCCAGTTTTCTTTCAGATAATTCATTTTAAAAACTTAACACTACACTACCCATAATTCTAAAGATAATTCCACCAATCAGAAAAGGCCATTCAGATATCATCCTGCTTTAAAGAGCCTGAGCACATGCTCATAATAAACAGAATATTATTGTGCGCTGATATGAACACTAATAGTTATAAGTTTGTAATGTACAGGCCTTATTAGTCGATAGTTAATAATGTAATAAATTCACATTTATTTACTGTATTTATTTATTTCATTTTCAAGTCAAAGTTGAATTATTCTCAAAGCAGGCTTGTTTATATTTAGAGAAACTAATGGGAAAATGGCTATTTAAATATAGCTGCTGAAAAAGTGGCCTGTCTGCGGTTAAAATAAAAATGAGACTTTCCATATCTCCCAGATTTCTCTTCAGACAGGTCTCAAGCTCGCATTAGATCTTCAGAGAGCATCCTCCGCTAAAGAGCAATAACATTTAGTAAAGGCGGAGAGTTTTCTTTCTTTTTTTTTTAAATATGCCATGCTTAAAATTCATAGTTGTCATGCAAAATAAATCAGCGTTCTCTCGTACGATGCAGCTGTGCGGAGCTTGTGAGTGAATAAGAGATGAGAGTTAAACGTTCCCAGGCCTGACTCTGACACTCTCCATCATGTCAACTTCCGCCACTTCACACCACAGTCTGGGCAAGTGTGCGCCCCTTTTCCTCTCTGTCTCTGTCTCTGTCTGTTCTCCAACAGTTAATGCTGTGGATGGATATCACTGTATCACTATTTTTTACAGCCAACATTTCTACTGCAAATTCAACAAACAAGTGCTCAACTGCAGGAGGTCCATGATTTGATAAAACGCTAATAATTAAATTTAAATTAAATTAAAATAAAAGTTGCTGCACAATTTATTGAATTAAAAATAAATAAATGAAATCAAATACTGCAAATGAATTTAATGTCATGTATAATGTTGTCCATGATTACAGTTTTATATAATAAAAACATTAGGCCTCTATATAAATTGTAAAAAATATGATTACAATTTCATGTGACCTTAAACTAACATCAGAGAACCAAATAACATGCAAATGTTTCTTTAAATTATTAAAATATTCAGTCAAAAATAAATATTTAACACCTACGGGTCTTGGGACCCTCTTTGGTAAATGCATGTTTTTGGAAAATAATAATAATAAATATTCTTGAAGCGCAAAAGAATACTATACAAATATGATTATATATGATTATAAATACTTTAAATTCTGATTGGTTTGAAAGTTTTACATGTACAAATAAAGTTGTTTTTTTTGTAAAATCAAAGGAATGGTGCAAAAAAATGGTGCAAAAAAGCACATTTATTTAGTACATACTAAAAACATACTAATTTTTATATATATATATATATATATATATATATAAATAAATATATTTTTGATTTATTAAAATTAATTTAAAATAGCCTTTAGAAATTCAGATATTATTAATTAATTAATTATTTTTTTAAGAAAAATGCAACATTGTGTTGAAAGTTGAAATTGTAGTTACACCCTTATACACTTTTTATCTTTTCTTTTTTTGTATGGGGGGTATGTCTCGTTTGCATATTTTCACATTTCTGCATAGTCCAACTAACACAAAGACTTATACAAACGTACCATCACAAGGTATATACCGGACGATCATAGAGTTTCACATTCCTGCTTCAGCGGTGCTAGTATTGCTGAGCGAAACAAGCAGAAGAATCTATATGAATAATCGAAGTGTGCTCATCATTTAGTCATAGCTATGCCTGCCAGGAAAGAGAGAGACGGATCCCTCACACTGCTGGAGGGTAAGAAGGTTTCAGACGGTGGAGGGGTGAGACAGGCCTGAGCATGGTCTCGCGTCGCGCTTCATGTCTGCGCTTGCTCTGTCAACTTCTCACCAGAGAACAGCTTAGTTTACTTTCAGCTCGATTACTTCATATGAAGAGATCTGATAACAGCTCCATTAGAAACAAACTTCTGAAGAAAGAAACTTGTGCAGCGAGTGGAAATGACCTACAAGCCTTTATATGAAAAAATAAACTCTATCCATCTATCATATCATATATTGTGTCATATCATAAATATCAAGGTGACCATATTTTGTAATTGTTCTCAATGAGTAGATTCAGATTAGATTTCCATTGCAGCCTATATTTAAAATAAATAGATTTAAATGTAGCATTTTTACTGATGTAATACTTAGGCTATTTAATTATGAAGTATAATGACCTGAGTGAAGTGTTGAATGTCTACAATGCATATGAATGTTTTAGTATTTGGTACTGTATGTCCCCTCTTTTGCTTTAATATCTTTGAACTAGCATAGTCTTCACAAGTCACAAATTATCCCAGCATGATTCGAAGATATATCAAAGAGAATATTTTGTGATTCACTGGAAGCAAGGACGCATTTTCTAAAAAAAAAAGACACATTTACATCTCTAGCAGAAGTTACTTATTTTATTTCCTTTATATTTTGGAAAATCCTAAAACGTTATTTAAATTGTTTGATTATATTACGATTATAATAAACATACACCTGGAAGTTAACTTCTGTTCTGTGTTTGTTTAGCGGTCTGGTTAGTGTCGCGGCTAATGATGAGTAATGAAGTTGGTCTCAGGTTATTGTACTTTGGGATGTTTCCCATACATTTATGTATTTGTGACGACCTGCCACCATATCAAAACTGACCACTTTTCCAAAAGGCTTTGTTGAATAAACACATCGCGCACGTTTAAAAATCAAACCGAGGCGTGGGTGTTTTGACATCACTGTATTTCTGAAGGAAGACTGTCATGTTCATTTGATCCTGCATATAAGGCAGTGTTTGTAAGCTCAGAGCTGCTTTGTCTTCAGCCGTTACCGGGGAAACCTCTCGTTTCTCGCGCTTAAAGCGCCTCCTGCTGGCAGAGAATGAATTTGCATTTTTAATAAATCCGTCTTATTTAACATATTTCACTTGTTATCAAAAAATGATCTACTGTAGAAGGACTTAGCTGTTGTTATTGATTCTATTAGGATGTCTAATAGAAATTAAGTTAGGGCCTCAAAAGCACGCACGTGCAGTGAGGTTTGTTTATGTTGTCCTTGAAATTAATTGGTTAGTTGGGTGGCTTATTACATATGTAATGAGAATAATGTTTTTTGATGGATGTCCAATATTTCTGCGCTGAGCGTGTTGACCCTGACGTCAAATATCATCTTTATAACATCATTCTGTCTTTCTCTGTTTGTCCTTCTCTTCAGTTCCTGCCATGATCACGTCTTACCCCAACACCACACGAGCAGAGCAGGGTCACATGACTGAGATGAGCTGCACTGCTCACGGTGAAAAGCCCATCAAGGTTCGCTGGGAGAAGGAATCTCATATCATCAACCCAGACATGAGCCGCTATGTGGTTACTGTGAAGGAAGTGGGAGATGAGGTCATATCCACCCTGCAGGTGAGCAAAGGCACCGTCTATGCTGAGAATGCAATCACACGCCTCATTTCAGAGACACATATTCAGGGTTGCCCTGCACGAACTCGGTGACAGATATCATTTCCTGTCAGAAATCATCCACCGTTTGCACAAACTTGTATTTGTCCTTATTGTCAACACAAACTTGCTCTTACAGCTCATTCACGCTATGGTAATGTGACAGTGGTGTTCACTAAGACAAACATAGACTGCATGATGTGAGTTTATTCATTAGGGACTGATTGAATGGAAAAATGTGCTCGCAGTATCTGCTTACTGCATGCTACACACTGAATAACGTGTACTTTGTGCGATTTTTGAACACGAACTATGCAGTGTGCAACAATAATCAATTGAAATTTAAGTTCCCTCACATGATCAGTTTGTTTTAAATGTCGCATATGTTTTTTTTTTCTGCATTTGAAAAAACAACATTTGAGTTTTTTTTGAATCACAGATAATTGGCAGTCCAGTCAAATAATGAGTCAAAAGCTTGATATTACCTCCAGTGATACCAGAAGATCGTGTCAAACGCATTGCATTGCATTGTGGGATATAGTACCTAGCACAATGCTGCACATTTTGGCAAAGTCAATAAATCTTTCAGGTATCCATGCCTAGAGAAATTCCTTTTATTATTCACACAGGTATAATTCAGTTACAGTTGGGGGGAAATAATCTGGTGTGATTTAGTTGCTAGTGAATATCAAAATATTTACAAAGAAAGAGCAGGTAACATAAAGTTGAACTGGAAATTTAAGAAAAAAAATGTTTTAAATTTACTCCAAAAATCATTGCATTATTTATAATTGTAAAAAATCTACGATATATTAAAACAATCCTTAATAGACGATTCAGTGTGTGTATGTGTTACTGTACCTATTCTGAGATCAACTCTACGGAAATAACAGAAAAAATAAATGAAAAGTCATGGAAATTAGTCTTTTTTTTTTTAATTCTGAACAATCTTTGTAGTAACTGTATTGTTTCTTATTTTTATTGTTTATAGATGAAGATAGTTTGTGCAAAATAACATTTTACAATGTCTGCTTAGTGTCAATTACACACTAATAAATATAATAATAAATATAAAAATGTACCATTTCAAAAGACCATACCTGACTCATAAACATCCATTCTTATCCATGGACGAATGGAATGGAATTTAGCAAAATGTACTAGTCAAGTGATCTTTCATGTCTTCACAGATCCTGCATACCGTCAGAGAAGACTCTGGCTTTTTCTCTTGCATCGCTATCAACTCTTATGGTGAAGATAAAGGAATCATTCAGTTGATAGTACAAGGTAAAGTTGAATTTAAGATGCAATCGTTGCTTTCATATGAAATTATATTTATTTCATGAACTTTTTAATGACAGAGTGTGTGTTTTTTTTTCTAATCTAAAGATCGTCCTGACCCTCCCGAGGTGGAGATCAGAGAAGTAAAGGACCGAACCATCGCACTTCGCTGGACAATGGGCTTTGATGGCAACAGCCCCATTACAGGATATGACATCAACTATAAAAACAAATCATGTATGAGGTTTTTTTTTCACCCAATCTATTGTCAATCCACTCTTATTATTTATATTCTTGAAGACAGGTTTTTTTTTTGATATAGTGATATAGACTAATATGTTCAGAACTGCTAGAAGCTGGTATCTATTGGACTCGAGCTAAATTCTGTGAGACAGTCATTAATAGAATGAACTTTGATCATTACATTGATTGTAAACTTTAAGTTGTTTGCTTGCTTTTATTTCGTTGAACTGTGAAAAAATGATCCTCTTGTGTCACTCTGTATTCTTCTGTGTTTCTTTTAGCTTCATGGGCCTCATCTCAAATGACCAAAGACGTCTCCCCCCAGCTGAATCAGGCCACCATCATTGAACTCCACCCTGCTTCCACCTACAACATCCGCATGTTTGCCAAAAACCAGATCGGCGAGAGCAGACCGAGCAACGAGCTGACCATCACCACAGATGAAGCACGTGAGTATTCCTACAACTGAAAATGGTGTGCGCCTCCAGTATCAGACATTTTGTTATCTGTGCCGCCACCTACTGGTTCACTCCGTTATTTTCTCTGTCTTCCCTGCATGTGATCAATCCAGCACCCGATGGCCCTCCACAAGATGTGCAACTGGAAGCAATCTCATCCCAAAGCATCAAAGTCACTTGGAAGGTATAGCTGGGGAAGCGCTTGTGTTGATGTAGTAGTCTATGCAAAATTGTATTTTGTGCATTTTTGAGGAATATTTGGGGTTTAAGCTTTGTCAACAGTCACTAAAGTTAAACAATTATGTTTAACTACCCCCTCTTTAAAATAAATAAATACCTGTATTTTAAATGTTAACTTTCAATTTTAAAAGTTGAGGTGACAGTGGAGGTATACATACTGTATATCAAGGCAGCATTCTGGAGGCCATAAAGGAAAAATGGGAAGATCGTATGTGACCACGGACCACGAAACCAAACCAATTTTTTAGTAAAGTTAAGTTTTCCATTGATGTATGGTGTGTTAGGATCTGACAATATATTCCCTGAGATACAGGTATTTGAAAAACTGGAATCTGAGGGTGCAAAAAAATCGAATTATTGAGAAAGGTTTTTATATATTTTCGGTAGGAAATTTACTTCATAAATATCTTCATGAAACATAATCTTTACTCATTATCCAAATGATTTTGGCGTAAAAGAACTCATTTAGACCCATACAATATTGTTGTTTTGTTGTTACAATACAATATTGTTACAGTATTGTAGTTTACATGACATGTTCCACTCAAATAGTTCAAAACAAATAAACAGAAGAGGACAGAAGCCATTGGTTCTTTTAACTTAAAGGCAAAATACCCTTTTACCCTACATTATCTATTATTATTATTACATACACTAAAAAATTGTGTTATTTTCTGTCTGAAAAGAGTAGAGAGATATGGTAAGGAATGGGATATTGAAACTGCAACGGCAGTTTGTTTAATAAATCTGTTTAATAAGGCTTAATGTAAAAGTGGTTGTAGGTCCCAATATTTTCCATCACTAGACAAGTGCTTACTTTAGGAAACTGTAATTCAGCCACGCGTTTCTGAGAATCTAAGAATATGTGATGATACAATATCTATTCTTTTTCCAGCCCCCCCTCAAACACTTGCAGAATGGTTTGATCCGAAGCTACCAAGTGTGTTATCGGGAGTTTGGGACAGGGGGCAGCCCACAATACAACACCATCAATGTAGACACCACGGGGGACATCGAGACGCTCACTCTGGATAACCTGAAGAAGTACACACAGTATGAGGTGCGGGTGCAAGCAGCCAATCGGGCGGGCATGGGTCCCACCTCGGAGGAAATCACCATTACCACGCTAGAGGATGGTTAGTCACTTGATTCCAACATTTGTTGCATTAGTGGTGTTTTTAATGCAATTTATGCATAGATAATATATGACAATTATTAAATAACACTATCCTGTGTTTGTTCACAGTGCCCAGTCGGCCACCTGAGAACGTTGTGACAACAGCTACAACCCCTGAGACTATCTCCCTGTCCTGGTCTGCTCTGCCCAAAGAAGCGCTCAACGGCATGCTGCTCGGATATCGTGTCATCTACTGGGCCAACCTACCTGATGGAGGTCAGGCAGGGTCATGACCCTTTCAGCTTCTGCAGAGACTTTTATGCATAATTATAAAGCACACAGATGTCCCCCCAGTTTCCCGTTCCTAATTCACAGATAAAGATATTCTATTGTTTTAGTTTTGCTGAGGCCTGGGTTTTGGTTATTTTAATATTTAATACTTACTTCTGTAGGTACAATGTTGATGTCATGAAAATATGATTAATATATATGATATATGTGCATATTCTAATGTATATGAAGTGCTGAACTGTCAGACACTATACAGTGTTTTAATGAACGTCATCAATTCAACTGCATTTCTGCCTCAGACCTCTAGAGGGCATGCTGTCTATGCTTAAGGAGACAGAAAGTGAAAAAACAGAGGGCAGTAGATCTAGAGTAGAAGCACGATCCTTAATAGACAAATTGGCTACATTTAGATTTACAGTCAAATGATTTTATTCAAAGTGATGGTTCAATCTCATGGTTGAACATGCCACTGAAGCTAAGCACAGCTGAGCATGGTAAGTACCTGGATGAGAGACCTCCTGGTGGATTACTATGCACACTGTTTTTTACAATGGACAGTATGCAAATTCCTTGTATACACGTGGTACTTGAATCTTTAGGGTTTAGGGAGTACCCAGCAAAAAGAGCAGTGGCCATTTTCCAGGCTGCACTGCAGAGCCATTAATAATTGAACTACAAGAAGGTATTGATGTACAGATTCAAGGGTGAAAATAAAAAATGGAGACACAACAGTCTATATATTGTACCATTATACAGGACACATTGACTGATGACTATGCAAAATGTCAATCATTTTCCAATGCAAATGATAATGAAGATAGACTCAAATATATAAAACTTTGGTATCTTGGAAGTTCTGAACACATTTGAGACACTGTTGAAAAAAAGAGACATTCCTAAAGAGCAAAAAACTTAAAGAGATATTTTAGTGTAAGCAGACGTCTCCATTTACTGTTAGAGATAATAAAGATCTAATTTGCTTCCCCCCCCCAAATCAGTTAATATTTTGTGTTTGTGTTGCAGAACTGGGAGAGATCAGGAACATCACAACCACTAAGCCTTCACTAGAGTTGGAACGGCTGGAGAAGTACACCAACTACAGTATCCAGGTCCTGGCCTTCACTCGAGCTGGAGACGGAGTCCGTAGTGAGCAGATCTACACACGCACCAAAGAGGACGGTGAGACTCACTCCGGCTGCACATACTCATATCATTTATTTTACGTATGTGACATGATGTGACTTCCTTCCCTATTAAAAAAAAAACAGCTTAGGTTAGGTATGTTTTGAAGCTGGGATGCTGGTTCTTTTTCTGGTTTAAGCTGGTCCATGACCAGCTAAGGAGCAGCTTAAACCAGCAAAGAACCATTAAAGGACAAGCAAAAGAACCAGCTCAAACCAGCTTTAAAACATGTCCAACCAGCATAACAGGGAAGTCTCAGTTTAACACAAAAAAGCAAGGTCCCACAAGCCAGTATCTATTTACCAGCCCTAAGTTCATGTTATCAATGCTTATTCTGTTTCCACCAAGGGGTTTCCTGCAATTCTACTACATTTAAATGACACTTTTTTTAAGTTAAGCTGCGAATGGACAAATGTCTTCCACAGCATGCTCTGATAAATTAGAGTACATATTCCCACACTGAAGTCAGACCCACAATTGCATGCTATTTCATTCTATTACAGATCTCCACTTTATGTTCTTGCTATTACTTTTTTAACGAATGACTGGGAATTGCAGAGATCTGTCAGAGAAAGTAGTTTGTTTGTTACCAATCTTCCAATTCTTTTAAGTGAATCAGAGCTCAGACAGAAATAACAGCAAATTCAAGCTTCTTTCGAGTTGACTAGTGGGATATTTGTAGATTGACTTGCAGATGTCTGAACCCAGTGACACAACCTGTCCAAATGGAGAGTGTTGATTGGAGTGTTTGGGGAAACTGCGTGAAATCACACATCTCAGCTTTTTATGAAGTTAGAATAGAACAGCTGCAGGTCACTCTCTTTATACTTTGCATACGAGGTGTCTTTTCTTTTTCTTGCTAAAACCAGTTCCTGGCCCTCCGGCTGGAGTTAAGGCGGCTGCTTCAACGAGTTCGGTGGTGTTTGTTTCCTGGCTTCCTCCACTCAAACTTAACGGAATCATCCGGAAATACACCGTTTTCTGTTCCAACCCATACCCTACGGTGAGCTTATCTGCAGCTCTTCGTGACTCTGCACAGCCCCATATAGACCCCCAAATTTAAATTCCTCAAAATTGAACAAAATTCATTAATTGAATTCTCAGGAATTACAACAGTATTTTCCTGACATTGTTCCTGGAGGCATCCCAAAAGTAGGGATGTTTAGTAGGGAAAGATTGTGGATGTTTCCCATTTGAGTTCTTGAAGTCTCTACTATTGAGCCGATGAGTTGACTCTGATGTGTAATTAGGAGAAGTTATAAAATATGTTGGTGTGCTTCCAGGAACAAGGTTGAGGAACAAGTCAGAGAATACTACCATGTAGATCCTACTAAAAGGATATGGGTTTGGGATACTTCAATGACCAACTACATTTGCCAATGCAGTTTCAATGTTTGCTTAATTTATAGAGTTGCTTCTTCTTCTTCAATAGTAGGCCAAGTAGAGTATAAATCACATTATGCTAGCTGTCACATACTGTAGCTGTCTGTAGTTTTCCAGTAATTCTGAAAATCTATTAGGGTTGGAGCTAGAGATGCCCACTTCTGCGGTCTGCCATAAGCAGTACTGTTATTCTGTTTTGCAGCACTTTTAAAAGTAATTCTAGATATGATAAGCCCTGAATAAGTGGTGTCAAATCCTGTAAGCGGAGTTTACCTCATGCTCTTATTTAAAACACGAATGTAAAAAATAATGTTTTCTAACGATTATAACTTTTCTTAATTGGGTATCATGACAGGTGATCAGTGAATTTGAGGCTGCACCTGATGTTTATTTCCGTCGCCTGACCAACCTGAATCAGAACTGGCAGTACAGCATTTGGGTTGTGGCGGTCACTGCGGCGGGCCGTGGGAATGCCAGTGAAATTATCACCGTAGAGCCCCAAGCTAAAGGTATGCAAGACTGGCTCATGGCAATCAATATCAATGGTAATTTATTTTTGTGTTAGAAGTATGTTATTTTGGATACCACATATTGTACCATTAACAGAACCAATCTGACATAGAAGAGTTTGTATTAGAGGATTTGTCCACCGTTGTGATGGCATTGTTTGTTTCTTAAGCCCCTGCACGAATCCTGACGTTCAGTGGCACTGTGACCACCCCCTGGATGAGGGACATTGTCCTTCCATGCAAAGCAGTCGGAGACCCTCCTCCAACCATCAAATGGCTAAAGGGAAAGTATGTTTACATTCTATATTTTTTACATTTATATATTGATCATACTTTGCTTTCTCTGTTTTGGCCAGACAAACACTTGATGGTTGAGGTTTTACATTAAAGGATAACTTTGCTTCCAGAATAAAAATTCCCTGATAATTTAATCACCCCAGTGTCATCCAAGATGTTCATGTCTTTCTTCAGTCGCAATGAAATGAAGGTTTTTGAGTAAAGTATTTCAGGACTTTTCTTCATATTGTAGTTGGAACCAATAGGTTTAAGGTCTAAATTGCTGCTTCCAAGGGCTCTACACAATCCCAGCTGGGGAATAAGGGTCTTATCTAGCAAATCAGTCAGTTACCACAAATGCTCCTCTTGCATTAGCTCTGCGATGTACATGCATGACTTCACGCATTGCGTATTGACATTGGAAAGGTAGGGTAAGGCAAAAAACTTGTCTGACATTGTTGTTTTTCCATTTTTGTAATGGCATTTGACTTTCTTTGCATGTTCATATTGTAAACACTGGGTCAGTTCACTTGGGATTTTTCCAACACAACTATGTATTGTTTGAGGTCAAGATGATAGTGCAAGATGAGCATTTTTTTAAAGAAAATAACTGATTGTTTTGCTAGAAAAGACCCTTATGGTTTTTGGCTGGGATTGTGTAGAGTCCTTTAAAGGGTCATTCCACCCTAAAATTTAAGTTTTGTCATTAATCACTTATTCCCATGTCATCCAAACCCGTACAAGCTTTGTTCATCTTCGGGACCCAATTTAAGATAATTCAGATGAAAATTGGGAGGCTTGTGACTGTCCCTTTGCCAAGTAAATATCACAGTTAAGGATGCAGTGAAGTACAAAAAAAATAGTCAGAACAGTCCATCTGCCATCCATAGTAACCGTAACATTATCAAGCTAAAAGATTGGATAGGCGATGAGGAACAGGGATGGTTCATTTTTTAAATCTGGAATTTCTTTGAATTTACAAAAACCAAGAGAACTTCTGAGATAATGTACACAACTGCATGAAATATATAACACTGTGGAAGTGGTTTTTGGACATTTTATTACAAAAACCTTACATATTGTGCCTTTAATAAAGAAATCAGAAGTGCAGTGTCTGTGCTTGAAACACCTGAAGGATTCATTCTTGTGAATCATACTTGCTATGAAACTGATAATGTTTTTATACAGTAATGGTACACCAGCCCCGGTTTCAATCGATGGTCGTCGCAGCGCTCACAGCAATGGCAGCTTTGTTATTCGCACTGTCAAAGCAGAGGACTCTGGGTACTACAGATGTGTTGCCAGTAACAACTGGGGTTCGGATGAGATCATGCTGAACCTTCAGGTCCAAGGTGTGTATGATCACAAAATCTTCATGTGGAAATCTATGAAATGGCTGGATTGCATGGATATGACTGCTCCGTTTTTGTGTTCCCTCTCAAAATGTTTCAGTACCTCCGGACCAGCCGCGCCTCACAGTGACCAAAACCACAACCACCTCTATCACACTGTCCTGGATCCCCGGAGACAACGGAGGAAGCTCCATCAGAGGTTAGACTGCATTGATATTCATATTCCATATATTCATCCACTTATTCTCCACTGTCTGACAAATATGGAACTCTATCCAGCTAGACCTGTCAAATGCTTTAAACCGAGATTTATTTCACACGCTGTAATATTTTAATAAACCTGAAGGTCATCTCTCGGTAGGTGCTCTATTTCAATTTACAGCGCCCATAAAAGTGAATAAAATCAAGTTTGAGGTTTATTTTAAAAGTGTTGTGGTGTTCTTTGTTCAGGCTACATTTTGCAGTTCTCTGAGGATAACAGTGAAGAGTGGGGCAGTTACTCCATCAGCCCCAGTGAGCGGTCTTACCGTCTGGAAAACCTGAAATGCGGTACTTGGTACAAATTTACTCTGACTGCACAAAATGCAGTTGGACCTGGACGCATCAGTGAAATCATTGAAGCTAAAACCCATGGGAAAGGTATGTATATTGTATAACATATGGCTATCATTCATGGCTAAAATTCATGACATGATAACTAAATTGTAACTTACTAATGAAGCAAAGTAAGCTATAAGCCATTATGTCCTTGAGCGAGGCATAGAAAAACCTATTTGAAATAAAACCACAAGTTTATAATACAGTTTTCATTAGGTTAGGAGATCATGTTAAAGCCTTTTAAAGCCTTTTTTATGAATGGCCAATAAGACACACAAAAAATGTTACGCACCCCTGAGCATATCATCGGTACTTCTGGTCTGTTTTTCCCAAATGTGTACACTGTGTATGCTTTTAGTTTAATGAGCTATTCAGCTATATTAGTGGAGTAATGTAGGGAGTAGTAGTGGGACCATTTCCAACACACCAATGTCTTACATCTTATTTTGGTTTCATGTGATTGTTATTGTTCGATTAAGTCGCTTAAATACAACTGCCTGCTAAATAACTGCTTAGGCCATAGATTTGATTATTAATCATCATTTGCAATCAAAGTTTGACAGTTTTCTCCAACATCTCTCACTTCTCCACATTATCAGAGCCACAGTTCGCCAAAGACCATGAGCTTTTCTCAAGTATCAACTCGACCCGTGTGGAGCTCAACCTCATTGGCTGGAACAACGGCGGCTGTCCGATCGACTCCTTCACACTGGAATATCGGCCGGTGGACACTACGAAATGGACCATGATGAAGCGAGATTCTCTCACCAAGAACCACATTCTCTACGACCTACAGGAGGCCACCTGGTACGAGCTCCAGATGAGAGTGGGCAACAGTGCAGGAACAGCAGAGAAGAGGGTGCTGTTTGCCACTCTAAACATGGATGGCAGTGAGTAATAAATCTCATAATACCACACAGGATCAAAATCAGTGTTGTCTCAGTTCAGTGTTTGGTTAAATTAACCAGCAGGACTTGTAGCTAACATCAGATATTGTTTTCAAATCACATGATTAATCGCGATTAATCACATCCAAATAAAAGTATTTATTTACTTATTATAGGTGTGTACTGTGTATATTTATTATGTTATAATGTATGTATAAAAATGAATATGCATAAACATACCAACAAATGCATGTATATATTTAAGAACAATATATGTTTATATTGGTTCTGTCAAATGATTAATCGCATCAGAAATAACAGTTTTGTTTACATATTTGTGCACTGTGTATATTTTATGTATGTGTAAAGATAAATATTTATTATATAAACGTAAAAGATTTTGTGTATGTATTTATATATATATTTGTATAATATTTATGCAAAATAAATATTAACAGATATGTTATGTAAACAAACCTTTATTTTGTATGTAATTAATCGTGATTAATCATTTGATAGCACTGGTTTATATATTAAATGCATTATTATATATAGAATAAATTATATGAATATTAATATATACATATATATTTTTTAAATATAGTACACACATTATATAAACACATTATATAAACGAAAAATTTTGGATGCAATTAATCGCAATTGATCACCTGACAGCAGTACTTTTTTATACCACTTAGACCAGCGCTAAATCAACACTAACCACCATAAACCAGTACAAATGAACCAAAAATGTAATTGATCAAAACTTGATTATGACCAGAGTTAAAAAAAAATCTAAATCATGTCTCAGCTTCTCGATCTTCTATCTCCAGGCACGATTGCTCCATTGCCAAAATCTGTGGACCCCAGCCAGGAGAACAGGCAGGGCAATGAGGGACTTAAAATGATGGTAACAATCATCTGCATTCTGGTTGCAATTTCCATGGTCTTCATTGTTCTTCTGGTATTGAGGAGGAGAAGAAGAGAGCAGAGGCTCAAGAGATTACGAGGTCTGTGTACACATGCCCTATCTAGTGAACAGAACATCATACCTACTTGAAGATACTTTAATTTCTTAATAGCAATCAGTATTCTGCAATTCATAACTTTTCAATTTGTCTTAATTCAACAGATGCAAAGAGCCTGGCAGAGATGCTAATGAGGTAAATGACAATAGTAATAGAAAATAGCTTATAAATCAGTGCACTTTGCGAAAATCAGCGCATGTAATTGCTTTATCTGTGTATCTCCAGTAAAAATGCACGTACACCAGACACTGTGAACAAACAGCAGCAGACTCTGAGGATGCACATCGATATCCCACGTGCTCAGCTACTCATCGAGGAGAGGGACACTATGGAGACAATCGGTAAGAGACCATTGAGTAACGTTAGTAGTTTACCTTTTACTAAAGACCCTGATATTCTTCAAGCAAAATTGAAGACAGAACTGGTGTGACAATTTGGCCGGAAAATCAGTTCATTTACGAGTTAGAAACTGCAAAGATTGGAGAAAACTTTTTGGGACAGCCACTTTTTGGGCTCGCATGAATGAAACCATCTCAGATCATGGGGCTTAAGCAGAGGTGTGCTATTACAGTACTTTTCTAAGCAATAAAAAAAAGCCAATAGCACCCACCTCTCAGAAACTGTATGTTGCTTGATGTTGATCTCTACTTTAATTGACCTGTTTGACGCGTGCTTTCAGATGACCGCTCCACAGTGCTGTTGACTGACAATGACTTTGGAGAAACATCTAAACAGAAGTCCTCAACCGTCACCCATACAGTGCATTACCAGTCTCTATCTCAGGCCACTGGACCACTAGTAGACGTGTCTGACGCTAGACCTGGTACAAGTAAGAACTGAACTGGTCTGCATGGTTATGTTGATGTCATAACTTCTCTTAAAGCTGCCTATTTTTTAGATGACTTAATAGAAACTAAATCGGTTATACACTTTGTTTGACAAACTGTCCAAGATTAGTCTATAGAAGATACCCTGCACATACCCTAATGAAATATTACTCCTGTGAACGAATAATTGCTTCTTTTATATTTTGTTGTATGGTAATTAGTTCCATAGATACAATTGAAGACATAAGTGTACATACACCTTGCAGAATCTGCAAAATGTGAATTTTTCCAAAATAAGATTTGTTTATTGTTTTAGTACTGACCTGAATAAGATATTTTACATAAAACATGTTTACATAGTCAAGTGTGATTCTCAGTGTTGTCCTCTGTGTGGTTCATTCAGGTAACAACACAGTACTAAGAATCAAGTGTATGTAAACTGTTAAACAGGGTCATATTTTTTTAACTACAATTATCTCTTGTGGACTTCATGTGTACACATATTTTATGTTAAACTTTCTATTCAGGTCAATACTAAATAAATGAAAACATGCATTTTATGTGATCCCTCTCATTTTGGCTGAATAATTAACATTTAGTAGTTTCTTGAAGGTGTATGAAAACTGTATATCTGGCACATCAAAGTACCATGGTATCTGGTATCATCATAATAACACCATATTATAATGAGTGGTTTTTCATAAAGGAGGGCAGAGATTTGGTTGACTAAGGTGTACTGTATGTCTCTGTTTCCTCAGACCCCACTGCCCGCCGCACAGCTAAAGCAGGTCCCGCCACACGCAGTCGATATGCCAGCCAGTGGACCCTGAACCGACCGCATCCTCCCGTCTCCTCACACACCCTCACCACTGACTGGAGGCTTCCCACACCCCGCGCCACAGGCTCAGTGGACAAAGAGAGTGACAGTTACAGTGTTAGTCCCTCTCAGGACACAGGTAACAGCCAACTCTTTCAGTTAAAGAACATGAATACATGAAAGAGAAAAAAACTCAACTTTTGTACACTCTCAGAAATAAAGGTACAAAAGCTGTCACAGGGGTAGTACCTTTACAAAAGCCACATGTTTGTACATAAAGGGTCCATTTTGGTCCAATTTGTCCATTAAAGGTACAAATTAGTACTTAAAGTTCACATATTTGAACCTAATAGGTACAAAAGTATACCTTTTGAAGAGGTACCGCTTTTGTACCTTTATTTCCAAGAGTGTACATGGCTCTAAATACATTTCTGCAACACCGTTATCATGTTTCAAGGCAGTGGGTTCAATATATGTTATATAGGTACATATTGCTATTTGTATTATTTTGCTTCAGTTATATATTGCGATGGTTGATGATTCAAATATACAGGGAGTGTCACTAAAAAGTAGTGTTGGAAATATCCAATACTTCAAACCCAAACCTAAACCTACCTGATACAACAAATGCAAAACTGGTTAAAAACAGATTTGTTGATGCAACTGTGCCATTTGAACTTCCTTATATGCAGGTTTGAACTCTTTCTACGGATCTACGGATACGTACCTGAGCTCTTCATCACTCAAGTCAAACTTCATACTCTACTGCGTGAGCTAGCGAACAAACCTACTGAATATAAAAACCCATACACATGAAGCTACATTTGTGGCGCTAACATTCAAAAGTATCGATTTTCAAATGCCGCGGCATGTTAAAATTGTTTTGAATTCAAAACATGATATTCCTCAAGAAACTGTGAAAAACATTTATTAATCGAAACTGTGGACCAGCAAATCATACTTTGTGTGAAAAGGAATACAAGTTGTCTAGGTTTAACTGCCTCTAGTGTTTATTATGCAAACTGCATAAATTCGTATATATAGGTAAAAAAAATTTTCAGTTTTGCAGAAATGTATTTAGAAGCACATATTTCCAATGGGCCTTTTAGTGTTTAGTGTTACAGAGGAGTGTGTGATGTTTATTTTTACTAAGAATTCCTGCACCAACTACATGTGGACCCAACATAAAACTCTCAAATATGTAATTAAACTGTGTTGCTCATTTGAAAATCAAAGAGATTACCAGAGAGCAGTAAAATATGTGTCTATTGTTTTTGGTGCATGAAACCTTAACTGACATTATCAGTTGAATGTATTACCAGAAGTCACAACATACCATCCCATGTAACCCAAGTGGACCAAACGCTTTATAAAATATAATGCTATGTGCGTTCTATCTCACAGACCGTGCTCGCAGCAGTATGGTGTCTACAGAAAGTGCCTCCTCCACATATGAGGAGTTAGCCCGTGCTTATGAACATGCCAAGATGGAGGAACAGCTGCGACACGCCAAGTTCACGATCACAGAATGTTTCATCTCAGACACATCCTCCGAACAGATGACGGCCGGCACCAATGACTACACAGACAGCCTGACGTCCAGCACGCCGTCAGAGTCAGGCATCTGCAGATTCACCGCTTCCCCTCCCAAACCACAAGACGCCAGCCGGGTCATGAACATGGCCGTGCCCAAAGCACACAGACCCGGTAAGACCTGGCTACAGATATGAAGTCCCAGTAATAACTAGGCATCTTTAGACTATTGCAGATTATGTAAAAGTTGATATACACTTCTGGTCAAAAGTTCGGAATTATTACTTAAAGGGATACTCCACCCCAAAATGACAATTTTGTCATTAATCACAATTTAAGATATTTTGGATGAAAACCGGGAGTCTTGTGGCTGTCCCATTGACTGCCAAGTAAATTAGCAGCTTCATTGTCAAGGTCCAGAAAAGTATGAAAGACATCATCAGAATACTCCATCTGCCATCAGTGGTTCAGTCTGAATTTTATGAAGTGATGAGAATACTTTTTGTACTCAGAGATAATACAAATAATGACTTGTTCAATAATTCATCTCCGCTATCTCTCCTCGTCATCATAGCGCCATTTTGGAGAATATGCACAGGATGCAAACTACGTATGCTCTTCTTTCAGCTGCGTTACGTTTTCTATGTGTGTTTGCGCTTCGCTTGAACAAAAACGGTGCATCCCTGTGGCGCAGCTGACCCAAAACAGCGTACATAGAGTATTCAAAATATTCAATTTTCAATTTAAATAGATTATATAAAATGCGTCGCCAGCGCAAACCATCTTTTGGTCTTAAAATGGTACTGTCAGGTTTTACTAAAGGCTTGCAGTGAAGAATTAGCTCTGAAAAGGCATGGACACAGTTATGTTTGTGCCTGACATTACTGAAAATGCATTTTCAGTCCCGAAAAATTATGGGAGATTTGAAAATAGTTTGCGCAACGTGATTTACTAACGTTTGCACTCGTCAAATTACTGGTTTACAAAGCATAAAGCTCTTAAAGCAGGCGTTAATTTGCGCTGCTGAAATGATCTGGCTATGTCTGTGTTAATGTGCACATCAACAGCCGAATTTTGCAGTGGCTTCGGATATGCCTAGTTTGATTATAGCCTTTCCTGATCCCTTCCCAATCTCTCTGTCCCACTTTGCTTCCTGTCTAGCTATCATATCATAATAAAAAGGCCCACACGGCCCTCAGTTTACCTGTTCAACAGTCAGCTGTCACAGTGTGCTATCAATTCCTGTGTTGATGAGCACAGGCTTGAAAGCTGTTGTCCAAACACACTGCCATGTTCTTTTCACATCATTGAGCTTAATGTGTTCTGTGTCTGGGCCACCCAGGGCTGGTTTTCGGCCCCAGACGGTTCTTGAGTTACTGGTTAGAGTTTAATGTTACTGTCTCATTGTGAATGTTATCTAGGCGTTATGCCCCAGACAGGAAGCCTTTGGTTAGTGAGAGCACCAGGGCAAATAGGGCCGATCTGTATCCTATGCTGGAGAGGTATCATCTGTCATTACAAAACTGCAGTTTACTTTTACAATGGAGCTGTTGAGTGTGATGTGAACTTTTAAAGAGTTTTATATAATCACACAGATACTTGGAGAGACAAAGTCAGGTTCCATTCATTCTTGTCTGATCAAGCAATATTTTGTATATATGAGGTATATCTGACATCTTTATTTTTATTTAAAATCCAAACAACTAGATGATTCGTCTATTACAACAATTTGTTTGTACGCACAACCAGAGTATAGGAAGAGAGGCATCTTGTTTTTGGCACAGAGCTCATGAACAATCAGCTGAATCGGTTAATGAAGCAGTCACAGCAGTCTATGTTTAATAAAGTGGCTGTTTGATGTTTCGTTGACAGTTGCAATTAACATTTTCTTCAACAGAGTAGACATTCTCAGTTTTAGGTCCAAATCGTATGATGTATTATAAATAAATTCAGAACTTTATGTAGAATGGTATATTGTAATGCACAATGGTAAGGAAGTTTGAGATGTATTTTAGTGATGGTTTTGATATGCATCTTACATTAAGTTTAGGATAGAATTTAATGAATATTCGCCTGGTTTCAGTTTCCATAGTACAAGCATCTTATTCTATCCCATCCCAAACCTATTCTGCCTGCTATATGGTGTCAGTAGAACTTAGGAAAACCCATAATCTTATTTTGAACCTAGAAAATGTATTTAAAATCGGCTCAGGTTCAACATTCACAATTCAGTCCTATCCCAATTATCCTATCCCTACCATACCATAACTTAACACTAACTAAATCCTCACACAAAATTTTCACACTGTAAGATATTACCCTGTCCTACCCTAAAACTAAATGATCCTATACCCTCCTTAAACCTGTCCTGTCCTGTTTTATCATATTCTATGTTCCTATATTCTAACCTAAACTGCACTTGTCCTGTTTCTATGCTACTCTCCTAACATACCGTATCCTATTTTATACTACATTCTGTTTAATGACATATTTCATCTTTTTCTGCACTAACCCTACCTTATCAGGGCTCCAGACAAAAATCCACCAAGGAGCCATTGGCTCCAATAAAAAAAAAACCTTTGATTTTTTTATCGCCAAATAATTTTTTTAGGTGCCACAGAATGAACGTGATTTTAGTTTTATTTTTTAAACATTTTGACATTTTCAATCATGCTGTCCTAATCCTTTCTTGTATTTAGTTTTTTAATACAGACAATCAGATATGTCTGCATGTTTCAATACACAATTATTTCACTATTTACAGGGTAAATTTAATTTAAGGGAATTTATGGACCTTTTAAAGAGCTGCACAGGTAAAACGAACACTGCATGAGTGGGGTTCGACGATGTCTATAGTAACATTATTTTAAGCAATAAAATTACATTATTTACTGGTTTGACACAAAAAATCGTATAAAATGGTGTCAATAGTGACAAGACAAACATATTATTATATTAATTTAAAACATAAATACTGCTGACTTAATTGTTTCGATTTTTAAAAGACACATTGACTTCTTTCACATTAACAGCTATGTTTGCTACATAAAAACATGGGTCGTTAATCGCAAATAATATGAACGTCAGATTAATATAGCAAAAATTTTCTAGCTAACTGATGAGCTTATTAGCTACACGAATGAGAAAAATTACATGAGACATTTTTCATGCTAAAAGATATAATGGTTTCGCTTGCCGCTTGAACGTTAAAGCGGTTGCTCATACCGTATTAAAGGATTAGATCGCTTCCAAAATAAACATTTTCTGTTCATTTACTTACCTCCATGTCATCCAAGATGTTCATTTCTTTCTTTTTTTTTAAAAGGAAAACTTTCCAGATTTTTTTTCCCCTCAAAAACTTTACGATAAAATCTCAGATAACATGGGGAGTGAGTAAATTATCATGACTTTTTTTTTTTTTTTCGTGCTAACAGCCCTCCTTGTTGGCAGAGGCTATTTACACGAACTCCTCCCTCCAACATGTGATTGGGCTACAGTCAACATTACGAAAAGATGCTTGTTAAATATCTCTTTTAGGGGTGTAGATGGTACTTTGTGTGATTTCTGATATGATTGACCCAAGTTCGAACCTGTCTTTTGTTTTTCAAATCTCATGTAACATCGAAAAGGCATTTATTTTCAAAAAGTTGTCAAATAAAGTATCGGTAAGTTAGGGTCGGTGTAGAGAGGGTTTTACTGTCCCAATAAAATGGCATCCTAATGCCATCATAATTGCCATTATTTGCAATTAGTATAGCATCAAATCTTGCTATTGTGACAACTTTTAAAGACTAGATCCTCCATTCATTTTCTGGTCATTTATCACAGTGCAGAAAGCCACACTTACATGACCCTGTCTGTTTTGTAGCAGGTGAACTGGTCCATCTTCCCCCTTACCTACGCATGGACTTCCTTTTGAACCGGGGAGCAGCCCCTTCAGGTCGAGAGGCCACAGGACAAACTTGTATGGAGCCGCAGAAGAGCCGAATTACGAAGCGGCCAGCCTTGCTGGCTCCCACCCCCTCCGAGACCCCCTCGTCAGCCCTCTCTTCCTCCGGGCCCCCCAGCAGAGAGGCAGTACAGCAGTGGCAGCCGGGAACTGCCTCCACACTGCCACAGCGCGAGCCGGGCGACCTGGCCCAGGCCGCCAAACTCAGCAGCTCCCAGGAATCGCTGCTAGACTCCAGAGGACACCTGAAACAAAGCAACAACCCCTACGCAAAGTCCTACACACTTGTATAACACAGGACTACAGCTGTGGACCACGTTGCACTGTCACGCACACACAAACACGTGGGGACCTGCTGCAAAAAGAGGAGCGCTTTTCTGATTCAGAGATGAGTCCTGTACATACATTCTGAATTCCTAAAGAAGTGGATAGTTTTCTTTGCATCTGTCTTTCTTTCTTTCTATCTATCTCAGTCTCTCTCTCTCTCTCTACTGTTTTTTTTACACTTTCTTTCTTTGGCTCACCTTCTTCTTCTTGCCCTCTTTTCTTGACTAAGTTGGATTTTTTACGTAATCATTCGTTTATTTTAAATACCACCGTTATGAAGATTGCCAAAATTATTTATTTAAATTGACAGAGGAACTACTTTTGAATTTATATCAAGGATAATTCTATAGTCATTATTATTATTATTATTATATAAAAATAGAGAAAAATTATCAAAAAATGGTTTAAAAAAGGCGGGGTGTGGTCAGCTCTGCAGGAAGAAGATTCTTTCTCTATCCATGAATCTGTTGTTTTGATGAAACTATGAAGTGTGATCGGCATTTTTCCCGAAGCTGTGTCACAGAAGACGTGGAGGAAGGACGAGTCCACATTTTCCAGTCGTCTCAGAATGTTGTGCTTTCTAAGGACTGCATGGGGACCTGAAAAAAAAAAGAAAAAAAAAAAGAGATTTTCATCACACTAAGGGATTATATAATGTTATAACATATGTTATGACATCATATGTTATAATATATGTTCTAATATACATATAAATATATATCTATATATATCTTTATATATAAATATATACATACACATGAAGAGATCACTTTTATTTGTGGATAATACAGGGAGAAAAAAAAAAAAAGATTTGGTAAATAAAGTCCTTAGTCATGTTTGCACACATCTGGTTTGATTAGAAAATTAAAACAGTTGGGTTCTCTTGTCTTTTTTTCCACTCCTGAAACTTTTTGTGACTGCGTAACGGTAGTTTCATCGGATGAGTTGCAGAGCATGTGTGACCCAAAGAGAGAACCGTGCAAGTTTTCTCCAGCAGCTCCTTGAATGAATGGTATCTGATTCACCTGTTTGTAGATGGTGTGGCCTGTTTTGTGTAAGACACGCAACAAAGAGAAGATATTTTAATTGAGCAATATGACACTGGATTTACTAATAATTTCGTAATTCTTGGACATCTTGAAGTACTAACAGATATGAATGTATTCAGTAATGCATAATGAAAAATAAACCCGAAGATGATTGACAATAAAGAGACAAACTAATGACGCCGTCTCTAAACTATAATTTGTAATGATGACAGGCCGAACGATGGAAAAACACATTCACGGTGCACGGAAGTGTTCTGATATCCAATGCTCCACTTTTTTGCCATTCATAAGTCTGCCTAGATGCTTGCCTTAAACATGGAAAGACCAAAATGATGATCATGACGCTTGTCAAGATGACAATAAAAAAGATATATCCTGGAAAAGTAAAACATGCTGGCGCATCACCGTATCAGATTTAGAGAACGTTAATGGCACAATGCACAAAAATCTACAGGGTCCAGGACAGGTAGTCAAGGGGATGTTTTGTGACCATGTTACAGACTCAGACACCCATCCATGATCCTCACCAACAGATGGCACTACTGAAATGTTTATGAATACTGTCTGTAGGAGGAGCTCTTCTGTTTGTGTGGATTTCTCCTCGGTCAGCTGAAAACCGGCACATTAATTCACTCACACAAAGCCAATGAGTAGAATTTACTTTTCTCTCCAGATCTGTTTAATAATACTCAATGCCTCATATTCATCTGGACACCTCCAACTCAACTCCAAGAACTGCGATGAATTCACTAAAGTAACCGAAGCGGTTGCGTTTTCTTTACTTTTTTTCTTCATTCGATTAAACTGTGTCTAACAATGGTCCCACTCCAGAATGATAAAAGAGTTAGAGTTTTATGCATGGATGATAGAAAATGACACCTAAGAACACTGACGTATAATAAAAACTAAAATATGTATTTGTATTTTTGTACAACCTCCTTGAATTTTGTCAGAAATCTATATCATCAGACACCAACACTACTTGATCAATCTATCATTCAAACAGTGATGAGAATACAGGCTTGCTGTGAATACAGGCGTATGAAATGCAGTTGGATTTCTGGAGTTGCTAACTCTTTTAAAGGTTAGATAGAGTGGTTTTTAAAATCCTAGTCAACCATGAGAATGGCAACTACAGAGATAAAAATGCTGGGTTAATTTAAACCCAAAGCTGGGTAGAATATGGACAACCCCAGAAATTGGGTTGTTTTGACCCAGCAGTTTGGGTTAAGTGTTAAACCCTGCCTTCTATATATTAATCCAACCAATAGATCATTTTTGCTGGGTTTGTCCATATGTTAGTAGGCACCTTAATATACATTTGGAGCGCAATCTCATGGCAATTCGTACGACCTCACTCATATGAATTTGTACGATTTTTGCTAAATCGTACGTATTTTACGAGTTGACAATTTGTATGAATTTGTACGAATGCAACCCCACTCCTAAACCTACCCATCACTGGGGTTTAGATAAATTGAACAAAATCATACGGGTGAGGTCATACGTATTCGTACGGATTAGCACAAATTTCCCCCCTCGTACGAATACATACAAATTGGTTGTGAGACCAAGGCCCTACACATAACCCCAGCCCTAAACCTACCCATCAGTGGGGTTTTAGACCAATCGTACAAAATTGTATGAGTGAGGTCATATAAATTAGCGCGAATTTGCCACGAATTGGTCGCGAGACTGTGTTTGACGTCAAATATATTAGTCAAGACTTGGTCAAGATGCTGTAACATCCTTTTAAATTCAGTTTGAACGGCAATTTCGTCCAGTGCTAACTGAGAGAAAATAGGAAGTTAATCCCACACTGAAATTGGTTTCATGTGTATGTAAGCCAATATGTTTGATTCATTTAATATCAAATCAATGTCACATCAAGTTTTTGACGTCAGTTTTAATTTCCATATTTGATCTGTTTTTTGACATCGGTTTTGACGGATTTGATGTCTTTTCACCATCACTTGCCCACTGGGGTGACTTGAAAATATACAGTAATGAGACATAATATAAGATGTATAATGTTACAAATTACTATTTCTATTTCAAATAAATGTTGTTCTTCAAACGTTCTGCTCATCAAAGAATCCTCCATGTGCAGTTTAGTGACACTTACAGACATGATGCTTTCTAGAGTCTTGCCTTCACACAACCAAGAGGCAGCTGAGCACCAGAAGCATCTGTTTCTCGAATGAACGCTTCTCTCGAATGTACTCCTCTTGTTGTTGTGCACCTGGGCTGTCCACTTCTCCTTTTTGTGCTGGTTAGATCCAGTTTGTTTTCCTCTTTAATGACAATAGCACACTGAGCAGGGAGTCTAGACTAGTTTTCAAAAAGTGTACATCATTTCATTTTTAATACCAAAACCATTTCTTGAAAAAAAGTGTACGTCAGTAATTGAAAAAAAGACATTTCTCACTTCATGATTACCACTGTATTACACTTTTAAAGATTTTCTCATGGTATAGTGACAAATTCATAAATATAGGACAAGTTTGTTATTTTAGTGTAAAAATCAAATTTCAAAAGGCCACAAACAGCTTTTATACAGTTGACTAGTCGTACTAATAAAGAGAAATGTAATCCAACACCAGCTTGCTCAATAGAAGTGGCTTCACTCCTAACAGCTCCTGATAGCATCATATCCATCAGTTACTGCTGATAAACATTCAGTGGGGCAGTCGTGGCCTAATGGATAGAGAGTCGGACCTGTAACCCAAAGGGTTAGTGAAAAATCAGCGCTCTCTCCACCTTCAATACCACGACTGAGGTGAGACCCTTGAGCAAGGCACCGTTCCCCCAACTGCTCC
>JAUYWG010000050.1:2684031-2701498 GCA_034779775.1 Enteromius afrohamiltoni | reverse complement strand
CAGAGCACCAATTCCTAGTATGGGAAACCATACCTGGCCACTTGTCACGTCCTTTCCTTTCCTTTCCTTTCCTTTCCATTTGACGTGTCTGCCTGTTAATAGGACCATGGCAGGAGCAGTGTGTTCAGTTTCAGGCTGACCACTCAAAACACTTCAAAAGCTCAAGCTAAATGACTGACTTTCACGTGTTTATTGATTGACTGACAGTTTGTATGATTCATTCAAAAAACTAAAGAAAGCATGTTTTTCTTGACTGTATCAGAAACCCGTGACCCATTTTTGGGTCATCCCCCATGTAGGCTTACACTGGTCTGCTTGTGAGAGCGGGAGTGAGATGATATTGTAGGTGTTATCATGTCTGGATTGAACATACAGTAGTACATCACCAGCAGCAATCTACTCCCAGTACTGCGCAACGGTGGCATTTTGGTCCAGAGCCCTGAAACACATCCACAAGAGCTTTAACTGCGAGACACACTTGTGCAGGGAAGAACATGTATGATATTGCCCTGGTTCACTTTTGTTCAGTGTTTTTTTTATATGGCTCTTTTTTTCTTGTTAGCTCCACAGATGGCATTATTTTCTTGTGCTGGGCCTTTAAATCATTCTGAAGGTGTTTCTTCGTAGATCTCTTCTCAGTACAGAGGTGTGTGTGTGTGTACAGATCTGGGCTCAAATACACGAGAGGATTCAGTGTAAATAATATATGACTCGGTGTGTGACCTTCACCAGATCTGAAGGGTAGGTGCTCTGTTCTTTATGAAAGTGCCTTGACACATTTTCTGAGAGGAGATGGTCCAGTTCTTGCACTGTCAGCCGTTTTGACTCTGATATCAGTAAAAAATATTGCAAATTATAAGGCTGAGATGTTTGAAACAGGCCATTCTGTAAATGAATTGAGATTAGATAAAGGACGAGGATGTGTGTACAGAGTATGGACAGAAAACCTGAATTAATTAATAGAAGAAAAAATTAAATTCACTAGATGTTGATGTAGAGACATTTCAAGATGCAGAGTGAGTTTTCCAAGAGAGCACTTTCTACTTAAAAATATCATGCTTAATTCATAAAGTTTATAAAAGTCTAAGTCTAAGTTTATAAAAATATATATTAGTGCTGTCAAATGACTAACAGTGATTAACCGTATCCAAAATTAAAGTGTTTTTTTTTTTTTTTATATATATGTATGTGTACTGTGTTTATTATGTATATATAAATACACACAATTATATATATATATGTATATATACACACACACACGTTTATATTTTTATATATATTATTATATTTTATATGTAATATGTAGTAATATATTGATAGCAATTAATCACTTGATGGCACTAATATATATATATATTTATATATATATATATATATTGATTTATTTTTTTCTCAAGAAGTGATTACAACTGATTAAAATCTATGCGGCACAGATATGTGTAAAAAACAAAATATTAATAAAGATGATAATATTGCTGATAAACCCATCAAAAACTTCTGTCACAGAAACACGTACAAATGGTACAGTTACCTGGAAATAATCCACTGGTATGGATAGCTCACCTCAAAAAATAAAATAAAAAAACAATTCTGCATTATTTACTTACCTTTGCGTTGTTCCAAACATGCATTACTTTCTTTAATTAAAAAAATAACCATTTGGAAAAATGTCAAATGTCAGATTTTTATTTTGGGTGAACTATCCCTTTTATAATGTACCGCTGAAAGGAAATGTTGATGTGTCTTTTATGTTAAACATCATGTTGATTGTTTGTCATAGGCTATTATTTTATTCATTCAAAAACAGGATGTTTTTTTAAGATTGGATTTTAATTAAAAGACAATGCAATATTTAGTTCCAGAGACTCAAGGATGTTTATTAATAGTTTCTTGTCTCAATCAGACTAAGTTGAGGTGAGGTGAGAAAGAAATCATTAAGTGTTTGATTTGGCCGATGATTGTGCCATGATCCTTTGCAAAGGAAGAAAAATGAACAGCAATGTTACGATATGTCACAGCAAACTAGACAATCAAACACTCGCTCTCAAGTCATTTCATCCAGCGCTGAACTCAGTAAAGAGAACCGAGCACAACCAAGGGATTTGGGAAGATAAGCTGGGAATTATTCAACAATATGGGTTTCAAAAGACAAGCTATTTTTAGAAGTCCACTGGGATGAGGATGGATGCTAAAGCATTTCATGAGCTGAGAACTAATGGCGTGAAACAAAAATAAAGTTCTGCTCTATATTTACATACACGTGATGCTCCCGGTGCCTGACTGAAATCAATTTCGTAAGCAGCTCACAATGAAAACACAAATAAATCCAGCTCTTTGAGGTAAAAATAGAAAATCATGCACCAGTAGTAGAACAGAGATTCTCAGCTAGAATGGAAAATAAAGCTAGAAATAAAATCAATATAAACTACAGGATTCACAGTTACAGCAGATTGATTGACAGATTACGACCTTGATTTCCCCTCGCCCTCCCTTGAGTCCATACAGAATGGATTCTATTACATGCAACATCAAACCATGCTGTCCTGATGGGGCCGTACGAACAAAGTCCGCTGGCAACTACGACTTTTCATCATTCTTCTTCTTCTGGAACTTCCTGAACTGCGACTGAATGGCGACGGCTGCCTTCTCGGTTTCAGGGGCGTCCATGTCAATGTCAAAGTCCTCAGGGATGTCTTTCTTAGACTCATCTGGGCACAGAAAAATATACATGAGACCAACGCTTTCCCAGTGACATAATGTCAGTTTAACATTATTACACCATACAGTACACCAGCAGTGCTGCATTAATATTGAGAACTAAGATGAGAGCACAGTATCGCGTAGCCTGTCGGTTCACTTGGAGGCCATCACGATAATGATCCAGGACAGCTACTTTCTAAGCATGCATGTACAGCTCCTATTGACTTGAAAGGAGAAAGACCGAAAGACTGGTGGCTAAGCTTAAGTTTTAATGGCATGTTGAAAAAATTAAAATTCATCATTTACTCACCCTCAAGTTGTTCCAAATCTTGATGAATTTCTTTGTTCTGCTGAACACAAAGGAAGCTATTTTGACTAAAGTTTGCGACCAGGCTGTTTTGGGTCACCGCTGACTCCCAATACAGCATGGTTACAGATTTTTACAAAGTAGCTTCCTTTGTGTTCATCAGAACAAAGAAATTCATGCAGGTTTACTCGAGGGTGAGTAAATGATGACAGAATATTCATTTTAGGGTGTACTTTTCTCTTACAGTAACCAACAGAAATAAAACGAAAAATATAGCATTTGTGACCCTGTACCACAAAAACAGAGTATGTGTATTTGTAGCAATAGCCAAAAATACATTGTATGAGTAATTATGTTTTTTTTTTGTTCTTTTATGCCCACAATCATTAGGATATATCTTGTAAATATCTTGTTCCATGAAGAAATTTTGTAAAAACGTAATTTTTGATTAGCAAGCTCACGATCATTTATGATTCATATATTTTCAAGTTCATCCTATGGATAAAAAACTTACACATATTCGAGAGAAGATCATAGAGTCAAATTTACGATGGTTACTTCAGATAGTCTCAACCAAATCTTGTCATATCCTAACAATGGAAAGCTTATTTATTCAGATGATATATAAATCTCAAGAATCTCCGTTGAAGAAGAAGAAATGACCGTTATCACTGGTTTTGTGGTATAAAATGGTGCGCAGAAACTATCCTAAATTTGATCTTATTTGCGTGACTCCCAGATGTGAAAGCTATGAATCGCAAATAATCTTGAACTTTCACGCAAATTAAAGGTTTCAGCTTGTAAACGACTCCTAATTAATGTCATAAACATAAAATATCACCAGTCATCATAATTTTAGAGCAGCGAGCTGCAAGAACAGCTTATATTTTCAAAAAGCTTTAATACGCCATCAATAAAGAGGGCATATGTCTGCTCAGACCCTGACGTGGCTCTATGCACTATTCCACGTCAAAGTTTTGATAAATATGAGCGCTGTCTTGGATTTAAGCATACACACGCTCTGCGATCAAAACGCACAATTTATAAATGAGGCCCCAGATTTTCCTTACAAGTTAGCTACCTACTAACGGCCGTTTCATGTTGTATAGCTATTTAGCATTTTTAATCCATCCATCCATGCATTCTCCAAACCACTATGCTATGCTATGTAGGGTAATAGTTTAAGTCTTTGTGTGGTCGTTACTTATGACTAATGTAATATTAGCAATAAACCCCCCCAAAAAAGTTCAAATATTATTTCTTTACAAGCTCTGCAAATAAGAGTTTTGAGCTGTTTAATGCTGTTGCACTTTTGGAACAAAAGCACGTCTGGTCTAAATCGTCCTGCATGGAAATGCACATGGTGTACAGAATTCAATGTCATACATTTCCAGTCTGGTTCTTGTTTCCAGCTGCGCTCATAATTCATACCAAATTCCTCCTTCTGCCAAAAACACAATGAATATTGAGGCAGTTCTTATAGCACGTGCTTATTTGATATGTTTTTACATTTTATACTCACTAATCATATAACACAAAAAAAATAACATTATTTCTTCCACATTTCATGACAATTTAAAAGTCACACTCTTGCGACTGGCATTAAAAACGTGTTTTGTTTGATCTGGAACAGATTAACCTCAATCTGGAACAGTTTTATGATGTTACGGTTGGTTCTTGAAGTGCATTGAGTGCAATGCTGTACCGGGTGAGCTACTGAGCAAGTTTACAATGTCAGAAAAGCATCAAAAAGGTACACAAATCATGCACTATAGTAAAAGTTTTTTAAAGGTCATAAAATACTGTTTTACTTGAATAATATATTATATAAACTATTATCTAACAAAATAATTTTGCACAATTATGTCCTTCTGAGATGTTCCATGACCATGATAATCTATATAGACTGTTGTGTTGACTACATCTAGTTAACCCATTCAGCCTTGTTATTGTAATAAAATAACTAATTTATGGGAACTTTATCCGTACTACTAACTAATATTGCTGGCAAAAGTATAAATGGTGCCTTTTTTATTACATCCTTTATTTCATTACTATAATATTTCAATACATTTATTTTAATTTTGATAAATAAAGTAAACACAAAATAGGGTTTTAGAATCACCATTAAAAGACTCAAGATTGAAAACTGTGAACCTCATATAAAGTGCAGGCAAAATAAAACCACACATATTTTTTTGTACAGCACGATTGTAAAAAAGTTTCAAGTGCTATTCATGAAAGTACAAGATGTGAAGGTAATGTGTTGTTTTGGTAAGAAATCACTGCTCAATAGCGAATACCTCTGAGATGAAAAAACACATTAGACTGCTGTAAAATTCAATAGCAATTAAAGCAAGGGAGGGGGGAAACCTTGACATAGACATTAAGCACAGCGAGAAAGGAAAGATCCTTTAAATATACCTCTAGAGAGAGCAGGCCTCATGTTTCAGTCAATACATGAGAGGTTTTCTCACCGTTTCCTATCTTCATTTACACACATCAATGAGATCAATGGAGTGAGAAACCTTCTTCTATAGTATAGCAATTACTTTTATAATTATTATTTACATTATATTTTGTGTGATGCATACTGACCAGAAATAAAAGATGAAACTTCAAGCAACCCCATGAGCAACTTCAGGTTCAATTCCTCAGGACTAGCTAGGACTTAATGTTGCATTTGGTACATTTACAAATGGCCACAAGAAACCACAAACTCATTGGTCTGTGCATATGAACTTATGAAGACATCACATGTAATTCCCCAGTTTAATGATTCCTAAGAAACTCATTTATTTTGTATAATATATTCTATTCCTTTAGGTATTAACATGCCCTCTTTCTTAATACTCGCATTTTCTTTTTAGACCAGCATTACATGTTGTCACTGGCTGGATATGTCTGCATAGCTTTCCCTGCATGACTTTCTTCACAAAGGCAAGCAGGATGAATAGATGCATTTGCATGCATATGAATCTGTAGTTTTGTGTATGAACGTCCTTGCTCCTGCACATGAGTGGGTGGAAGCACATCAATAGCTTCAATAGTATTTTCTTCCAATCCTCCTAGAAATATTACGAGCTCTTGTACTGCAGGATATTCAGTGCTGAGAAATTAATTCTTGCAAAAGCTTAGCATCATTTGTTTGCATGATTTGTAATTACATACAAGTAAACCTTAATCCTAACCCTATACTAAGTACATGTAGATATTGCTCAGTACTTAAATGCATAATTAAACTGTAACAAGAACAGCTTATAAAGTGTAACTGAACATTTCTGTGGTGATTGGGTCTAGAGAAATTGTTCAAAAATCAAAATTTGTTCAAATTTACCCACTCTCAGACCATCCTGATGTAGAAGACTTGTCTAATCATCAGAACAGATTTGGAGAACTATAGAATTGGACCACTGGCTCATCAATGCATGCTCTGCAGTGAATGGGTGCCGTCTGAATGAGAGGCTAGATGAAATTTAAAATTGCTTTGAAAAATGTAAAAAAAAGTCACTTTAATTTGTTTTTTATAAAGAATTTGTTTCATACAATAACTTTTTTTTCTTTTTCAAGATGTTAAAAGATGGACTGGAATTGTGTGGATTACTTATGGATTATTATGATGTTTTTATCAGCTTTTTGGACGTTCGTTCTAACGGCACCCATGAGCAACTGACGTAATGCTAAATTTCTCCAAATCCTTTCTAATGATGAAACAAACTACATCTTGGACGGAGAAAGTACATTTCAGAAGAAATAAAATTGTATTCAAAGTATCCAAGTTAAGGACGCACGATATTATCAGACTTATATGGTATCACCACTATGGGCTTTCAATTTCAACCTCGGCATGGCCCGATCTGAAAAATTATGCCGATATGTCTCACCGATAAAAAGGAATACATACGTTTTGTCTGAAAAATGATTAGATTGACTAACTGTTTTGGATCGCTGCATTTGATCTGTAAAAGCACAGAGAGTAAACAGCATACAGCATGTCCTTCACAAATAATACTTAGGCTGTGTTTCTGATTAAATGAAGCAGTAATTGAAGTCATAAAATAATGAGCATGTTTTGATTTAAAGGCCAGAAGCTATAGCTTACATGAAAAAAAAAAAATACAAACATGACACTTACTATAATATGTTAAATTTTTAAGCTCTAAAAGATTCTCAGCTTACAAAGTATGATATGGTTAAATCTTAAAATAAAAGTTAGCATTGCATCTTTCCGGTGAAAAATGTTATGTAGTGGTTGATATATAGTTTATTTGTAGTAATTTTTAAAGCTTCAAAGTACTGTCAGAAACCTTCATTGGTGTCTATTTAATTCTAACAAATAAATTCTTGTTAAAAAAAACATGTTTAAAAAACAGAAAATGCTTAGAAATGGTGTTGTTTTCAAAAACAAAGGAAATATATCGGTATCGGCATCGGCCAAATGAGTTGAAAAATAGCAGCATAACAGATAGCAGCAAAAATCCAATACTGTGTATTGGATTTTTATTACCAATACATCCCTAAGCCAAATACATTTTTAGGTCATTTAATGTTTATTTGGATTTAGCAGTAGCTTTTGAAATTCTGTATGTAATATATGATGCCCAATATTAAAGTCAAATAGTTGGTGCATTATATTTATGTTTCCCGTGTCTAAAGCATGATTTGTAATAAGACCATGGAATTCCATGAAGATTCAAGCTTCAGTGAAATCAGCAGCATCCTTAGAGACGCAGCTCGTACACCTTGTCCAATAAGCTCTTTACCCAGCTCTCCCCAGGGCTTCAGGCACCTCAAGAGCATTACTTCATCAGCAAGAAAACCAACAACACAAAAACCCTCAAGCCTTTTAAGTCTGATTTAAGATGTATGGGCCAATTTGTTGGTTCAGATCCATTTAGGTGGCCTTTTCATAGGAGCGTGCAGCTAAAACACAGGGGACCGTGTTCATTACTTCAACTCTTTTAATTTTTTACCTTCTTCTTCAGCCTTTTTTTTCATACACAGGCACACATTTTTAGAATGCTTACCAGACTCTTTCTTCCCTCAGTGAGCACAGTGCAGAACATTTTTGTTTGGTGGGACACTTCAGGGAATGCTTTAGAATGCTTATGCCGGAAGATTTCAGATGGGATACTGGGCTTTTCTGTAGGCTTAAGGTTGTTTGGGGGTAAACTCAACAGCATGATGAATCTTTTCTCTTCCGCGAAAAAGAATTCCTGGGACATACTCTCTTTATTCACTGTAAAAGCTGCTGCAAAATGATTAAAAATCTGTGATGTGTTCAGTTTCAGTGTGGGTTTTTCTTAGTACCTTGTGCCCCAGAGGTTTTGCTGTTGCCACCGGCTGCTCCAGATCCTTGCCTCTGTTGAATGATATAAGAGAACAGAACTAAATTAAAATGTTTTTAACTTTCAGTAATCATTTTATAAGCCAGTTGAAATAAATGGAGAGAAGGTTTGTTAAAGAAATAGTGCACCAAAAACATTTCATCATTTCTCACCCTTATTTCATTCCAAACTCCATATGAGTTTCTATGTCACACAAAAAAAGATATTTTGAAGAATTGTGAAGAACCAAGCAGTTGTTGGTCCTCCCTGGCACCCAATCTCTGGAACAGTCTCCCTAACACTGTTCGGGAGGCAGGCACACTCTGTCAGTTTAAATCTCTTTAACCAGATTAACAAGCCAATATTAGTCTGTTTCTTTTTTTATTCTGTTTCTTATCGAGTATCCAGAACAGATGGTGGATAAGAATCATAGTCTTGTCATTATACATTACTTACACTCAGTTCTCATATTTGATACTGTTAAGTGCTTTGATACAGTCTGTATTGTTAAAAGCGGTATATAAATAAAGTTGATTGATTGATTGATTGATTGATATGTTTTTATTAATTTAATTTACTTAGTTTTATTTCAAGATTAAATAAATATGTTACTACATTGTAGTGCATAAACATGGCTAGTGCTCTTAAAAGCATGAAATGAATTTATACTCATTTTTCATGTGTGTTGCCTTTGACATCAAACATTCTTGTTGTTAATGTTTTTGAACGAAGATTTAAGGAAAAATCCCACATATCTTTTCCTTAAGAGAAAAGTTATTAAGGTCTTTTTAAAAGTGTTTTCTTATAATATGTAACCTAGTAAGGGGAGTTATACAATAAAGAGTATCAGAGGTTTGTGGCTTAAAAAGTAAGTGGGTTTATGACAGTTATGACTGCAAAAAAGGAATGCTTAATACCATTCGGTGAGGATATTAAAAACATAGAGAGAAAAGCATGGACTATTGGTATAGATATTGACTAGTAAAATAATATCAAATTAAATAAAAACAGTCTCTTGCTGATTTTTCTGAACTATTCAGCCCATTTTGAATGTCAAGCCTGCTCAATCAGACAGATTTGATTCTGCTCAGACAACATCAGTGCAGTAACGCATCACTTTTCTTCGACACTTTACGATATATGATTATCCACCAAAACCAAAACCAAACTGTGTCTGCCCCGTTATCAGGAAAGTCACGTTATCAGGAAAATGGGGTGCAGTCAAACAGCTGAGCGAGGGAGAAGGCATTGGCAAACATGTTTTCCCTGGGCACATCCTCTCCTGCATTATTAACTGCACTTTCGCTGAATTTCAAACAGTGTTTGTAGTGCTTTGATGTGAGGAGCTCAAGCAACCTGCATGTCCTTTCATGCAATTCAGAATGTTCAGCCAACACAAGCACAGAAACAACTCTCCTGTTTAATGTTTCCTTCAACTCCTTTAGCTGTTGATTAAAGATTTCATGCATTTAATACCTGTGATATACTATAGACAGGGTCCAAAAATTACTTTTTGCCACACCTGCCTAATGATGACTGTCAATGTCCCTCGGACTGGGGCCCCACGGAAGATCTCTCTTTGTGGGGTATCAATGATGCCAAGAATGGTTCTAGAGCTGGAGTCATGGAAATAATATATTGTTTTTAATAATTCTAATATAATATTTTTGTTTTTGTTGCTTGATTCGGCAGAGTAAACACTAGGGGCACTCATTGTAGTAATGCTGCATTTGCTGTTTTGAGTAAAGTGAAGAATGTGTTCTCTCTGAAATCCCAAATGTGCCATTAAGTAATTCATCCATGTGGCAACACTGCAATGACCAATGGGAGTGCAGACGACGAAGCTGAATAAAGTGATCTGCAACCTTGTACAGCTGGATACAGCAGGTAAGATCAGTAGAAACCAACAATACAGGGATTCAGGAAATCCCAATTTAACCCCTGCTTTCTATTCACAATCAAACCCACAATCATACAACGGCACGGAGGTGTTTGTACTGAAGCGGCAAACTGTGGAGAAAAACATTAAAGTATCTGCAAAGAAATTCTAATTATGTTGCTTTGACAAGAAGGAGAAACACACTCGCTCACAGACACACTCCCTGTGGGCTGCAGCCATAATCAAACCACAGCACTGGCAATTACAGAGGACTTCTTTAGAGGATGTCAGTCGCACATGCAATCTTGTTTCCACTCAGCACAGAGCCAGAATAGACAATGTTCAAGGTAAACACGCTTCTTTTGTTGGCTTCTCCTCGCACAAGCACAGAACACAAGAGCAGAGAGAGAGATAGGCTCCTTCCACGAAAAAACACAGGGTCACTGCTCAGGAAACCAATTATGTTGCTATGGTCTCCGCATTTGAAGGAAAGTGCTTTCTTTAGCGTTTAAAGCTCAAAATCAAGGTTTCTGCAAAGTCTAGTATTGCACATAAATTAAAAAGCTATTACAATGACCTCTCTCTGAAGAGCCGAGATATCAAAAGCTTTCATTCAAAATGCATGTTACATACAAACAAACAAAAAACTCTTGCACTGCAATATATTAAAGCGACTAAACCTAGATGGCTGAACCAAAAATGAAAAATTAGCATTCTGTCATTATTTACTCAAAAGAATTACACCATAATTTTATTTTTAGTACTAAATGTCTGTGCTAACATGAATATTTATAAATATGTATACACTGCTTGTTTAATTTAGTATAATGAGCTAAAGCAATACATTTTTATATTTATATATATTTATATTTAATAATTTATATTTATTCTGTTGATAAATCAGATTTTATTTTAATTTAAGTTAATCAAGTTTGCTGAACAAAACAGTTGTGTTTCCTAAATATAATAAGGTTTACAGATTGTTTTTTTTTTTTTTGCATAAGGTTCAAATAAGGTTTAAACACTAGGTTTTAAGAAATAATGAAAATTTTACAAAAAAAAAACTTTTTAAAAATTATTAAGATTAAAAAATATACATGTAATTACTGTTGTTCATTTTTGATTGATCCAGGGTGTTTGTTTATTTTCACTTGAAAAAGGCAGCTCGAACATTTTGCCAAACATCCCCTTCGATTTTTACAATGGCAAGATTTGAAATAAATATTTGAAACTCAGCATCTCTCATCTCCAATGTATTCAGTAAACACTGAGGCTGTGGCTGACGGTGCGTCGCAGCTGTTTTGTGACCATCATGCGAGAATCAGTGCTGAAGCGTCTGTGGGAACAGCAGGGCCCCAGAGACAGCTTCCTCAGGCTGCCTGAACCATGGAAGACAGGCAGATTTTCCTGCCATAAATATTAAATGGCTGACATTGATGCCTGATGGTCTCTCCTAGATAGCTGACTTGGCATGACAAGGTTGAGCAATTCACACGCATGATGGGTTTGTTTTGAAGTTAGCAGTACTTTCGGTCTTAACCTCCCGTCTCTTCCGAGACACGGCAAACCTGCCTCATACAAAAGCAAATCTCGAATTGCGGAAATGTTGAGACATTGTTTTAACAAAAATGTTTTAACAGATTTCTTTTACAATTTTATGCATCTACTACGAAGTCATGCTGTTGTAATAGGCATAGTATGTGGTAATGCACTGTCCTGCTGAAACATTGTCAGAGGGAAGTACATGTTACTCTAAAACCTTTATATACCTTTCAGCAATCATAGTGCCTTCCAAAACATCTAAGCTGTCCATACCATATGCACTTATGCACCCCCCATGCCAACAGAGTTGCTGGCTTTTGAACTGAACACACACCGAAAGATCTCCTCCTCTTTAGCTCTGAGGAAAAAGGTGTCTGTGATTTCCAACAAGAATGTTAAATTTGGACTCTTTAGACTTGCCATATACAGATGGCACGGAAGATTTTGTTTAACGAAAGTGGTTTCTGTCAGTATTCCTGGGCCCAAAGACCACAGGCATCCAACAAAGATCTTTGGCCTTGCCGCTTGCACACAGAGATTTCTCCAGTTTCTCTGAATCCTTTGACAATGTTATGCACTGTTTTTCAAAGTATTCTTTTTACGCACTCTTTCACAGATTGGAGAGCTTCTGCCCATCTTTACTTCTGAGAGACTATATCCCCTTTATAGCTAATAATGTTGCAGATCTTATGTTATTCAGCTTAATTAGTTGCTAGATGTTCTCTCAGCTGAATCTTTTCAAAATGTCTTGCTTTTAGTCCTGTGTTGCCCCCGTGCCAATTTTTTTGAGACCTGTAGCAGGCATCACATTTAAAATAGTAGAAAAAAAATGTACAATTTCTCAATTTCTTTATATTGCATTGTCTGAAAGTCTTTCGGTTTTCATTTTTTATTTAAATTTAAATAAACGTCCCAATATTTCTGGAATTCGGGTTGTAGAAACATACATAAATTCTGTAAAGATCCAACACAGTCACATAACCAATTCGTACGTATTTATACGAGGTGGAAAATTGGGCCAACTCGTCCAAATTCATATGAGCTTACTCATACGATTTTGTATAGTTTCCCTAAATCCCAGTGATTGGTAAGTTTAGGGGCGGGGTTAGGTGTAGGTCATTCGTACAAATTCATACGCATTGGCAACCTCATAAAATACGTACGATTTAGCAAAAATGAGAGATCGGGTTGATAGATCCCAAACTAGTTGGTGTTAAAATACTATATACTTCTCTTAAAGCACCAAGTGAGTTCTAACGTATCCAGTTTGTCTTCAGGATGCTATGGGTATACATGTCATTTTTCATCTAATATCTTTAAAGGCTTTGAAAACATTTATTCTGCTCCCTTAAAGCTGAAATGAACACTTTTTTTCGTAGTTAAAATACTGCATGTTCATGCGCAACTTGAAAGATTCAACTTGAAACCTAATTCTCCTAACGATTTGGAGGTCACCAAATGATGACAGAATTTCAGCACTGGACATACTGTGCGTGGGTTCGGGTGCAGTATACGTTATTGGCTTTTAGAAACGCTCTATTTCAGATATCAAATTAGTTTACATTTAGCTTAATCTAATTATCAAGATCTAAATTTAGTACCTGGTTTATAAAGATGAACTGTGCATATGCCTGTTACTTCAGTTGGAAAAGATGGAAAACAAAAGATAAAATTATAAGCTGAATAAATGGATGATTCCCCACAGCCATTGCCAGTGCTATTTTCAGAGCTTGTAGACGGCACAGTCTACAGAACTTCTGCATGGCTTTCACTGTGAATTAAAAGTTTGAGGAAGACATGTGGAATTAGGCCGCAAACCCAAAGTGCATTTAGTGCAAGAAGAAATGATTTTGAACTAAAACATCTTGGTGAAATGTTACGTAAGCCTTTCTGGTTCTCATCCCTCTGTAGTCTAATAAAACAGGATATTTAACTTTTAGTTTGACTTTCTGAGGTAGACAAACCACATTTCTGAATGTCAAGCTTCTCACTTAACACTTAAACAAATAAATAAAATCTATTTTTGATTATCTGTCAGTCCGTTTTCTAAATACTACCCTTCATACAAGACTTGTTGTTCAGCAACCCTGTTTTCTTTCTTTTTTAAGGGCCACAATGTAATGATTTTATCCTCATTTGAAGAATGAATGACTATGACTTTATCTAACTTTGTTTGGAGCTTGTTAGGGTGGTTCAAAACATTCTGGAAAACTTCACAACGGCTGGTTAACACCTTCAGTCTACCACCGGTCCATGAAGACTCCACAGGTGGATGTAATCTAGACAGGGCAAAGCAGTCTACAAGATTTTAGCGATGAAAACAGCAGATTGAGAGGGAAATGATCTACTGAGCTCTTGTGTGCTCGGAGCACTGAAGCAATGCGTAAGTTAAAGATGAACGAGATAGCTTGACAGATGAAGTGACAGATATCAGCTGTCACAGGTGAAGTGATTTATGAGCAGTCTGTCAGGTGAGTCATAGCAGAAACCACAAAGGAATGTTTCACTTCCTCAACGTCCCACTCTTGCTGTCACCAGATCCCCCGTCTTACATTACAGAAACGTCTCCTTTGAAACAGGCAACTAAACTTTAAGTGGTCAGTCTCAGTAAGTACGGTCTCTGCTATATTTGGTGCAAAAACATGAATAAAATTATGGAGTGGATCTATAGGGAAAAAAACATGCAAATTATTTATATAATTAAATTACAGCATACCAGCGGGAGCATTTCTTATAAATAACAGGCTAAATCAATCAAGCTCTCAGAGCATTCCTGGGGAGGAGAGATTTATTAAAACTGTTTCTACCCAGTTTATTGTTCAATTGACTAAAGGTTCTGCTATCACCTTTCAATTCACTTCTCACTATCAAGGGGCTTAATAAACTTGTCAGTTTGTTTTATCGATTTAATTTACATATTAACATTGTATGTGCGAGATGCTGTGCAGTCAACAGGGAATCTTATAAACCCAGTGCGGAGAGCTGATGCTGCCTCAGTAATCAAACCAAAACTAACACATTACAGGGACAATTTATTCTCATAACAACACTTAGTCTGTCGGTCTGTAGATTGTGAATGTGATTTATGACCCATTTATTGAAGTAAATGACCGCTCAAATATTCATAGCTTTTTTTTGATGTACTTCCTGTCACCGTCCTATAATATGGAACAAAGCAGCATCTAATAAGGACAGCGAATATTACAAACCCAGATCCGTAAACAGGCTTTGGTCCTTGTACTTTAGGCATTCAATTGGTTACAGTGACATTTATCACTTTAACTTAAAATGACTGTATATTCAAGCTGAAAATGCACAGTAAAGCATTTTTTTGTTGTTGGTGTTGGGTGCTGCTGCAGTATATTCACTTGCTAGAGTGGTTATTCGTTGTGGCTATGTGGTTACATTCACTTACAGAAGTAATAGCACAACTTTCTTCAACAAGCTGTGTGATCTGAAGCATCATTCATGTACATAGCACAGACGGTCCAGGAATTTTAATAGTTGGGGTTAAGGGTTTGTACAAATCCTCGGTACACTCAGAATGAGCTATATAGTGATGCTTGCCTTCGCAAGCACTACCAAACATGCAGAGCTATAAGAACGATACTGCAAAGTGCACATAATCCAGCTTGGATAACAAAACTGTTTGCTTAAGCTTCTTAATATGCTGATGTGTTGATGCCTTCGGCCAAACTGAAAAATTTACTGCCGCTTTGCCTGGCGGTTGGGCTACTTCATTTGCAACTGTTCAAGGAAACAGCTTATGCTTTGGAGATTTAAGCAAGGAGGAAATTTCTCAAAGTCTAATAGGGAAAAAAGTAAATCCTTCACTAGAGTGGCATGAGGTGGACTTCTAAAACTGTGCTAGCATTTTTATAGTCTTATGTAATGATCCACTTTTAACAAGGCATCATTATTGCATTTTTGTGTTTATTATCATGCTCATATTTTTTTTTTTTCACACATTTTATATCTAATTTGTCATAACTCATAACCGTTTTCTTTTTGGGGGTGGGGAGGTCAGAGATGAAATGAGTAATGTGGGCAGTTTTTCAAGAGTTGTCCAAATCAGATTAAATGTGCCGTGTGACTCTTGATCTATCCCCGGTCTGTGCTTTCCAGCTGTCTTCATGCGATGAGAATATTCACAGGGCCCTATAATTTCCACAATTCAAAAGACATGGAATCTAAAAAAACGGAACCAACTGTTGTTGGATTAATTTTATTTAAAAACTGGAAAAGGTTTTCTTCTGTTTATTAAAACTAAATTTTGTGCATGTGCTGACAAATACATATTTTAACCAGTAATGTATTATTATTAATTGTATTATTATTAATTTATTAATGTATTAAACCAGTAATGTATTAACCAATATGTATTATTTGAATAATAATAATACATTTAAAGAGGAAAAACTGTAAATGCGGTAGCCCAAACTTTACTGAAAAAATACTGCAGTAAAAGTGGTAGTATGATTGTAACACACACATAAAACTAAAATTAATATAAATAACTCAAAAGAAAAAATGTGACGCACAGGAAAGTATAGGAATGTAAATTTTATTTTATTTTACTATAATAAGATTTTTCATTTCAGAAACTGTACATTTCCTTTTTGTCTTACAGCTTTTCACTGCAGTTTATATTTCAGTAAATTGACTATAATTTGGTATCTTTTGTTGTTTTTTATTACTTGGTATTAAATTAATTTTATGTATAAAAGAGTTGGCCTAATAACCTACAAAAGCTAATCTTACCTACAATGCCTAACAATCTCTGTGTTTACATTATTTATTGTATTTTATATTTTCCATTATAAATATAACTTTTTAGGGTGGATCTGCATTTTAATTGGTTTAGGTTTTAGGGCAACTTTGATAAAAGCCTTTGATCCACTTCCATATTTATGTGGTTTATAAGGACACAAATTTGTATAATGACAAGGGGTATGACAGGTATATGAAGGTATGAAGGTGATTTATGAGGACATTTTCAGTGTCCCCATAAATCAAAAGGCTTATATAACATACTAAATTGTGTTGAATTGAAAATCTAAAAATGCACAGTTTCTTGTGATGTGTAGGTTTAGGTGTAGGGTAGTGTTACGTATTCTGTGTGTTTTGTTCTGGGTTTTTTCTCCATGTGTCTGCCTTTGCCCACATTTGGTGTTCCTGTCCTCGTTATTAAGTTATTAGGTAATTGGTCTCCAATTGTGTCCGCCAGTAACGGCCAGGAGTGCCGTTCCTGATCCCTGAAAATCCAGTCTGCCAGTCACGGCCAGGAGTGGCGTCCCCTAACCCTGAGAATCCAGTCTGCCAGTCACGATCAGGAGTGCCGTCCCCTAACCCTGAGGATCCAGTTTGCCAGTCACGGCCAGGAGTGCCGTTCCCGATCCCTGAGAATCCAGTCTGCCAGTCACGATCAGGAGTGCCGTCTCCTAACCCTGAGGATCCAGTCTGCCAGTGAGGGCCAGGAGCGTCGTTTCTGATCACTGAAAATCCAGTCTGCCAGTCACGGCCAGGAGTGCCGTTCCCCATCCCTGAGGATTCAGTCTGCCAGTCACGGCCAGGAGTGTCGTCCCCTAACCCTGAGAATCCAGTCTGCCAGTCACGGCCAGCAGTGCCATTCCTGATCACTGAAAATCCAGTCTGCCAGTCACGGCCAGGAGTGCCGTTCCCGATCCCTGAGAATCCAGTCTGCCAGTCACG
>JAUYWG010000050.1:2628993-2677352 GCA_034779775.1 Enteromius afrohamiltoni | reverse complement strand
GTTTGGTCTGGCGGATGACGGTGAGGTTCTGGTGATCGGTCCAGACGGTGAATGGATCACTGCCGCCCTGGAGCCAGAGACGCCACTCCTCCAAAGCCCACTTGATGGCCAACAGTTCACAGTCCCCCACCCCGTAACGCTGCTGAGTGGGATTAAACTTCCTTGAGAAGAAACTACATGGATGTAGCTTCTCGTCTGGACCACGTTGTGAGAGGACCGCCCCTACGCCCACATCGGAAGCGTCCACCTCGACAACGAAGGGTTTAGCCGGGTTGGGATGGATGAGGATGGTGTGGTGGTGAACAGATGACAGAGGTGGTGAAAGGCTTTGATGGCTTCTGGGGTGAGGTAAAAGTCTCCGTGAGATGGCATAGTGAGAGCAGTTAGAGGTGCTGCAGTTGCGCTGAAGCCCCGGATAAATCGCCGGTAGAAATTGCCGAACCCCAGAAAACCTTGCAGCTGTTTAAGCGACGACAACTCACGCAACTCACTCAGCCAACTCGTCCTTAAGTCGTTTTGAGAGACCCTCATAGTAGGCTGTGCAGAGTGCTGCGTCGCTCCACTGGGTTTGAACAGAGAGAGTCCTGAATTCTGAAGTGTATCGGCTGACGCTGCACTCGCCTTGGCGCAGATGGTACAGTCGAGAGTCCACCTTCACTTCACTCTCAGGATGCTGGAAGGCGGCCCTGAGCTGGGTGGTGAATTCGGGGTAAGAATGAGCGGCCACCCCGTCAGCCTTCAGGACCGCCGCAGCCCACTCTGCTGCCTGCCCGGTGAGTAATGATATTAGCAGTGCAATCCGGCTGCAGTCGCAGCGGCGAGGTCATCGTGGTCCGCCTGCAGGGCGGTGAGGTCCGAGTGAGCAGCCCCGCACTCCATCCGAAGACCAGCGGTCTCGGATCGGAGCGCGGAAACCTCAGCACGGAGCCCCACCACTTCCTGCCGCAGAGCCGCGATTTCCATCGCCTGCTGCTGAATCACACCCCACAATCCTTCCATATCCGCTGGGACCGTCGCGGGACCAGACATTCTGTCACGGAGGCAGACAAGAGATGAATGGCCGAGGAGAGTCCCCTTGTAGCGTGACGGAAGACTCACTTGCGGATATACGCGAGTGAGCAGGTTAATCACGCGCTTTACTCCGAGAACGCTCCGTTTAGGAGTAGAGATTCCCACCGAGGAATCCGCGTTCTCACACGCACACAGACAGGTATATAAGCGAAGACGTACTCACGTGATTTGACGAGATGGTGGTGGCGAAGAGGGGACCTGACGTAAAGCATGACAAGCTTAATGTCTTAATGTCTTAATGTTTCCTGCTTAAATACCTGCGTAAGGTTACTTCCGGGTTCTCGTGACCTCTCATGATCCGATGCGTGTGACATAAATACTGAAAATATAAACCTATTTTTGTTATAGAGCGGACAGACCACCCAAGGGCAGCATAACTATTGTAGGAGATTATATTAATTTATTTTGTACTTGTGATATTTACTACCAATTTCTGAGTGAAAACTTGTAATAGTATGTATGTATGTGTCACGCCCAGCTGGAGCTGCCAGCTAAAGACTGTGGTTGGCACTCCAGCTTTCTATGTACTCTGTGTTTTGTGTATGTTTTCATTCCTGGACTCCATTCCCCAGCATGCACCTCTCCTCACAGCTGTTGCTAGTTTGGTTCAATCAATCAGTGCCACCTGTATATAAACCAGTTTGTTTGTCTGTCTAGCATGGATAATTGTTGATGTATGTCTCAGTGTATGCCATCACCCAAGTTGTATTCATTTGTGTTCCAGTGTTCTGCCTGTTGGATTACCTGTTACAGATTTCCTGCCGGTCTCCTGGACTGATTCACGGTATTGATCATTGCTTTGTATACGTTTCTGCCTCTGGATATGCCTCCACTGATTTGCCAGCGTTTTGAATTTGTCTGTTCTGACCCTGAGCCTAAATAAACTTGTTTGCACATGAACTGGAACGCTTCACGTCCCCTTCATTACAGTATGTATGTACATATGTAATAATTAATGTATTTAAATTAAATGTATTTATTTATTTTGATTTTGGGGATTAATGTGACCTGGAACACAAACTGCATATTAAAGAACGTAATCTAAATATGCCAAAAATAATGTTCCAGAGTTGATCATTGGTTTAACCAAAAATAATTTCAGTAGATAACAGATGATTCTGTTAACTCCTCAGGCACCAACCCAGTAATTAAAGCCTTTGTTGAGTTTTTTTTTATCTATATCTCTACGAAGGAGGAGAGTATATTTGGAATTCAGTCACTTAGATTCAGCCATTGATAGCCAATATCTTGTATTGCCTGTATGGTTCCCCTACATTAATGCTGTAGGAGAGTGGTAGCCAGTGGCTACTAGCAGAGAGTGTTAACTGAGATAAGGCACACATATCTAGAAACCAATGTAATGCATGCAAATTGGATCATTAATAATGGCCCATAATTCACAATAGTTTTATCTTCTTAAATTGCAGAACACTCAGACCCAGTGCAATGCATCCACACTGTGATTATCACTTAACACAAGTCTCTTGACCACTTTTCCCATGAGCATCTGAATCACAGGCTGCATTGCAAAACTCAGAAATGAATGAGTTACTAAAGCGCTGAGAATACACCTTTTAATGCTTTAATTCCTATATTTATATTCCGAAATCTATATTTAAAAAATATTTTATAGTACTGTATAAGACATAATTTTAATAAAAAAAAAAAAAAGAAATTCTGTGCTAACCTTTTATTGCTTTCTAATATGTTTCAGACAACCTCCTGAAGTCTCGAAAGTGTTTAAGAGGGCATTTACCAACCTGATCTCACATAATTGCATGAAATAACCACAAACTCTTAATGCATAATTCCATGTTAGTATTACGTAATCATCGAAAATTGCGTGATGGGCTCACGTAAAAGATGTACAATACAATGTAATTCAGTGACAGGCATCATCCGTGATCCAGGCACGGATTTGGATTCAAATATCGGTTAATTATATTGCCATTATTGTATATGTATTGGGGTGTGATTTTTCTTCCTTCTGTTGGCTTCAGAAGGACTTGAAATGCAACAACTCATTTTTAAAGTTTTTTTTTTTACTGCTTATGATCTTTTTCTGCAATAAATACCTGTGACTGCGCTTATATGGTCTGTGTGTGTTTTATATTGTTCAGATGTGGCTAGGTTTAGGGTAAAGGTGGGGCTAGGTGCTACAATAAAAGTATACATTTTATATTAAATGAATCCAGTTATCCGTGAGTGGATCACGGCTAATGTCTGTCACTGAATTACATTGTAATCTTTTACGTGGTAGTATCATGCAATTTTGATTATGCATTAAGAGTTTGTGGTTATTTCACGCAATTCTGTGAGATCAGGTTTGGCATTTACACCTGGTCTTTTCACGATCAGATAGCAATCTGATTAGAGAGGTAACCAAGAGTAAACAGGCCCAAAAGGAATGACTCCTTCACAGCTCTGACATTGCTAATTCTCTTATGAACCAAGGACACAAAAGTAGATCCCATGATTTTCATTAAATAGCAGCATAAATTTTGGCTTGGCTTTTACGTTCTGGTGGTCGGGGTGCAGGAAGAGAGCAAGGTCTCAGACGCAGAGTAAATGGGTCTTCATTTAATTGAAAAAACAAACAAAAGGCATCACAAAATACCCCACGTGAGAAAACAAGATGCATTCCAGGACTGTGCCCTGGTGCCCGTTCTGGCATCACGGTTGGTCTAATGACTCTGGAGGTTCACAGTTGATTGTCTTATCAACCAACCTAGAAGCACACACCTACAGCGGCATCGTGCCAGCTCACCCAGTTAGCAAGCTCAAGAAAATCCTCCACAGCTGTCATCTAGTTTTGATCCGGTCTTCTTTCACAGTACGTAGGAGCAAGGAGTGAGGCGTTATTAGCGCAAACAGTCTTTATTAATCCATACTCAAAACGATGAAAACATTGAAAACCCAGAATGGTGTTTACAGAGAACTAAGAAACAAACAGTAACTAATATACACAGACTAATTAACAAAACAGGTGTGTGGAGTAATCAGTCCACTAAACAAGAACAATAAAATGTCCAAACAAGGTAAACCAGGAACTAAGACTCAGGTCAAAAAAGGAAAAACACGTCCAAAACCCCAGAGACCAGCTAAAACTAGTTCAGACCATCAGCCATGTTCCAAAACATACCTAACCAGTATGCTGGTTTTTCAACAAGATTTCAACAAGGAAATAGATAACAATACTTTTGGGAAACATACCCCAAGGAAGGTGAATAACAGTGGGTCACCTGGGCTGGAACTTACAGGACTGAAGTAAAGACAGACTGTACCCTAAACAGGGTAAACAACCACAATAATCAAGCACAAGACAAAGCACACAGCAAAACAAACAAGGCAGCAGTAAGTGCAAATAGCAATGGAGGCTATTTACTATCAGTCAAAATAATACATCTAAAATAAGTCAACTGTCTTTTAAAATTTTGACTATATCTCAATCACATGTTGGTGGGTGGAGTTAGTGTAAATAGCCTCTGCCAACAAGACAGGCTATTTGCAATGTCAAACAGACACGGCAGAACACGCCTGAACCTTAAAGTTAAACATTTTTTTATTAATTACTTATACCCATGTAATTCCATGGTATTAACCGTAAAAGTTTGTCTTTGTAACACAATTTAAGATATTTTGGATGAAAACCAGGAGACCTGTGACTTTACCATTGACTATTAAATCATAAACACTGCCAAAGTCCAGAAAAGTATGAAACATTGGTCTGAATAGTCCATCTGCCATTAGTGGTTGAAAAATAAACATTTTAGGATGAATGTTGTGAGTAGGAAATTTTATTTGTGAAACTACAAACTGTGCACAATGTTCCTCCTCTCCAATAGCTGTATATGAGCGTAATCCTGGTGTCCTGGGTCAGAAAGGTTATGTATCACTCCTAAGAGGCTTAGTTTGTGCTGACTGTACATTAATCTAATCATTACATGGCTTCTTAATAAATAAATAAATGGAAATTAACAACTGATAAATCATGATAAATCAAACATGAAGCTAGTGTAGCATGTAGGATTTTATTTGCCAATCCAGTTTAGCACTCATTATTCAAATATACTAAAGAATAATCAGAATCAAGCATTTCAAAGAGTCAGCGTAATAATGTTCCTTATCATTTAGTATATTCAGAATTATGTGAATTAAAGCTTTTTTTATGCTAATAAAAATAACTAGATAGTAAAGTTTGTAGGCAAACTTTAAGTTGGCTTGAAAAAGCCTAGCTAGAAAGTTTAAAGTAGTTTATAGAGACCATGCTAGTAAAATGAGTTTTAAAAGTTTGAAAAGTTTAAGTTTGAATTAGAAAGATTACTAAATTAGATTATAGATAGACAGATTATTAGTTTGTAGTATATTGCTAACATGATTACCAAGTTACTAGCATTTTGCTAGCATGGTTAGCATGATGCTAGCATGATTAGCATGTTACTAGCATGTTGTTAGCATGTTTCTGGCATGATTAGCAAGTTACTAGCATGTCACTAGCATGTTTCTAGCATGATTAGCATGTTACTAGCATGTTGTTAGCATGTTTCTGGCATGATTACCAAGTTACTAGCATGTCACTAGCATGTTTCTAGCATGATTAGCAAGTTACTAGCATGTTGCCAGCATGTTTCTAGCATTATTAGCAAGTTACTAGCATTGAAGAAATGTTTTTCTTGTGAGCTTTTTGTCTTCACAGTAAGTGTTATGACAGTAACTGCTGTGTTGAAGTTTGTTGACAGGAACAAGGTTGAAAATGTGATGTAAGTGATTTGTAACACAGATCTTCAGTTCTTCATTCCTTGCATAAGAAGCAGTGAATGTGAATGACCTCTGTGTGAGGGGATGACAAGTATGGTTAGCTAAGGAATGTTCCAGGCTTAATACAAGTTAAGTGATTTTGAAATACACAAAATGGTTGTTTCTGTGGTAATCGACAGCATTCACAGGATTTCGCCAGACAATATAGACAGCTTGAAAGAGCTTGTGGTTTTGATGGAGAGAAAAGAAGGCCACTTGGTACATAGTACATAGGCTTATTGTATTACAGTACATACAAAGAATAAAAAATATACATTACATATACTTAAATACAACCTGAATATAATAGAATTAAATATATGTATTGCGTATTGAATAAGTTAAAACTTAGAACGTAAATATCAAACACCAGTTTACGTGATTACAAACTTAGTTAAAACTTCAGAATATATATACATATGTGTGTGTATATTAGTGCTGTCAAATCATATATGAATATATTTAATATATAATTAGAATATATTTTTCTTAAATATATACATGCTTGCATTTCTATATACACAATAAATACACAATATAAACATATATATTACGTAACAAAGAAACCTATGTTGGAATTATTCAAATAACAGATCTATAATAAAAGTTCTATGACAGAACAGTTGTCCTTTCAGTCACACATTCAGAGGACATTTAATTGCTGACAGGTGCAATAAATAGTGAGATTATGCACCATTATACAGACCTAAAAATGTATCAGAGGTGCAATCTGTCCGAATTTCTATTACATTGCAGAAGCTGTCGCAGCGAAATTTTATGTAGCTGCAACTTCAGCCTCTCTGCCTGCCAGAAACTCACACAGTTCCATTTATCAGGACAGGGAATTTCAAGGGACGTCTAAAAGAGTTGAGAGACTTATTTGCTGAAGTGACAGCCTGCGTTTGGCCGGCCGTCTGCCTCTGTGTTTGCCATCTGAGCCCAGCTCTGACAGATGGGGTGCAGTGGCACATATGGAAATGCCCTCGGACAGGCAAGGAGTCTGACAACGTTTCTAAATGATTGGTCATCACAATGGGCTTTGAATTAAATTAAGTGGTGATCTATCAACAGTGTCACTTTTTTGATGATCTCACATATTTCAGTGGTAGTAGGAACATGGGGAATTGGTAACAAGGTAAAAAGTAGTGCCCTGGATGGTAATACCACAGTACTTTGATATACACCATGCTACTTATACAAAAGCATGGTACCAAAGAGTTGTTTTCTCTTGAATAGTTGTTTCTCTCTGGTTTAGTTTGTATGTTTGTCAGTTTTGCTATTATAATATACATTTTTTATGTTTCTGTGAATGCTGTAAATTCTCAAACCTGTGTTATTATGAATATAAAATGGCATGAAATCATTGCTGAGCAATTAAATCATTTCTTTTCACGGCTGCTTTTTTGCCAAAAGGGATTGTATTTGAATCAGTGTTCCATGAAAACTTGTTTCTGCTGCATTTGTATTGCGGACACAACAGATTTCTCACCAGTTAAATTGTGTTTCAGAGCATTTTGCCAAAGGTAAGACAATTCCACTCAATGGTTTTGTTGTACCATATATGGTCTGGCGGACTGCTGCATAATTGCTAGTTACTGTGCTGCTGTGAAGGTATATATTCAAGTAACATCCCAGTGACACCCAAGTAATGAGATGTAATGCCAGCAACAGAGCTTTGTAATGAGATGTAGTTGTTCATTACAGTTGTAATGTGAAATAATCATTTCTATAAAGAACAGTTTACAATAACATTGACTCTCCAGGAAAACAAAGAAGTTGAATTCAATCAAACGTTTGGGGCATGAGATTACTTGATCGATTTTCTTTCTTCCAGATTATTTATAATAATAATCTACATTAGTAATTAATAATAATAAGTCGTAATAAAGCACTTTTCTGGGTACTCGGTGTATAATGTCACTGTTGTTAAAGTGTTAGTTCACCCATAAATTAAAACTCTGTCATTAATTACTCATAACCCATGTTGTTCCAAACCTGTAAGACCAAGTTTTGTTAGTTAACATTAATTAATGCACTGTGGCTAACATGAACTAACAATGAACAACTGCATTTTTATTAACTAACATTAACAAAGGTTAATAAAGAGTGTAATAGATGTAGTATTAATGGTTTGTTCATGTTAATTACTACAGTAAATAATATTAACAAATTACATCCTATTGTAAAGTGCTACAGATATTTTTGATGCATTCCAGGAGCTCAAGGATCCTTAATAAAATAATCCATGGGTCATCGCTGTAATTTTACAAAGCTACGTACTGTATACAACTCATGTAAATGGACATGCTGTTTAAGTCATTTACGCTTTGATTGAATGTAAACAATGCATACAACGTATGTATGTGGATATGTTACTTACGTTCAGCGTGATGTGATACCCTCCAAAATGGTGGTATAGGGTGACATGGAAGAGATTAATTGTTGAATAAAGTCGTTATTTTTGTTTTCTTTGCGTAAACAACCTGTCCTCCAGCCATTATAGGTCATTTGTACATATTTTCAGCAGTGAAATATGACCCGTCAGTGGGTATACTACAATTGCGCCCCTATAGGCAACAGAACATCTGCATATTGATGTTTTGTACTACTTTATCTGCCTCAGAATTTGGAGTTGGTGTAGCTCAGTATTTAGGGCAATACGTGGTCATGCGATCATGGGTTCAAACGCATGTGCTCATAAAACCCCTTTTATTCATGGTTTTGCACGATTTTTGTAACGGTAGGTTTAGGGGTGGGGTTAGGTGTGGTACAAATGACACATAGTAAAATATATTTTAATCACTGTGAGATCAGTGTAAAAAGTCCAAACACTGCATTTAAACAAAACACACATTTTGATTATTTTTATGCCCACTAGAGGGCGCTTACCTTTAAAACATAAATATAGGTCGTAATAATGTACTAGCACAAACAACTCGTTTGAGTCGTTTTTACTCCGACAAGTATTTTTTGTAGCTTCGTAAAATTATGGTTGAGCAGCATTATTGAGCCCTGATCTTATGAAAATGCGTATAAATAGTATGCCAAATAAAAATTAAAACTCATGGTATTGATAAGCAAAATTGGAATTTGGCAAGTATATGCTACACACGTGTTTGGCGTGCATATGATATGCAGTTTTCGCAAATATATGACTTGCATCTAACCCCATAACCCTAAAACTATCCATCAATTAGCATATACACGCCAAAGTAAATTTTTGCATATCATTACCATGAGTTTTCAATTGTATTAGGCATACTATTATTTATACCCATTTTCATGAGATCAGTTGTTTCAACAATCTCCTTGCTATGTTTCTGCTTTAATCGTTTGGTTTTGTCTGTACACATTCTCTGTGATGAAACTCTGGATTACTTGAAGTGTATTTATTCAGACAGGGCTGTTCACTTTGGGAAGCCAAACGAGGCTTCAAGTGTTCTGCTGTTAGCTCGAATTCACATGCTGGCCATTCTCTGAGCTCTGAGTTTGCACATAAAAGAAATACTAGATCTCAAATGTAAAGCTTTTCTGCATTTCCTACTCCCCTAATCAGTTTTCAAGAGCCGTTAATCTGCTAATTATGTGGACCTTAATTATGCTAACAGCACCATGTCAAGAGCTCCTGTCTCCAATTTCCTATAATAGTCAGTCACTTAATACAGTGGCACCTAACTGACTTTGGAAGCACTTAAATGCCCTGTTGTAAGGATGCACTGGAGAGGATTGCGTTTCAATCACAGAGAAGACATGCTAAGTTATTCATCAGCATTGCAGTGAATCGCGCTGTTAAGCAGGCTGCAATTGTTTCAAAGTACCATGACTGAATCCAAAAGGGTTCATTCAGCTGAGGTCAATTACATAAAGACTGAATCATTGTTTGAAAGTGAAAACCTTTATGTGGCAGTTGCGTTCTAATATGCATGAATAAATATTTATAGTGATGATAAGGTGTTTTTATTTACATGATTGCAGCCAGTGCCTACATCCCTCATGTGCCAGAAATGTGTTTCTGAGATACACTGTAATATTCACTGCATATCAGAATATGGAATAACTATACATATATTATATATAACATAAAATGTAAAAATATAAATGTGTATGCATGTAAATATTTTCTAAATATACGTGTGTGTGTATTTATATATACATAATAAATATACACAGGACACGTACATCAATTTTTGTAAACAAAAACTTTTATTTTCAATGCGATTAATCGAATTTAAACCTAAATATGTTCAAAAAGAACGAAAATAAAAATTACAAAAATTTTGCAAATACTAAAAATTTGACAAAAAAAAAAACAAATTAAATAAGTCAAACTATAAATACAACTATGAGTATACTAAAAAAATATATATATATTAATTGCAAAAAGAACAATAACCAAGAATGGAGACAGACTTCAGAAGCGTTGATGCAGAAGTCTTTGACAGACAAACAGTGGCCTCTGTAAATCACCCCAGAGAAACAGTCTGCTTGACCCTGACATCAATCCAGCTCTTGTGAATGGCAAATGAAAACCTCAGTAACACAAGCAGGTCTAGGAAAGATAACGCTGGTCTGGAGACCCAAACAAAAACAAAAGGGTTATGTTATCACCCTCTCATATCACGACAGCTTTGTGTGACCTACTGAGAGTGACCCTAATTTATTCAGCAGTTGCCATCCATGACTGACGAGCAGGAAGCAGGAAAATACATGAAGGGAAAGAAATAACTTAAACCTTACCTTACCTGAACCCTCAAATAATACAAATAAATAAGATCCAAAATAATCACATCCAGTTTCATTGTCTGCTAAAAAGAACATATGAGGAGTTTATTTGCAAAAACAGATCCATTTTTAACAATTCTCTTTAATTGTGCATTAAATTAATCTCAATCAAACTGCAGTTGGGGTATTTTGATTAGGTTAGAAAATAACTACAAAAAATAGTTTTTGCACATATACTCTACATATGCAGTGTTGATGTGGCTGATTTAACAGCAGTGAATAATTGCATGCAGTTGACTGCAGGGCTCATATGATTATGATTATGTCCTCATGCAAGCCACCGCATCTTCATCTTAGTAAGGTCAGACTGAATTTTTGTAAACAGAAAGCTGGCTCTTTCTTGACCCTGAGGTCAAACAGTGGTGACCCGGCGGACTGTCTTCCCTCCCTTGTAGTACATGTCAGAAAAATCTTCCTCTTTCTGATTTTGAGAGCGGAAAATGATGATATCAGGAACCTGTTGAGAACAACAGATCAATTTTGCATTCATTGAAATTCATCATCCTGCCATAGTGTCTGTGATGATTATAGACCTGACAGTTTCAGCCTGAGGTATGAAAATATGATTTCTTAAGAGTTTCACAGATTCAAATGAAATTAGGTTTTTTCCTAAAAATGACCCAGGAACATTTGACAATGGAACATTTTTTGAATGAATAAAAATTGTATGTAATCACAGTAAGCTTACAGACATTTTTAGAAATAGGTCGTTGTCCATCATTAACAGTACTTAATTGTTTGACTGAATCCTCCTTCGGGGTTTCTGCTGGATTTTAAGATTCAAATTTAAGACCTTTTTTAAGACCTGCAAAACTAAACATTAATGAGCGGGGGAGGGTCATTTCTATAGAACCATATTAAACTGTAAAATTACTTTAAAAAGTATAATTTACAATTCAGATACAAGTTTTCACTTAGACAAAAAGTTTAATCTAATGATAAACTTTACATGTTAGCCTTTAAATCATTTATAAGCAAATTTATGTGGAAAGTATTAATTATATTAAATTAAACAATTATTATTAATAAATTATTATACATGAAATAACATGAATTAGGGATGTGTGTTATTGACAAAAAAAGGGATGTGTGTCATTTAACAACAATTAGACAAAACTTTGCTGAGTGTGCTGATATCTTAAAAATTACTGTCGACAGCTGACTCCACAGTGTTTTTTATATTCCTCATATTCTGTCTGCTCACTTCACAGCGAAAGAAATAGTGTTAGCGCTATTAACTTTTTTCCAGTAAGCTTTATGAGCAGTTTTAGCTTTAAGCCTTTTTTTTCTGAAAGTGTGCATCATCTTTTGAATCAAAAATTGGGGCTCTTACCAAGCAAATGAAATCAGCGTCAACAAAAATGATCTCTGCAATGCATCTAAAGTGGTATAGAGGGACACAGAATGCTAACCTGTAGATACAAATGCATGAATAATGGTTTGATATTTAAAAACCTAAAAGATTGAATACTGATGTTTGAAATATTTTTTGTACAAATTAAGATATTTTAAATGTAAAATTAAACCTCCAGTAGGAGGCTGTTAATAAGTCGAGTCGTTGCAATTGAACCGAATCATTTAAGCGTAGATTCGTTCAGAAACGAAACGCCGTCAGAGAAGCAAAACAGTGCTGTGGCTTTGCTTTGGGTGATTTTTGTTATAGAGAAAAAGCAGGAAATGTGGCGTCTAAAACATTTGATGCTGACTTTTGTTTATTTAACAAAATCTTAATTTTTTTGTAGTTTAATTATCACATTCAGCCATATTCCATCCCCAAATTAAGACCGCCTGAAGTCATAATTAAGACTTCTTGTACAATTTAAGACTTTTTAAGGCCTTAAATTTGATGAACTAAATGTAAGTGTCTTTAAAACCATGCGGAAACCCAAATAGAGAGATCATGAGTCTTTCCCTTACGTGTGAGGCAGAAGTGTCAGAAATCCCCCCACTAGTTTTGAGTAATGCAGAGTCTGTAATTCTCTCTCCTCTTACCCGCGGAGGGCTGATGATGTTTATCGTACCGTCAGCTCTGTTCCTGAGGTCATGGTGTCCTGAACCTGAGGGTGAAGAGTATTGTGTGTGTGACTTTACACCCTACAGACTAAATAGTGTGCTCTTACGCTGCACAAAAATCAAATAGAATGCTTGTCTAGTTTCCCAGTAGAAATAAAGGGTACACTTTATTTCAATAGTACGTTTTGATATTGTTGTAGCCTGGCTTCCGTGACTATAAAGCTCATAGGAGCTTAGTCTGGCAAAGTTACCATACTACCTTACTACCTTAACCTGTGTCCATCAGATGCCTCTGTGCACTACTGGACAAATCTACAACCAATCAGACCACTCATTCCGATGACGTATGCATAGCGGCGGAACCTGAAGCCACCGTAACCAATTGTATCTACATGTAGCTTCATTAAAGCAGTAGGAAAATGTCTTTACTTACTTTAATTACTTCTGCTCCATTTTCAAAGAAAACCTGTCATGAAAATTTCTCAAAAAAGCTGCAACAGCAGAGACAAACGATTGTTGCTGCTCGGTACATGCCATGTTTAAAAGACGGACACAGAACTGCTGCGTCATCGCGTTACACCCGCCTCTGTCGTGCTGGGGGGGAGCTCGTTTCTCATTGGTTCCCATTTTTTTGGAAACTGAAATGCTCTAAAACGGCAGCTTTGCCAGACTAACTTTGCTTGTGAAAAGAACGTAGTTTCAAAGGAAGTATGGGCGGACTCAGGCTAATATTGTTGTGGACCCATCAAAATAAAGTCTACTAATACCCAAAGAAGTGTTAATTGACATGTAGTTGCAAAGTTACTTACTGTTAGTAGAAATCTATGGTGGACCATCAAAAATGTGTTTAAAAATAAATAGATCATATATATATATATATATACATATAATAAATAAATACAGAACTTTTTGGTTAGTATTGTTTATAACTTGTTTATGTTTTGTTTTTTGCCATTTATGTAAAAATATATTACATAAAGTAGACATAATCCCCCTTATATTTTTGCATAACACATAATTTTCTCTGGGGTTCTGTTTGGAAATGTACTTTGGTGCTATTACTTGTTAAGCCTTCAGTGTGGTATCCTAGGTTAACTTTTCCACTGGTTTCATCAGCAACAGAGCTCCTCCTACTGCTTAAATTGACAGTCCACAAAGAGGGGCTGAAAAGAAAGACAAATACAATACATGAAACTTTTTCTCAAGCCACACTGTGAAAAGATCTAACCTGCGATTATTACCTTAAACACCATTGCTACTTGATTTAACTTATAAAAACAGATTTACTGATAAAAGTTACAATTTAGTGATGTTAAATAATATTTGACTGCAATGTAAGAGTCAGTGGCTTTGTTCTATATGGAACACAAGAGCACCCTGTACTGTAGTCTGCAGACTGTAGTCATTATCATTCACTTGTGTGAAATTACTGTCAAAAACTAGCATTCAAACACAAAGCTATCTGTTCGTATAGCACAATAGTAGTGTAATATAATTATTGTCTTTGTATGCCTGTGAGACAAAAATGTCTTACCTGACTTTATGTTCAGAGCTTGGCTCTGTAAAAGAAAAGAGAATAACATACATTATATATATATATATATATATATATATATATATATAGTTCCCTCCACTAATATTTGTACCATTGGTAAATCTGAGCAAAGCTGGCTGTGAAAATAAATTTGCATTGTTTATCCTTTTGATCTTTCATTCAAAAAATTCACTGTTGTTCAAAATCTACCATTGAAGTAAAACAATTGAAAGTGGGGAGAAAATCTCATTGTGAAATAAATGTTTTTCTCTAATACATGTGGGCCACAATTATTGGCACACCTAGAATTTTTATGAGTAAAACATCTCTGAAGTATATTCCCATTCATATTCACAATTTTGAGCACTCCAGGGTGATTATGAACATGAAAATATCCAGCCCTGGCTTCCAGTTGTGAGTGAAATGACTCAGCAAGCCTCGTCCTCGCTACACACCATCAGCAGTTGGACAAACCGCTCAAGCGCTCACCGTAGCTACCACCTCACATGCTCAAGCCGCCAGCCTGCCACCTCCATCTCCGCCTCCAACAATGTCCGCAGTCACTCGACTAGCGCTACCTGAGAAGTACAACAGAGCCCCAGGTAAATGCGATGGCTTTCTACTGCAATGCGAAATTTACATGAATCAGCAGCCCCACAGTTTCACTACAGATGATGCTAAAGTCTCTCTCATCGCCTCACTGCTCACCGGTAAAGCACTCGACTGGGTGACTGCTCTGTGGAGAGGACGCAGGATGGCATTTCCCTCGTACGGAAGCCTCATCCGCCAGTTCACGGAGGTTTTCAATCATGCTGTGGACGGCAGGGACACCAAGGATGAGCTGCTGGGGTTAAAACAGGGAACTTCCACTGCCGCGGATTATACAATGACTTTCCGCACACTAGCAGCGCAAACAGGCTGGGACAGCAATCCCTTGAAGTCACTGTACCGCGGCGGCCTCAGGGAGGAGCTGCAGACTGAGCTGGCCAGTTGCAATGAGGACAAAACCCTCGAACAATTCACGGACCTTGCGATCAGTACCGACAACCTGCTTCGCACCAACAAACCACGGCTAATGACGCCTCCCTCTTCATTCAGAGCTCCTACCTACCCCGTTGAGCCCATGCAGATTGGAGCCACCTGTATCACGCCAGAGGAAAGAGATTGCAGAAAAGACAACAATCTCTACATGTATTGTGGCTTGGCCGGTCACTTCAGGTCCAAGTGTCCCACTCGGCCCCCCCGCTCCACAAACTATCGGTTGAGTGATACATCTCTTTCACCAGTCATGAAAATAGAGGCATGTTTGAAATTTCAGGATCAGATTATTCATACTGAGGCTTTTATTGATTCGGGGGTAGCTGGGAACTTTCTAGACCGCGAGTTCGCCACTAAATACTGTGTTCCTCTTGTTTCATGCTCCCCGGTGGTGTCAGTTGAAGAAGCTCCAGAGCTTGCTACTCTTCCTTATCAGTACCACGACCTTCAGAAGGCTTTCAGTAAGGAGGAAGCCACTCAATTGCCACCACACCGCGCCACAGACTGCGTTATCGATCTCCTGCCTGGTACCATGCCTCCTCGTGGCCGCATCTTCCCGCTCTCCCAGCCAGAGACTAAAAGCATGAACGAGTATATACAAGAGGAACCGGCCAAAGGCTTTATAAGACCATCCACCTCACCTACCTCGGCGGGTTTCTTTTTCGTAAAAAAGAAAGATGGAGGACTACGGCCGTGCATTGACTACAGAGGGCTAAATGTCATCACCGTTAAATACAAATATCCACTTCCTCTGGTACCAGCCGCATTGGAACAGCTCAGCTCGGCCCGATACTTCACGAAACTGGACCTACGGAGCGCCTACAATCTGATACGGGAAGGAGATGAATGGAAGACAGCTTTCTCCACAACGAAAGAGCACTATGAATATCTTGTTATGCCCTTTGGTCTTTCAAACAGTCCCTCTGTATTCCAGGCGTTGGTGAACAATATATTCAGAAGCATGCTAAACCAGTTCATCATAGTGTATATAGACGACATCTTGATTTATTCAGAAGATCTCTAGTCCCACGTCTGTCATGTCAGAGCAGTGCTTCAGAAACTCATTCAAAACAAACTATATGCCAAGTTGTCCAAGTGCTCCTTCCACCAGACTAAAGTGACTTTCTTGGGGTATGTCGTCAGCTCAGACGGCGTGGCTATGGATGAGGACAAGGTCAGCGCTGTGGTCAACTGGCCGAAACCCCAAACCCTCAAAGAGCTCCAACGCTTCCTCGGGTTTGCCAACTTTTACAGAAGGTTCATTCTCAACTTCAGCAAGGTTGCTGCCCCCCTGACTAACATGACCCGTAAGGGTACCAAATGCCTCCCCGGAACCCAGAAAGTGAAGCAGCCTTCCACGAGCTCAAACACAGGTTTACCACGGCTCAGATTCTTCGTCACCCAGACCCCTTGAAGCAATTCATTGTAGAAGTGGATGCCTCCAATATAGGCATTGGTGCCATCCTGTCCCAACGCCAGGGAGATCCTGCTAAACTTTTCCCTTGTGCCTACTTCTTCCGCAAGCTGTCGCAGGCAGAACAAAACTATGATGTGGGGGACCGCAAGCTGTTGGCATTAAAGGCAGCATTGGAGGAGTGGCGCCATTGGCTAGAGGGAGCCCTCCTGGCAGGCACGATGGTCTTTATTTTTCGCTCGCTTCAGCTTCCAAATAACCTACCGGCCCGGCTCGAAGAATATCAAAACAGATGCTCTATCACGCCAATTCGACCCCAGTGCTCAGAATAACTTACCAGAGAACATCATTCCTTCCTCCATCATTATTGCACCAGTGCTATGGGATATCATGAATGAAATCACTGAGGCCCAAGCCAATGATCCACCACCCACAGACTGTCCTCCAGAGAAAACCTATGTGCCCGAAGCTTTACGCACACGACTCCTACACCAAATCCACGATAATCCCAGTGCAGGTCACCCAGGCATACTCTATACACAAGAAATCACGTCAAATTGTTTCTGGTGGCCTTCCATGACTCCCGACATCACCCGCTTTGTCAAGTCTTGCAATTTGTGCAACATCTCCAAATCCGCAGGCTTACTACAACCAACACCCACCTGGCAGTGGACTTGCCAATCTCTAACGGCTATACCACTATACTCACCGTGGTGGACAGGTTCTCGAAGGGTTGTCGCATCGTCCCTCTGGTCAAGTTACCATCTGCCTGGGAGACAGCTAAAATTATGATGGAGCAAGTCTTTCGCTTCTACGGGTTACCCGAAGACATTGTGGCTCAACAATGGCTCAATCTGGAGCTCATTCGATTCCTACGGTCTTACTGCCACCAGAACCAGCATGACTGGAGCGAGTTTATCTTATGGGCAGAGTATGCTCAGAATTCGATCAGAAAGCCTTCCACTCAAATGACTCCGTTCCAGTGTATCCTTGGATTCCAGCCCCCTCTATTCCCCTGGTCAGGAGAACCATCCGACCTCCCTTCCGTGGATCACTGGCTACAACGTAGTGACGAAACCTGGGAAGCAGCTCATGTACATCTTCAGAGCACCGATCGCCATCGATGCCGCAACCCGCCCTACCAACCCGGACAGTGGGTTTGGCACTCACTCAACCCGGGATCTCCGGTTGCACCTGCCGAGCAGAAAACTAAGCCTGAGATACGTGGATAATCAAAATAATTACACCGGTTTCATATCGCTTAGAATTACCAGCAGGATACCATATCTCACCAACTTTTCATGTCTCCTTGCTTAAGCCCGCTGCTGAACTCGAAGGGAAGAGGGACCAGGATGAGGTCGCGGCTCCAGACATCTCTGTCACAAGCCGCGCCTCTGTGGCTCTCCCTGGATCTCAACAGCCCGGACTCGGACATCGATTTGTCTTCTGGATTCTGATTCTTGCTGCCTGTCCTGACTTACTACTGCCTGCCTTTTTGACTACCCTTTTGCCTGCCTTGGAAATACTGTTGAACTGTGTACCGAACCTTGCCTGTCTGATCATTCTATTAAAGCCTGTAAATGGATCCGAACGTCTCTGAGGATTTATCACAAGCACATGTTGTTCCGGAGGGTTTAATAAAAATTCTCCTTGCTCATCCAAAAACAATCTCCAGCATGTTCAGTTGTCAGACAGGACTGGAACTAAAATTGGACTGGCTTCTATGATCAGATGAAACTAAAAACTGTGTACTGGGGTCAGTACATTCAGTAATTATGTGTTAAACTGATTTTTTTTTTTTAAAGTGATGAAAAATATTTATTTACAAAATTACTGTTTTTGGTCAAATAAATGCAGCCTTGAGGAACATAAGAAACGTCTTTAAAAAAATATTACAAATCTTACTGTTTCCAAATTTTTGACAGGTAGTGTATGCCAAAGGTCATGTTAAATGTGTAAAATGGTTTATCATAGGAGACAAAAAAATCCTGCACTTAATCAGCTGTTAAATGACTGTAATATATTTCAGATTATAGATATCACATCTCTCTAATTTAACTGGTAATGAGTAAAGAAAGACAACAACAAAGTACTTGGTTAATAGGTTTTCTGTCTTGAACAGTTTATGGGTTTTCCTACATGCTGTATAAGCACATTGCAGGACAGGTGCGATGCTTTAAACTGCCTCACTGCTGACAGCTCAACCAACAGTGAGTCCTTGGTCATGGTCCGATTTATGGCTGCTTTAACTTCCCTCTTCACTGGTTTAATAACTTGCAGGACAGTTTAAATGGGAACTTTTGAGAGAAATGTAAAACAGATTTGCTTACTTGTAACTTTTTTTCTGTAGCACAAGATAAGGATGAGCACTGCCAGAAGAATGATCATAGACACCGACACTATCACAGCAATCACAACGCTGTAGTCCTGTGGGATTTCCGGTGCCACTGTAAAACACATTCATACATTTATAGCTATTTTATATGTACATAAATGACTCAGTGCATTTATTTAGTATTTTGTAGCTGAGAAAGATAAAATATTTACAGCCCACTGTAATTACTGCCATTTATATCAAATAATCTGTCATTTATATTATAACATTAGCTCTAAAAATAAATTGAAGACATCTTTTTAGCTTTTATGAATTTTATTTTGGGATATTGTGCATCATTGTAGTGTTAGGATTGAATGTTATGTGAGGTAGTTGTCCTCATAATACATATCCTTCAGGTTACAGTTGTTTGCAATTGCTGGACACATTTCTCTTTTTGACTTTTCCTCAAATGAAGGTGTAGAATCATCTCAAGGATGATCAGAAGAAATGGACAGCATCTGAGTTAAATATATGAGTGTCATAGGAAATAAATTGACTTATAGGGGTCATACGGTGGTATGTGCACTTTTACAAGCTGTTTGGACTGAAATGTGTGTTGGGAGTGTGTGTACACCACCACCCTACAATGATAAAGATCAACAAGTATTTTTATTAAATTCAAAGAAGAATAAGGTACCCCTTCTGAAATCAAGCCATTTTCAAATGCATGTCGGTCTGGCATCACACAGACAGAGGCCACTCCCACAATATTTGATTGACAGCAGCGTGTCACACAGACTATACTGGTGTCTTACCTCAGACCCGCCCTGAGTGAGCCGTCATCAGACCGAGCCACACAGAGACAAGCAAGACTCCTGAGAGATTGAGGTGTTTTGTTGAATTTATTAATGAACATAGCAGACGCAGAGGAGTAACGTTACGTTTGGTTCTGAAAGAAATGCACCCTTGATCAACTGAAATGCGTTTATGTTCGCACTAATCATTCATGATCCAGCCTCACCTACAGAAGCAGTGAGTATAATGTCTTTTAATGAATCTTTGCAAATCGCCGTTCCTAATAATGTGCTAATTAGCAAGTTCCAAGCGCCTCGGAAAAGAGGGGCAGGGTCAGCGGAGCTCGTGAAGATTTAAAGGGGAAGTACACAGAACAGAATGATTTCTAAAGAGCTGTTTTCGACAGGATAAAATGAGCATTTTTTTACACTATCCTTGAGAAATTTTAAAACAAACTATATTACAAACTTTCCATTAAGACCCTAAATAATCATATTAGCTTGTGGAAAATTGCCCTTGTATGACTCCAAAGTAATAACGCATAGCCGGTACTACTTATATGTTTAAAATCCCTCCGCGCCAACGAAGATTACCGTTTGGTGCCATCTTGTGGCAAACACTGGACAACCACAATGGACAACCACAATTAACAATGGAAAATTTAAAATACATCCGTTGTTATATATTCATATGTAAATGTTATAAATTGTCTTACTAACGTTTGAATGTTAGTAACATGGTACTATATTCGTTTCGCGGAAGGATGAGAATGTTAATTTAAAACAAATATGCCAATAAAATGTTTCGAATTCATATTTATGTTTTTTTCCTTATGTGGCAAGTATCCGTGTAATAAGCGGGATAATGTTCAGGCAGCCGGTAGTTATCACAGAAATAAGCCCCAACAGTGTGATCAGGACCCGACGCGAAGCGGAGGCATTATATAACTGTACATTATCCTTTACTTAAACATCACTATTTTGGTAGAATACTAAAAACTTAACTTTAAAAAAAAAAATTATACCAGGAATGACCCTTTTATTGCATATTTATGGAAATGTATTATGTAATGCATTGCATTATATTTTGCAGTATATTGCCATATTTTTGTTCTGTGAGGGTTTAATGAGGAAAAAAACTCATTTTAGCTCAGTTTTTGCTCACTGTGTGAAGAGTACTAATAAAAGTGACCTTCAGAAATGGGTCCTAGCAATTGTAAAAAACTGAGAACTCATACTTATTAGTTTATGTGCATGGGGGGCTCGTTAAAATCAGTTGGCTCTTACCTACAGTCAGCTGGACACTGCTGCTCTGGTGGGCTTGAGCAGCAGACACAGAAGCCCAACACTCCACCGAGGTGCTCATCTCTGCTGTCATCTGAAGCACACTGGAGGAGCTGAAAAGGCCGTCGGGGTCCTGAAGACTGCTGGTGTTGTAGTCGCCTCTGTCCACAGCGGTGCCGTTGACCACCCAGGACACTGAAGGGTCCGGATACCAGCCAGTTGCTTGGCAGTGGAAGATAACAAGCATTCCCTCTTCAACTGACTGATCACTCTCCAAAATCCTGACATTTCCTTTCTCTAAATAAAAGATATAAGGATTTTGAGTTATATTTTCTCACCTGGTTGAGATATTTCAAATACTGAATGTATATGATGTATGATTATGTACACTGTCATGCCACATTTTAATATTTTTTTATTTTTACTGCATCAAATAACAAAACATCAACACTCTAAAAATGTCTGTAAAAACAATGCAGTGTTTAAGAATGTTCTATATCGATTTTTCCAGCCTGATCGCACGGCAATTCTTACAACCTCACTCAAATTGATATAATTTTTGCTAATTTGTGCGTATTTAGTTGCCATTTCATATGAATTTGTGCGAATGACCTATACTGAACCACACCCCTAAATCACGACGACACTGGGGTATAGTGTGGTCGTAAGAATTCATGCGAAATAGCCATCTCGTAAAATACATATGAATTGATTGTGAGACTATGTTGCAATCTTCACAGGAGTTTCCCCTTTTCTGAATTCTGCATTGTATTGTGTTGTCTATTTTAGGCTTTAAGAAAATGTCTGTAAATTTGTTCTTTTTATTTAGTCCTAAAAAGATGTGTTGTTTTGTTATGCATATATTTTATTTTAAGCATCATATTCGATGCATCCAGCTTTTATATAGTCTTAATAGCAGATATCAGTTTTACAATGTTTACACTATAGTAAATATGTAAAGCAATACGACACAATATAAACAAATGTTCCTCAAAAGCCTAATGTATCATATTTGATGCCCACATGATTCTTCTAGAAAGATGAATCAAGTGAACCTAAGTGGCTTTAGTCCAGTAGCCTGTTATGTATAGTTTATAAAAATCATCAAAGAAACGTGTTCCACATTTTGAAGAAGGGCTTTTTTTGCTTGGGAATTTGTATTTTTTTATTCATTAATGTTAACTTGGTTTGATGTTTTGTTAAATATTGTAGTGCGGCTCACGCTCAGGAGCCACTGTATATGTGCGTTTCTTTCCACTAAAAGCAGACGTGATTGTATTCTTTTTAAATGACTGATGGTTCGTAATTGACTGGTTGATGTGTGACTGGTAAATGTGTGACAGCCAAATTGTCTCATTTAAAAGCCCACATTATGGCCTTTTTTTATTCACCCTGGAATGAGAAACAAAAGGTACAGCGGTGGATTGTTATAGACAGCTGCATAATTAGTTGAAATCTTCGCTTTCTCTTAGTGAATTGCATGGCCAGAGCAATTCATTTGTGAAGGCTTTATTGTGTAAGGTTATTGATTGTCTTATAATGTAGGCCACCTCATAAGCCATGCCATAATCTTTAGAGTCTTAGTTTAAAAAAAAAATCCTTTCAGACAGTTTACAGTGTAATAGTGGTAATAATTAAAAAAAGCTTTTACTAGTGATTAAAACCTCAGATCTGAGGTCTTATTCCATCTATAAAAAAGATCACTTATGCTAATAGCATTAGTATGATTTGAGGTATTATTCCAATATAGTTAATATAACGTGTGCAGTAAATATCACATACATATAAACAATGACATCAGGCCGATCAGTCACATCATACTGTACGTTTTGGTGAAAACAATAAGAAATGCATAAATATTATCCGCTAAGCCTGTGTCTGGTCTTGACCGTGTAATTTGAAAGCAGGGCAGCTCTTCCCTTGTCAGCTGGGTGATTTTGTCCTAGCAGGAGGGCCAGGCAGGGAAAATTACTGTGTATGAGACAGCATTTAATCTGGAAGAAGTATGGCTGCCCATGCCCCTAATGAAAAGCTTTGTGAGCTATCCTGCACCCGAAAGGCTGACACACGTTTAGCCTTTCCTGATTTATATCCTAAGTCTGATTCTCTTGCCAAGCTAATTCATTGAGGAAAGCCATACACAAAGTAACCATGGATAAGAGACAGGCAATGTCCCAGTTTTTATACTATCCATCCTAAATACTATTCACAATTACTATTCATTATAGTTACAAACTGCCAAGTGAGTGTGTTGATACTGCGGTGAATTGCATTTTTAGAGTATGATGTAGACAAAGGCAAAATGTTGACAAAGGTCAACTAGATATCACATGAAAATGTAACGATTTATCAGGTGGTGGTTTTGCATGAAATCACATGATGTGATATATATATGCATATTATCCGTCCTAATTAGTATTTGAAAACAGAATTAGTGTGTTCCAAATTTGAACAACATTTTCAACATTTATAAAGTTTGGCTATTAACTTTTAAATGCATCATTATGCAAACTCATAAGCCGTTCTCAGCATGAAAGACCCGCGGACGGCAGATCAATGTTCAAAGTATAAAATTAAATTAAATTAAACGGATTGGATTATGTTAACTGTTTTAAACCTGATTTTGCTGATCTAGATTGTGATTAGCCAATCAGATCTGAAGAACCAGTTTATAGTTTTTGTGAAGTTTAGGCTTACAATCAGTGTTTGGTGCTTGTACATCAGTGTCAGTCATCTATCATTTCCTCTGATTTTAGGCATTACTCATGGGTAGGGTTATGTTTAGGTGTAGAGATATGGTCAAAACTAAACTTTTGGAATAAAATGTTGTTCCAGGGTCAACAAAATATGTTAACCCAGGAACTCAGCAAAATCAGGACATCAACCTGAAAAATGAAAGTCCAGAAAAAAAGAAAAGGTACTTTTTGACCTTTTTTAAATACTTCTCCATCAATACAAAAGCCAGTACAGAAGGCAGAAACAATAACGATTGTTTGAATCTCATGCCCACTCACGCATGGGCCAGTCTGTTTGTCTTGAAGAGAAACAGCTATCACGTTTAGTCCTGCACATGCAAATGAATAGGAGTCTTTTGTAATGAGAAGAGGATTTGTGGTTCCCTGAAGATTTGTGGGCGCCCTCCAACTGTACGTCTGACCCAGTGTGCCACAAATCACTGCAAGAGATGCTGACTGCTAACTGAAAACGCCCAATTAATTCCAAAGCTCTGTTAGTCACAGACTTGCCCCACATCCACAGGGAACAGCTCTATTAAACATGCAAGACTGTTAATAGGGTCATATACCAAGTCAAATTTGTGATCTTAGTGACGAATAGGCTTACTCCATAATATATAGAGAGTGTCAGGTCACTTCTTTGGTTTTTAGCTGAGCTGTGGTTTAGTTGCAGTCACAGAATAGCTGAATTAATGAGGAGTAAATCAGGTTGGGTCTTGAAAACGGAATGATTTGGAGATGCATCTTTAGATTTCAATTTTTTCTCTATGAAATACTGAGAAAGATGGGACATTTAGTGAGGCAAGGTATGCCAGATGGAGCCCACCCCCTCCCAGTATATACAGTTGCGATCCCCAAAATGGCATTGTTGTTCTTTTCCCAGTGAATACGTTCCTTCAGGACCCAGGCTACAGTTCTTAAAGAGTGCTCTTTAAATTGAAATCGAAAAATTATTGAAAAATTATCTTTTCTTCTTTTCTAGTCTGTTCAGCGGCTTTAGAAACCATGTGTTACAGGAGTTGGCTATATCATTCCCATAATGAGATACCAAGCAACTGTTACGGACTGTCGTATTTACCATGTTTGCTATTGTAACGGTAATGGTTAGCGCATATTCTTTTTCTGTACCACTCATTGGAAACGAGCCATAGACAAGAACATGCAGTCAAAGATCTCTGGTGCAGGAATGACTTGCTGCTATCTGCAATGGGTCAGAGTTGTTCAGGGGTGTCAAGGTCGTCTCTAGGTGCTGATCCACCAGCTGATCAGGATGCGGACTGGATCTGCTGGCTTATTTTAGCACAGATGCCATTCTTATTAAGATGTAACAAATACATTGGGTGTTATGGGAAGTGTTCCCGGTTCCAGTAAACTTAATAAATGCAGCCTAACAAACCTTTAACAGATTTGAATATTAGAAATGTATGAGTGTGTTATTTGTAAACCAGGTTAAATAGATGTGCCTTTAATCTAGATTTAAACTGAGAGAGTGTGTCTGCCTCCCAAGCAGTGTTAGATAGAATTTAGACACCCGCACTTAATTTTGATATTCCATGTATTCCCAAATGGCCCCAAAATTTGCAGACAGGAAAGATTATAATGTGATAGGAGGTCGCTGTCCAGGTGGAGGAGTGAAGCCATTCACCAAGTGAATGCTGATGGAGGACCAAATGTCAGTGTGTCTGACACCCAATCTCTCCTCTTCTGTCTCCTTTCTCTCACCTGCAAAGTCCTTACCCCCAAGGTGCTAGGATCTTCATGTTGTCCCTCTCCCTGGCTGTAGGGGTATGTGGCAAGCAGGGTGAAGCCAAGAGCCATGGAAACAGAGGGAGACCAATGGCATGAGTGATAATGAGCACCACATCAGTCTTGAGTGCCATGGAGGAGCAACAAAAGGATGCAATGAGGTATGATAACAGTGGAGGGCAAGAGACAACCAGGCCTGGGACAACTTACGTTTTAATGTGTGTGAGATGGTTGCCGTGATTTTGCCAAGTAAGAAATTATCCTGGATCAAAATTTTTTGTTTATCCTGGATCAACATTACTGTTTAAAAATATACTTATCCCAATCCCTACCAATAATATACCCCTACTCAAAATGTATTCCTGGGAAATTATAGCTGCTTAACATGGGTGCAGAAGCACCTAGCCCTGATCATAAACCTAAACCTTGTAATTTTTTATATTTAAAAGTCTGTTTATTTCCTGCCTCCTTACTGTATCATTCAACTTTGCTACAATAAATAGAAAAATATTATGGAAATAGAAAACTTTTTGTGTGTACAAATTGTGTGCACACTTAAAATATTGGATAATTTTATTAAATAACTTAAGAACTGAGAATAGGAGTCTGTTCCAATAGCAGTAAAAAAAAATGACTGTCATTTTTGGTTCCCATAATAGTGACAGGCTAGAGTGAGAAATGAGTGGACCAGATGGATGCTGATGGCCACTGAATCCAAGATTAGAGTCGAGCTGTGCTTTCTGTCTCTGTTTACCACCCGGTAGAGTGGCTAAGCAGTAGGTATTTTTAATGGCTGCCAATCGATTCCATTCCAAAAGCCCTTGCTCTGGCATCGACAATGTCATATGCACTGTCAAAACTGCCAGAGCAGCAGTCTTTACTCCGGCCAGCAGCAAATGAATTCCCCTGCATGAAAAACACCTTAGTCGATGCTTCCCCCTAAATCAGCCATCTCGTATAAAAACTGACAGCTCTTCTGCATGCAGAAGGCACTGGCCTTTATATCAGCATATAACCAATATGTGAGCAAGATTATCTACCCAACATTTGCAGATACATTACACAACTAACTACTTATGAAAACAGATAAAATGATGAACTCTTTAATATTATTATTGCATACTTAAAGTAATTTTTATAGCAAACATGCAATAAACAAATATGAACTTTTTGTCATCACACTAGTATAGCTATTATTAGTCATTAATGGGCACAACATACGCATACTTCATTCGTGAAGTCACCACAACCCATCCATAATTGTTCAGTTGCTCAAATCACATAAAATACAACTACAACATTCTCCTAATCCGGGCCTTATGCACAGAATGCTGGGAGCTAAAAGTCAACCGCCCAGTTTCAGTTTATAATATAAAAAAGGAAACCTGAATTTAATTTCACTTACCTTCAGATTAAGTAATAATTAATCTAAAATGTTAATGTCAAAAAAGGTTCAAATTTGATAGTTTTCCTTAGAATGACACTAATAATTGATTGGCAAATATTCAAGTAGGTGTGCTTCATAAAAGCTTAAATACCTTGTACAAACAGGGCTGATGACGATCTGCCGGGTTTTGTTGGCAGCAGTTCACATGTGACTTCCTGTACAGTGGGGCTGAAGGAAATGTTCAACAGAACTATCTCCCACACTGACAGCGAGGATAGGGAGTGATTGACTGTGGACACACTTTCATCTCTGCCCAGAACACCATGTTCCACCGAAATAGTGAGAATTGTCCTTCCAACCAACAGCCACGTCATGACATCCCAGGATTCATCAGTGCTGCAGTTAAAGTGGACCTCACTGCCTCGTAACACAGTAGCGTTCTTGGGTTCTAGGTGGATAAAAGAGGCTACAGCTGTGAAGAGGAGAGACACGACTGAATAAACCGAAGACAATGGAATCTGTGATGTTTTACATACTTGCTGCTCAGTTTCTGACTTGACACACATTCTTTGTTTGAAAAAAATTAAGAAGAGGCATTTCATCTTATTTAATAAACACTGTTATTTTTAATGCTCTTGGTGTGTTCTGTATTAAGTTGATGTTTAAAGAATCGTTCTCGAAAGAAGAATCTTATGGTTACCTGTAAAAAAATATTTCAAGAAACAATTCAATTCTGTTTTATATTGTAATGTATTTTAAAATGTGATTTAAAAAGGCTGAATTGCTCTGCAGCCATTGCTCCAGTCTTCATGTAAGCCAAGTGATATTCTGTATTAAGGTACGTTCCACTATAATCCTACAGCAATTTTTTTCTTGGAAGCAAAGTCATGTAGTTAGATAAACACACAAGCCCTTACTTAGCAGATGACACACTCACCTTGTATTACACACAGCTGGAGGATGTGAGCATGCATATTGCCAGAGAAACAGTCAGGCCATTGTTCTGCACAGCAAGGACACAGTACAGAAAATATTTGCAGTTGCCACATTATAGAACATTGTAGAAGTCCAGATGGGTATGTTTCTAATACTATTTAAATAACTACTGTTATTTTGATTGAATTATATATGTCCTGTAGAATTACACTCAAGTGCTAACATGAAACTTTAAGATATATGTTTGTTACACACTACGCACTTTGATTCACATGAACACTATGAAAAATGAAAGCAATGGTAACAATGGTAGTTGACGTGAAATTGTGAGAGGTTTCACGCTTTCAAAATTCCAAATTATTGCCATTTTGTGAATGTCATTTTTCTTTGTGCTAAAATGTTTGTACTTAAAAATGTATTTGTACTTATTTGTCATGCTGCTGGACCTCAGACAGGCAAAAAATAAATAAATATAATTTAATAAACTAAAATTAGAAATGGTGACCAGTTTTTTACTTTCTGTTCAGCATTAATATAAGCGTATAGCCTAAATATGGATATTAATAAAATTATTTTGACAAATCTGTTAAGAACGTGCACAATGGTGAAAATAGTGTCATTAATAAGAAAAGACTAAGAATTTGTTGTTTTTGAGTTTAGGTAAAGTACCTGAATCTTCTGCTAAAACAGTAACAATATAAGCCAATTCATGATAACATATGAACAAAATACAGTTTGATCTTAAAATGTTGAGTCACCATTTAAACTTGGCCCAACATTTATCTCACATACTAAAACGATTATCGTATATCCCCAAAATCACATCACAAAAGCGTCTGCATTGCAAATCCTTACCTCGAGTATTCCAGGATGGGATATACAGCATTCCAGAGAAGCTGAACAGAAATCATGTTCCCACAGTCAATATAATAGCAGTTTCTCGGGCGTTGTGGGATGTGGCCAAAACCAGTTAGTTAAATATTACTGAAAGCAAAACAGTGGTTTTAGCCTTGAACTGACCACTGCAAATATCCACCAGTGACTCACGGGCTCCGGTGATTATTTCAGTCATGGTCTTCAATAATTTTCTGCTATTGTTAAGTCGCACATGAGGCCCGCTCCTTGTCTTCTATTCACCATCTCTAGGGAATCTTTTTAAGGACACATCCTGTTTGTTGAATTGGCACCACCCTGGTAGAACATTTCTGCTCTTTAAATACGTACAATGTGTCAAGAATAGAACATAATGAAGCAGACAGCGCCTGTAAAACTCACTTTATTGCTAAATCAGGGTATTTCCAACCATTCATTTTTGTCTGCGTACAAAGTGCATTAGAACGGCCAACCGAGTGCAGAGAATGGCTTCCAGCAGGTACTGACGTCACATTTTCAGACTGAAATCAGACACAATAGACTCAAAAAGGCAATTGTGACTGATGTCCTTTCACAGTGTTACCTGTCTAATTTTATCTTTTAACTACATCCTGGGGCTATATTGTGCAGTCTAATTAAAGTATTTATGCATTATGCATGTGAAGTACAGTACAGTAAAGTTTTGGACACATCTACTTTTTTTATTACTATTTTTTATATTTTAGGATAATAACAGAAATATCAAACAAACTATTATGTTGTAGCATAATGTATGTTTTTGTGTCTGAGGGTGCAAATTTATATATATATATATATATATAAACACATTTAAGTGTTTGTATTTTTATTAGTGATGTCAAATTATTAATTATGATTAATTGCATCCAAAACAAAGGTTTTGTCTATGTGTTCATGTAAAAGTATATGTGTGTGTGCTGTGCATGTTTATTATATGTATACATAAATATAAAAACATGCATTTATATATTTAAGAAAGTATGTTGTTTAATTCATATAAATATATACATGTAAATATTATATGCTGTATGTGTGTGTCTTTATATAAACAATGAATATACACAGTACACACACATATATTATGTAATCATTTATTTTGGATCCGATTAATCGTGATTAATCACTCAACAGCACTAATTTATTGTTTTAAAATGAACAAAATGGAATTATCCTGTTTCATATGCAATTAGCTAAAACTGTTTAGGCAATTACCAATCATTCTATAAGACAATCAAACATCATTTGATCTGTATTATATTTTTTTAATATTATTGCTTTTTATATAGAGTTATGTTAATTTAGTATAGTTTCAGGGCATTAGCAAAGCAGACTGTGGTCAGTGTTCAAACTTAGTAAACCTTTTTTTTTCTGTTACCTTGTTATGTTTGTAGTTTTCGATAAGAAGGGGCTATCAAGCTCAAGTAAGCATCTATGCTAACTTGATGCTAACTAGCTTAGCTTAGCTAGGTGCTTGACAAATCTGATCAAACACAGTCTTTCAACAACACAACATGGGGGATTTTTCTCCAACCATCCGAAAGTTTATAACGGAAGACTTCCTATGAGTTCAGTCTATGTTTAGCATTTAGCATTGTGGCAAAGCGTGTCCAAAACATGACCGGTAGTGTATTTCACAACATAAGACACACAGAGAGGTATATGCGAGTATTAGTTTGGCACATTTGAGTGGTTTGGCACTATTTGGGATCCTATAGAACAAAGACACAAAATATTAGTTTAAACGTAGTAGAATAAGCTATTTTCTATATGTACAGTACGAAAAAAACCATCCCTTTAAATTCACTTGAAACTCGCCACTTAAGATGAAGCAACTCTAGCGTAAAAAGACATCTTGCGACCTCAAAAGGCACAGTAATCAAGGGGGCTGGGGTCCTGAGTGCATATTCTCCAGTGCAGTGGTGTTTGGTTTGGCTCGGCCTGGTGAAGGTATTTGTGGGCGATTTTTGATGGCTCCAGGGCAAGTGGGGTGTCACTTCAAGCTGAAATGTACAGCAAAAATAATGTGTTAAAATGTGTTTCTAGTAATATTCTTACAGTAGAAGCCTTAAATGCATCTGTTTTGGAGAGTTGAAATCATTCACAGCGTGACTCGCCACCATGGCCAATTTTGTCCTCAGCACTTTATGAAATAGCTTGAGGCAGGGTGTAAAAAGCTAATACGTAAAAATCATCTTCGGTTGTAGAGATTTTCATTTTATTTCCTTAGTGTGTGTAATGTTTAGCTGAGTGGATGTTCCACTTGTTATTAGTGTCTGAAAATGACAGCCGCAATATTCTCTGGCAGCTCTCAGATGAATCTATCTGTATATCTGTACTTATAAAAATCACAAAACAAAATCCTCATAAATGTGCCCCCACCCTTGACATTCACTGGCATAAACCTTTGGTTATTACACAAAAAAAAGTTATTTTATAGCAGAACCCAGAACCTTCAATGCAAAAAGATTAATGGCGGACCAACAAATCATGCTTGACATTGAAATGCTGATCCATGCATTTATGCACTGACCCATAAAACCCTGCGCCAGACAGCGGCAGAAATATGAATCAAATAGAATATTTCACAAGTGAGAGCTTTTAAACTTGGTCAACAGGAATTCGATCACAGTGTAATGAGACGTTCTCATTGTACTTTTCGAATTGCCGGTTACAAGATTTTTTAAATGTTCTAATCGTGATGATATTGCATGCTATTCATTTCATTGGTATGTCACAAAGACAATTAATCAAAACAGTAAATGTACATGTTCAACTAATTCTGCATAATTACTATTTATGACTTCACAACCAGAATGTCTTTGCATTTATTTACGGTTCAGCTTGCTTGCCTGCTAGGAATTCATTGTCAGGGCATTACTGTAAATTTATAAATACATATTTACAGTAATATAAATAAATACCGTAAATAGTCAAAACAGTAACTCTGTGTATAATCCATGTTTTTATTCAAGTTACCATGTAATAAGTATAATTATTATTATATATATATATATATATATATATATATATGTACAGTATATAAACAGAAGGCAATATTTGAAGGGGATCAAAAAAGTGAATCAAAGTTGTCCTGAGACGGATATTGTTTTGGTTTTAGAACAACTTTGATGAAAGGTTTTGATCCACTTTAAATGTTCACTACTGTATGTATATATATATATATATATATATATATATATATGGCAAATGATTTATTGCGATTAATCGCATCCAAAATAAAAGTTTTTGTTTACAAGGTATATGGATGTGTACTGTGTAAATTTATTTTGTATTTATAAAAGTACACACATATATAAATATATTTAAAATATTATATATTTCTCTTAAAATATACATGTGTTTGTATTTATATATATACATAAAAAATACACATGGTAAGCAATTGTTGCAATTATTGATTTGACAGCACTAATATATAATTAATATATAATACGTTCTCAGTTCATCAGTTTTCTCAGGCTCACTTGTAAGGTTAGTCAAGTGTTTTGTTTTTGTTTTTTATAACAAATTTTCAACCTCTCCACTATTTACTTAGAATTAAAAGTCATTTTTTGCTGTCTTTCTGTGCAAACTGAAAATCAGTACGTTACTCATATTGATAGAATACTGTTATGACCAAATTTCTGAACGCTGAATTACATTAATTGAAGCTATTAAAGTTCCAGTAGCTTTCAGTATCCTACACCGCCACCAAGTGGCAGAGAAGAGAGAAAAAAATGTGTGTTACCTATTTGGGAAAATCCAGGTCCAAAATCCTCAGCTTCAGAGCACTAGTCTTCCTGTGAATGACAACAATCACACAGTTAATTGTATATTGTAATAAACCTAGAAGCAATGCATTCCAGAGAGTAAAATATACAACAACAAAAAAATACTTTTTTGGATGCTGGTGCTTGAGCTTACATTATTAAACATCAGACTCTCTTTCATTCATTGAACATACGCTCAGACACAATGCTACAGACTTGAGAAACACATCAGAGCATTTTCTTTTTATCCACATCAAAACCCCATTCACTGCTTTGCCTTTGCTTCTGAATCTCAACCATGCCATCCTGAAAGAGTCCATGTCCTGCTTGTCTCAATTCAACATTTTCAAACCAATGTGTATTGCATGCTGATGGTCATCTGAAAGATTACAGTGGTTTACATTGATTCAACAAACTCTTTGATGCACATTGAACAAGGCATTTTCTGCATCCTGGGCCTCCAAACAAAACAGTCATGCGTATATGCCATAAAAAAAGACAGGAAGAGCATAAAAATAATAAAACTGGAGCCCTAAACATCAACAGCATTTGGCCATCCAGCAAATTTCTATGATGACACTGGTAACAGAAAATATATGCATGATGTTGCCAAGAACCAAGAAAACTGTCATATCGGCCAGCAAAACAAACAATAAATAAATAAAATAAATGGCAAAACAAGGTTCAAATACTTGTTAGGTTGTACGTTCAATAATAAACCAACTCTGATTAAACCAAACACCTGAAATAAATACTTTATGTCATTATTGAACACATGACCCAGACATTGCCATGGCAAACATTTTCATGTGTTCAATCAAAATATTTCAAAAGTATCTTATTTTTGTAGTATTTGTTTGATCAAGATGAAGCTGCTGTAAGTGGCGTTAGTCGTCGTGTGGCTTTCTGCCAGTGTTGATTAAATCACTATATATATATAACCCACCCTCCTACTTGTACATGCAAAATGACTGACAGGTTTTCTGATTGGCTAACATGTGTCCCTTTATAGGTTAAAAGTAAGTTAAATTGTGTTTTGTCTCTCTAAGCAGTTTAGGAGAAAGATCTATCTCAGGGGTGTCAAACTCAGTTCCTGGAGTGCCGGAGCTATGCAAGGTTTAGCTCCAAACCTGCTCCAACACACATGATACGCAGTTTTGAAAGACTTGATGAGTTGGATCAGGTGTGTTTAATTAGGGGTGCATATAAACTCTGCAGGGCTCCGGCCATCCAGGAATTGAGTTTGACACCTCTGATCTATCTGAAGGTAGAAAAAGAAATCTGAGAGGGAAAAAGTGACATCGTGTCAGATAAGAGGGACATTTTGTTTGTAAAACTGAAAACTGAATATTACTGTAAACCCTAATGTTGTTTCTACTTAAACAATCAAGTGATGTTGCATTTTGGTCCCAATGATTTACCATCAAAATACATAAACTTAAGATTTCAAGTGTTGTCAGCTCAAAATCATGATTAATCCTTTAAAAAAAATAGGTAATTTGCACAAATATAGTTTTGACTGTAAACCTTAAGTTTCTTTTTTTACAAGTTTTCATATGTTTACATTAACATAATTACTAAAGTGTATATGTGCATAGAGTTGTACTATTGATGTACTGCTAATTTTTTTATGACCTTTAAAGTGTGACTATAATCCACTTCCATTACAGTATAGTGTTGTAATGTTGAAGGTCACAGTATGACTGTTTTCATGACAATAAAAAGTCAAATATTAAATATCCTGGTCATTGTTATATTTCAGTTCACAGTAGTGTACACAATGCATGCAGTCTAAAATAAGTACATTGTTCAGCAGTTTTAGTTACATTTCCATGTTGAGTAAACTTAAATATATAAGTACACTTAAATCATGAATACCAAGTAAACTTGGTAGTTTAAGTGCATTAACTAAGTGCTTAGTTGGGTGAACTGAATGATTTACGTAAAGTCTACAAAACCACCATGTTAACTAAACTTAAATATACAAGTTTTGGGAGACTTTTTTCAAGCAATTTAGTTCAGTCAGCTTATTAGGGTTTTCAGTGTGCTTTTTAGCAACTTTAAACACTGTGACAGTAAGTTTAAATTGCTTGACTACTTTTTTTTTAATCAAGCAATTTAGTGACACATATATAAAAGCAAAACTGATTCAGATGCAAGTCCAGTGGTTCTCAACCTCCCTGACCCAAAAACTAGGTTATAAGGTTATTAAATGTTATATTATAATAAATGATTTATTTTAGGGTTTCAAGCCATTTCTGCATGAAAATTTTTCAACACATTTTGTTTTATCCAGTGTACAGTATATACCAAAATAACATTAGATAAAAAAGTCTTGGAAACATGAACAAATAACTCACCAATAGACTAAGAAAAAAATGTAATTACTGCACAGGGAAAACATGTTACCTCATAAACGGATATTTTTAGTATAAACTCACTTGAATTTCTGTTAGACAAGCTGATATTTAATAGCTCTAGTTTGCAGCACCACTATGTTAGCATTTAGCTTAGCTCCATTCATTCCCTAGAATCCAAACAGGGATGAATTTAGAAGCCATCAAACCCTTTTCCCTATTTAAAGATGGTTATATGGAAGAGCATTTTCCTCTCACTTCCACAACTAAGGAGTGATGATATTACTGTGCCGAGGTCAAAGTGCGAAGTGCTCTTTCACCACATTATAGCTATCTTTTTATCCGCTTAAAAAATCCCCACGTTTTATTTTGTGTCACCATACTTACTTACGTAACTAGTCATTATTTTAAACCTAATTTTCTGGAATGTTAAAATATTTTAAGCCATTTTTGGGGCCCGTTGTAAGTGTACCGAGGCCCTCTGATTGAAAACCACTGAAATAGTCAATCTGAAAGATCTGGAACACAACTGATGGCATGCCCTGATCTCCACCGACCACAACATGCTGAAATGAGCTAAGATATGCTAGAGTACCTCTGATGCGTGTTCCTCTTCCTCCTGCGATGAAGGAATTCAGTATTAAAACAGAAGATCAATGTATTTGAGTGACAGAAACAGCTACTGAGGTAGGAGGTTGTGCTACACCCAGATTGAAGTTCTCTGATCTAAAGCTACAAAAGAACAGACAGTAGAAGAGAGTTTGAGTGGATATATGTGTGTTTTTCCACAGTAAAGAAAGATCTGAAAAGTGACAGCCACTGGATAGAATTTTCACGATGTCTGCTCCTGTAATATAAGTAATGGCTGGAATGTCTGAACGGATCAAAAGAAAGAAAGAATTCAGAGAACTGAGAGAGCGCTAGAGAGCTAAGCAGCATGTCTGAGTGTAAGAGAGCAGGTGATGATCATGGAGATGGTCTGCAATGTGCAACTGAATGTGCTATAAAAAGCTCATAAAATCACAAATCTGATAGCTGGTTAGTGCACATGCTTTCACACACAGAGTAGTGCTAATGTGGTTCATGTGAGTAAATGTGGTCCACAGTATTTCTTGATCATGTGCATATTTGTGCAACAAAACTGCTATATCATTCAAAGGTATTCAGTCAGGATAATTTGTCTTTGTACTTAGTAGACTTTCTTTATTATTATTATTTTTAAGAAATGTATTAATAATGTCTGATAGTGTATATGCACATTATGCATATTTCAATAAAACAGAAGAGTAAAACACTACATTCCCTCCATCAGAAAACAAGTCTTACGTACGTAACAAAGACTTTCCCTATCTGTCGGTCACTATTAGTTATGTCGTGATGACATTGGGAAAGGACCACAACCTCAACCCTGTGATGCTGCAAATGTTAACAAGCAGGTCATAACCATCACAATTTGCTGACCAGGAACCAAAAGGTGAGTACATTGCTGCTGGAGATAGCCATGCAGTTTGTGAAAGTTACTTCACGCCTTTCCTGTTTGTTGTTTACAGCTTGGCAGTAATGATGGGGAAGCGAGCCTTCTAGAGAAGTGCACTATGAAGGCCACATCCTACCCGTAGGGAGGTCCCATGTGTAGAGACTAATATGGACTGACCCAGGCCTGGGGCAGTAATGCATGTAGAATGGACTCTGGGGCAGTTCCTACCTGAAAGTAGGAAGGGATGACTGGCAGCAGAGCCTGACTACGGGAAGAGGGAAACCATATCATATGGGATTGCCTGAAGGGCATCAAGCCATATGGAGACCCAGCCCAGTACAGGGGCTGACCGGACACGGGCAAGCTTACACCGGTACACAAGTGGACTATTCCACTGATTCTGACTGCCAGGGGTGCTGAAGAAAACTCAGGATTGGTATGCCAAGGCAATAGCATCCACTATCCAGTGGGCCAACCTCTGCCTGGAGACAGCCTTCCTTTTTTTGCTGTATTTCTGCAGGGCAGAAGTGGCCCACAGCACTGTAAGCTTTGGTGGTAAGTGCTGCTGTCAGCTTACAGGCATTGGAAGGGAGATGAGGACCAAGCAACCACAACTGCTCTCTCTTCCTGGGGAATGTCAACCCACCACATATCCACCCCACCATTGAGAGTAGTGAAAAGGGATGAGGCAGATGAGTGGCTTCTGGCTGAAAAAGGGTCTATCCGTGACTTTGTCAGCTGCTCTGGAAAAAAGATGATTGGTTTCTCAATGCAGGACAACCGTGTCCTGCACCGAGAAACCAATCATCCAGTCATCCTTGTGCCTTTTTTCCAAACATCCAGTTGCAAGGGCTTGGTGTTTTCACTCCAGCCCAATGCTTACAGCTGCAGAGTCCGATTTGGTGGTGACCTCAACCCCACTGAATCTTCATTCTCATGCTGCATTCACACCAGACGTAAATAAAGCGTTAAGTGCGAGTGATTTACATGTCAAGTCAATGCAAAGACGCGATTACACATCTTGCGGTGTGAATGGCGCGATACCAATCAGGAGCTTGCTCTAGTAGTGATTACTAGCAAGCGGAGGCAGAATTCTGAAACTATGGAGGACAAAATCATCGTCGCTGTATGTGGAGAAGCTGTACTACATATCTTCGTACTTTAATAGAAACAGGAATGAAAAGCAAAATAAATATTAGGTTCATTAAACCGAAGTTTTCCTATTAGATATACACAAAACAAATTTTACCGCATGTCTAACCACCACAGAGACTGGGAGCATCTGGCCTAAGCCCCTCCCATGACGCGAATTTTAACACGCAAATGAAGCGAGTAAAGTAAAAAAGGTTCAATCGTCCAATAACACGCGAATAGCGCGATTTATTAGCCCAAGTCGCTGGTGTGAACGTACCATTAGAGTAAGATATCTTTATCTCCCGGTGCTGCAATCAGCATCTGATCCTCCGGCACTGTACAAAATTAAGTCACTTAAATGAAATCATTTAGCAAAATCACGCTGAATTTACACAGGACATTTGCTGTGGGAGGATTAAGAGGTCCAATTTGGCGGACCCCGTGGAGAAACTCTCACTGTAATCTTCAGATCCCCTGAGCTCTGAGCACTGAGACAGGTAGAGACTGAGGGTGCCACTCTCACCCCTGTAAGAAGAGAGTGGTGAGATCGCAGCAAAGCCATGCTCATAAAGAGTTATCCAGGAGACTAGCTTCAGCATCTATGAGAAACTGCTCTTTTAGTTGAAGTTGAAAAATCAAAGTGTCTGCACCTGTCGCGTATTTATACCCATATGCACGTGGAGTTGCTCAGGCATGCAAACTTTTATTGCAGTTTTCTCTTAATGTCAGAGCAGATTGGGCCTCTCAAGTATACCCTCTATGTCATCACAGTCACTCGTAGTGACTGACACATACGGAACTACTTATGCTTTATGCTTCTTTTATATTAATATTTAATATTTTTGTGGAAACTTTTGATTCTGTGATGATTACTTTTGATCAATTGTATACATCCTTGCTCAATAAGTATTTGTAAAAATAAATTTAAATGCTCAACCTTCCTGCTTTTGACAAGAAATTAATATATAATACAGTGGCTAGTATAATAGCACTTAAGTTATGAAATTATAGTAATTATAGTATAGTATACACAGTATATTATACAGTCTGTATATACAGTATATAATACAGTACTTTATTTTACCATGTCCTTGTTACCATGAAAACAGATATTAAAGTAATGAAGAATATTAATTATCAGCAGGTATTTATTATAGTTTCAGGGTTTTTCTTAGGGTTAGTTGCACGCAATTATGCATAATTTCAAACTAAATAAGCTACATTTATGTCATGTTGTATAAATGATATGCTGATGAGCTTAAGTTCATTGCTTATGTAGATTAAATTTGGTCCAAAACACTGAAGGACTGATAGGTGCTATAGCACTGAATGGATATCTTGTGCAGTTAGAAAACAAACAAACACAGAGACAAAACCTTAAAGAAAAGAAAAAAAAACATGTATCAATCTACCTCAAGCTCTCTGAGTTCTTCTTCCTCCTAGAGGGGAGAACAGACTGAATGAGATGAGAGGAATGTGAGAGCAAAAGCTGAAGAGAGCAACATGAGAGACACATGCAACTGAAGAAACAGGTGGAGACATAAGAAAGAGGCTGGCGGGAGGCAGCTAGAGGAGAGAAGTCAAACAGGAGGTTAGAAGAAAGAATGAAGGAGGAAAACGACCAAATGTGGCCAAATGAGGGTGAAAAATGCAAATCACAAATACAACAACAACAGAGATAGAGAGACACTGCTCATCAAACCCAAGTTACCTCAGACACCAAATCCTCTTCTGCCTAGGAAAGAAAACCAGATGGGGAGAGAGAAGAAGGGATAGAAAAAAGCTTTTAACTTGCTGAATTTGGACAAAAGAAATAGAATGGAATTCAGTACTTTTGTGTTCAAAACCAACAGACTGGGATTAAACAGCAGGTGTGCTATCTGTTATCAGTCAGTACTTATATTATAATAAAACATCATATACATACAGTACACTCACATTAAGCGGGATGTACTTATAGCAAACCTCAACTGCTTGATTGCTATACCATCCAAAAATATTCATTATACTATTGTCCAGCTATTATAGTTGAATGTATAATAAATCCTACATACATGTTCTATATTATGCTTACTAAAGCCATACGCTTAATAAAAATATCAATATAGTACAGGAATTTTATATAAATATAGAAGTGGGGATTAAATATCAGAATGGTGTCTGATATTTAATATCAACATAAAAGCAAATTTAAGCAAAAAAGTGCATTACTACTATTAGACTACATAATTACTGATGTTGATTAGACGACAACATGATTTAAATGACCAATAAGCTTTGTTAATGGTGACCGGTTCTGTGACTGGTGCTTATTTAGTCTGCTAAAGTTAGCTAGTTTATGTTCCTTTATAAGACAATGCATTTTACAAAATTCAGTACTTGTATTTTTGGTTGGATCTATGGAACAGCCAAGTAAAAGGCTTTAAAAAAAAAAAGAAAATGCATCCATCACACCTGTAAGGAAAAGGGATAAGGAAAATAAAGCACAGGCAAAACACAATGCAAACGAGTCGCCTTCCAGGAGAAATGCTTTAAGTAAGTGACTGATTGTGAGAAACTATGGAAGTCCGTTTCCACCACTGAGTAAAAAATTTAAAAAAAGGTTAAACTATCATCTTTTTTTCTCACAATTACGTGATACAAACTCGCAATTCTGACTTATTTTCTCATAAAAAGTCGCAATAACTTTCTTTATTTTTTATTCAGTTCCTGAAACGGCTTCCACAAGAAACAGATGGGAGACATTAAAAAAAAAAAAAAAAAAAACATAGATGCAAAATAAACACTTAGAAATAATAAGAATGTTGTCAGAAAGATGAGAATGGTAAAGTGGTAAAGAGAATAGTAAAGTTAAAAACACACTCCAAATCTACGATCTAGAATAAGAATCACCTCTGAGACCAGATGGTCGTCCTCAGCCTGAAACAACGAATGCGAATATTAGCATATTCTTTAATGATCTTTCTGACAAGCGGTTAATTGCATTTTTGATGAGAAATCAATTAAATAATACTACCACTTATAAAAAAGAAAATCAATTAAATTAAATTTTAATAAAAAAAATTAAAAACAGTGTTCTCACACTTTTCTATGACATTTGACATTTGTTCATGATTCCTGGATCTTTCTTATATATATATATATATATATATATATATATATTATAAACAAAGGTGGGACTTGTGGGCAAGGTCTGTTCTATACAGACTCTCAGCACAAGGAATAACTATTAAATATTGGAAAATTATAAATAATAAATATGCATTGAATGTATGTATTTGTTTGTTTGACTAGTTTTCATGTCTTTTCTAGGCTTGTAAACCATAATTCTCTGATATTTCCAGGATTTCCATGACCAAGAGAATCCTGAACAACTCCAAACACATTTGCAGAGAAACAGCTGTCCCTCCGACTTGTGATACACACATTTTTGGGCAAGAGCAGTTTGATTGGGTGAAGGAAGCATACTGGAGTCCAATAAACCAGAAGCAACTATGAATGTCACAGACTAACGTAAATCTAACATAAAGTATAAAGACTAAGGCCGTTGTTGTTAAAATTGCTTCTTAAGAGACAAGAAAATTTCAGTCTTACCCGGTCCTCGTCCCCTTCCTCCTGCAGGAGTGAGTCACAAAAGAAAAGAAATGGCTCAGTTAGAATAGTAATATACCTATAGAATTAGTCTTAAAGGGATAGTTCACTCAAAAATGAAAAGTATCCTGTCTTTTACTCATCTTTAAAGCATCCTAGGTGTATGTGACTTTCTTTTGTGAGACAAATCCAGTCATCTAGTAATATAATAAAAATAGTCCAGACACCTCCAAGCCTTTGAATGGGTTTAAATGGGTGATAGCTGTTACACTTTGGAAGACGTGAGAAAACATGTGCTAATTCGTAATAAAACGTCCCTCACATAGCTTTGGGGGGTGAATAAAGTCGTCCTGTAGCGAATCCATGCATTATTGTACAATAAATATTCATATTTCAAACTTAATAAGCACTTTTTTCTCACGTCTGCTGTCTGTAGAAGCCGGATGCAGTCCCGGTGGATGTCGTAGGACACATTATGCTGCGTGATTAGTGATGAGCATAGACAAAACAGAACGCTAGTCATCAATTAGAAGAACAAACTGAGAATTTGGAAAATGTAGGAGGATTTCAATATAGTAAACAAACGTTGTTGCATAAATCTTACGTCTGCTGGGACGGTTTCATTTCAGCAGACATGAGACAAAAGTGCTTATTAAGTTTGGTATATGGATATTTATTAGGGATGTAATGGTATCAAAACTTTACGGTACGGTAATACCTCGGTATGAATGGCACGGGACGGTATTTATTGAATTATTTACAGGAAAAACAAAACTAATGAAGAGACTCACAGCAGAAGAGTTACAACTAAACACACCCCTAACCACCACCTATGACGACGATATCATCGTCCATCGTACGATGCCAAATTGGTCAACATCGCCCAACCCTATATTTAATGCACCCCAATTCTCAATATAACTGTTTTCACTGATATTTTTAATGGTTCTGTTGTCAGAAAAAATGGAATGAATATGAATTGACTGAAGTGACAGAAATGCACACCATTATAAGGTAAAATAGAGTTAGAAGCAATATCTAATTTAACTAAAAGTCCTGCTCCTCTCATCCACTCGCAAAACGCAGAGAGAGGCACATCTGACTGCCGAGGGGATCGGAGGACTCACAGTGTCTACTGATAAGGATTACTGGAGAAGATATCAAGCCGACTGAACAGGTCCTACTCCGGTTCTTCAGCTCTGTGTGAGGTGAGAACACGGGAAGAAACCGGTTCAACACAAAGGCTATAAAACCTAGCGAACGTGTTAGGGGTCGCCCCACCCAAGGCAAGGTGACAGGCTGGAGCCACTTGGACCCGCAGCGAGCCACGCTTCCAAGCCCACCTCGGGACTCAATCGTGAAGCCAATGCTAAAGCGGTCTCATATGGAGCAGCCCTAATGAGACTAACGCTGAAGCTGCTGCCATATGCCCCAGGAGCCTCTCAAATTGTTTCAGTGGGAACCTTCCTGTCCTTGAACGTATTCAAGCAGGTCAGCAGAGACTAAGCACATTTCTCTTCGAGGCGTGCTGTCTGGACGACCAAGTCCTACCGAGAAAAGAGATCCTCTGCACCGGACAGAGTTTGCTCTTCTCCCAGTTTGCTCTTCACCTCAACAGGCTGAGGTGTTGTAACACCATGTCCCTGTGTTCGCACAACTGAGCTCTGGACTGTGCTAGTATTAGCCAGTCGTTGAGGTAGTTGATACGAAACCCTTTCTCCCTCAGAGGAGTCAGGGCTGCATCGGCCACTTTGGTGAACATACAGGGCGACAGGGAGAGCCCAAGAGGCAGGATGCGGTACTAATATGCCTAACCTTCGAACGCGAATCTCAGGAATGGCCTGTGTCGTGGAAGGATTGAGACATGAAAGTATGCATCCTCCAGGTCGATTGCTGCACACCAATCCCAGGGACGGATGCATTCAGAAATGCTTTTCTTGAACGGAAGCCTGCGGGTTACCCTGCCAGGAGGTAGAAGCCTGAGGACACAGTTGCATTGCAACAGAGCTCTCCACCTGGGGGACCCCCGTGTAGCCCCGAGCTGCACCACCATCAAGGGTGGTGAAGGAGGATGAGCCGCTCGGCCGCTTCCTGGCAGTGAAAGGTGCCTTCCACGATTGAGTCAACTCATCATGCACATCCGGGAAGAAAGGTACCGGAGTGGGTCTCTGCGTGCCGGCACGAGCCACACCCAAATCCCGACCCCCTTAGCAGCCCGGGCAAGCATCGCAATCAGCTCAGGATCAGTATCCGGAATTGTTGAGCTGAGCTGTACTCTCCTCTCAAAGCTGGTTATCAACATCCGGCACCATTTCCGGTTGACCGTGCAGTCCCAATGGGAACTCCATCAGTGTCGAAGTGCATGTGACAGGGGGCGCTCCCCGAGGAGAGTTCCTCACTGTCACCGTCAGGCCTGCCCTCTCTTCCCCAGAACCGGAAGCTCCACGTACGCTGCCAGCGCGAACTCCAGTATGCGGAAGAGGAAATGGGGGCTTCCCCACCGGCCATGTAATTGAGCCTTGTCCGCAACTCCGAGATGGTCATCTTCCCACAAGAGGAACATGAACCATCCACGAACACCGCTCTAGCATGCTCGATGCCCAGGCATGTTAGACAGTGTTCATGACTGTCCGCTGGCGCCAGGTAACGGCCACATCCAACAACGCACGGATGGTAGGACATCCTCGAAAGGAGCGTCTTTGAAAAGACGTACCACCCGTGAGCACTCTTTTAGCTTTGCTCTTTTGTGAAAGGCTGAAGCCAACAGGCTTCAGCTTTTCTCCGTCGTTGTGCAGAGTAGAATGGCTTCAGGAATGTTTGCATGAACTGCTTGGCTCCGAAGCGAAAAGCTAATGAAAGCTAGATCGGCTGACCTACTTATACTCGCGCTGCGATTGGGTTCAGCTGATCCTAATCAGCGTATGCCAATGAAAAACATTGTCGTGTTTATATACACGCAGAGTTGTTTTGGCATCTCAAAGCAAGATTCCTATTCGTCGCTCACCGACGTGACGTCGAAGTGACCGACTGAAAGGGAACAAACATTTCTCAGAAGACCTATCATTTTATCGAGTCATGCGACCACGGTAGTATCGGAAAAATTTGCTATTGCGGTACAACGGTATTTATTTATAAAATTAATATTTATTGTACAAAAACACATGGATTTGGCACAGGAGGACTTAATTGAAGTCACATACACCTAGGATGCTTTAAAGGTGAGTAATCTTTAATCTCTTTAATCATTGTTTTATTACTATTACAATTATTTTTAATAGTACAATTAAACATTTATAATAGTTGTAAGGTAAATCAACCTAATAAAACCACACTGGAACACACATATAATTATATAATTATTTAACAATATAATTGAGGATTAAGTGATTACATGTTTTGTTTTAATTATAATACTCACTATCCAAAACTATTTATTCAAATACATCCGAAACATATCTATCTATCTATCTATCTATCTATAGTTATGTTGTTACACCGTGACCAAAACATACAGAACTGTTTCAGCAGTTCTTACCTGCTCTTCCTCCTCAGCTGCCTTTCTCTATCAAAAAGAAAGTTAAATATTAAAACGAGCAAATCTATACAACAATCTAGCAAGTCACACTGTCAACCGGAAAGACTAGCAAGAATCAAACTACAAGAGAGGAGACAGTAATGCTGACAGTTAGATATTAATTTCAGTTGCATGGGAGAGAACCTGCATTAAAAAAAACCTGGAGGTTAATAGATGAAGCAAAGGATGAGATTATACGGAAGAAGAATGAGCTGCTATGGGAAAACAGGTGATGTTTGAGAAGGAATGAGGGTTAAGCAGGAGTTTTGATGGTCAGTTACACTCTCTTCGTCTTCTTCTGCCGGTTCCTCCTCGTCTGCGTTCTCTTCTTTAGCATCCGTCTCTGCCTTCTTGTCTGGATCGTCTTCTTCCAGCTCTGCTGTGTGCGCATCTCCATTCTGCTCAGCCTCTACGATTTCTTTTTTCTAGAAGAACAAACAGTACATCCCAGGAAAAGAGAAATTAAAACTGTTTGGACAGTACAGGATCTGCTAAGGCACTGTCATAAGGCACCATGGGTTCCTATAGGTCATTTTAGATCTGGACCCTCAGGATGAAAACAGGCGTTAGTTAATGAACTGGAGGAACATTCAGTGAGAAAGAGAAGAAAGACAAGAGAGTATTAGACAATGGGAATGTTGCCACGCTACATGTAAAATGGACATTATCAAACAAAATCCATTCTTCTTTCAAGGCACTGGAAGAAAAATGTTTCCCTCAAACAAACATTAAAGTAATAGGGTTATAATTACATAGTTGTATATACAAAATAAACTACTTGAGTGCAAATTTAAAAAAAACTACTTAACTTTAAATGAGTGAGAAAGCATGCCAAATTTAAAGGAATAGTTCACCCAAAAATGACATATCTGTCATAATTTCCAAACCTGTTCAAATTTCTTTGCTCTGCCAAACACAAAGTATGGGGGGAAAAAAACTATGGAAGTCAATGATTTTCAAAATATCTTTCACTGTGTTGAGCAGAAAAAAGAAATCCATAAAGGTTTTGGAACTACTCAAGGGTGAGTAAATGATGACAGAAATTTCATTTTTGGGTGAACTGTTCCTTTAAATGTGATTAATAACACAACACAAATGCAGTAGATTAACAGGAATAGCATGCTACCTGTGGAAAGGTTTATATGAAGCTATGTTTGGAATGGAAATGTAATTTGTTTAAGACATTTCACCCAAATATAAAAATCCTCATTTACTCATCCTCATGTTGTTCCTTACCTGAAGGAGTTACTTCCTTCTGTTGAACGCATGAGAAAATATGTTGAAGAACCAAACAGTTGCTGGTAGCCACTGACTTCCAGTCAATGGTTACCATCATTCTTCAAAATATCTTCTTTTGTGAACAACATGAGGGTGAGTAAACTGTGAGTGAAGTATCACTTTAATATTAGTTAACTACATAACATGCACTAACGGCCAACAATACTAAAATATTTATTAATTGTAGTCATTGTTAATTTCTAAGTGTAATCAAATAATCTGTTAACATTAATTAATGCAGTGTGAACTATAATGGACGACTGTATTTTTATTAACTTAAGGTTAAACTCTGCATATACTAACCCAAACATAGCCTAAGTGTTAAGTTAGGTTATAATAGACAGGTGAACAAAAAACCCAGAGATTCGGAAAAAAAAGTAGATGAGGGGCATACAGTGCAGTGTTGATATGTCTGGAAAACCACTGAAAGTGAATATCAGTTAAATATGATTTAAAAAAAAAATTTTACTGTTGTGTCATCATCAAGATGTTCCTCTGTGGCAGATCCGTTATGAAGCTTTTGTGCATTTTCAGCTTGTTGTGCCTCCTGCACCAAGAGAGATTTTTATTAAAACAGTGGAGAACCAATTTCATCGCTGTTTGCAAGGGAAAGTTTCACCAAAATGGCTCAAAAAAAGAGAGGAAGAAAAAAGATGTACAGAATTCTACACTCTCACAAGCAAGTTAAGAGGTTTGAGATATTGCAGTTATTTGATTTGGCTTTTCAATGACAATGCATATGAATTATTCCATAAGATTTAAAACCCAAGATTTTTACCCTACTTCTGTTTTCTCTATTATTCCAACATTTGATAATGTCATTTAAACATCTACAGGATAGCCAAGGCCTAAAATGGTACCAAATATATATTTTTTAACATTCATGTCAAACATGAAAAGAAAACACACAGAGATACAACCTTAGATCCTGGTGGAGGTGTCAGACCCAAGAATTCATAGACCGTGTTGTCCTCTTTGGCTTCAAAGAACGTTTCATAGTCCTGCAATTTACAAAACTATTATTGGCATTTTACAGCAATTAAGGTAGCAACACATTAATGTAATTTCTGTAAAATTCAAAAGAAGCTATTAAACAGAATGCTCCTGCTGCTTTTTTAATTGGTGTAGACTTATTTGCACTATATTAAAAATCTTATGAAGCAGTGAAACAGGTCTACGTTTTTAAGCCATTATTCACTACTTCTGTGGTATTTGCAAACAGTTCCCTGTGTGAAATGAACACAAATAGTTTAAAAAGACATGAAATACAACACACAGCTTGGCTCATTGTGTATTCAACAGAAATAAGAAAGATATTGTCACAGACCGCACCTCTGTGGCCCTCTCTGTTCGCCGGCAGCGGGAACCTTCCCCGGAATACTAGTTCCCACCCGGACTCTTTAGGACCACGTACCTCGGCGTTTCGCGCCGCGTTTTCCCGCCAAAGGAGACTATTTAAACTCGGACTTGTGCACGAACTAATCGCGAAGTCTCGATTTGCCCCGGCTGTCGTTTCCGAGCGTTTACTACCATTGTTTCTGTCTACCCGTGTTTGATTTTCTGCTTGTTGTTTGTTTCCGCCATTTTGCCGCCTGTCCCGACCTATTGCCTGTTTTCTGACTTCGATTAAGCCTTATCCTCCACTGTATTGTCTGCCTTGTGTTTACGACCCACGCCTGTCTGACTACCCAATAAATATTGTTGCTTATGGATCCACAAGAGCCCCGAGAATCATTACAATGGTGTTGTGGATTTGGGCAAAGGTGAATTAAATACATCTCAAAGTAGTAACTTTATAATTTTCTTCCCTGCTGTGTGTGTGAAACGGAGAAACCGTTGTCTGTCTCATCAAAAGAAAAGTGTCAATTTGTTTCTTTTTTTTTATTATCTTGTCTCTGGAATTTTCCACTGACATAATAAATGTGCTGCACAGCATTTTTCCCGCTGTTAGACCAAGGTGCACACATCTGTTTTTGCATACATTAATGTTGGTTATAACTTGACAGTCCAAAGTAATTGCAGTGATTTGGATCTGTATATACGTTTGTAATTATTGTCTTTTAATCGTCATCTGGTATTGGTGTTTGTATATACAATTTAAATACAAACCATATAGTTTAGTTTCTAGTAGCCTACACTACCTTACAACTTAGTGACTGTCACTACAGGGTGGTGATGTAGCTTTCTAGCTACACTACATTTTAAAAGTTAATTTTACACTTCATTTTAAAGTTAATAACCCAAGTTGTCCCTAATAGATTCTATATTTTCACATTTATCTTTAACTAATGTGTATATATTGTTCATTACTTTTTATGGCGGTTCAGTAGTGTTTAGTAATTTAGGTGTGGGTGATCCAAAAACAGTATGTTGGTGTTATAAGGGCAATCTGCTAGCTACATCCAAAATTGCTAGTTTAAAAAAGCCCTGCATTTAGTT
>JAUYWG010000050.1:2599813-2628893 GCA_034779775.1 Enteromius afrohamiltoni | reverse complement strand
TTACGACCCACGCCTGTCTGACTACCCAATAAATATTGTTGCTTATGGATCCACAAGAGCCCCGAGAATCATTACAGATATATAGGCTATACAGGTTTTGAGCAAAAATAATGTGGAAGGAATGTAAATTATGACTGGATTTTTATTATTTTAGAATCAATCATCCCTTATAGACCTGAATGATGAAGCTAAACAAAATTTTTATAATTAAATTAAAAGCGTTTTAATATAGCTTGGAAAATTAATTTATGTAAAGATTCTGATTTTAAAATTATAATTCTGCATATAATTTTGCATTTTAACCTGGATAAACAAAACACCTTCAGTCTTGACTGAGATTAATGTTAAGAAGAGCAGGTACTTACCCCGCAATACATCTCCTCGTTGAAAATCTGTGGAGGAAGAGGAATTCCATTGGTGGGCTTCTTTTCTCCAGGGACATTTTCCCTCATCCACATCCGGTTTTCCTCATTTGAAGCAATGTCAAGCTGTGTGTAATCGATTTTAAGTGCCTCAAGGAAGCCAACAACATCTTGCTGTTTCTTTTTGATCTGTGGAATATATAATAACATGAATCCCAAGACAAAACCTTTACAAAATTTTTGCGAAATCCAAATTCAAATCCCATTCCAAATAATAAATGTTGAGCTGTACTAGATATCTTATAACAATGATAAAACCAATGTTAAAACCATGCTTCATTTACATGTCAAATTATTACATAAAAAAAAATTACATAAAAAAAGTTATGGCATGTACCTCTGGACCCATACCCAACACTGCATAAAAAGAGTAAACACTGTAAAAAAATCCATTAAGTTTACTGTAAAAAAAAGCAGCAGCTGTGATTCCCTAATTGTACAGTAAAAAAATATGGTAACAACTTTTCAGGTTTTACGGTTGTCCATTAAATACCGTAATTTAAAAACTGATATAATGGTAATGTACCAACTTATTAAAGTGCCGAAATCTGTTTTGTACCTTTGAAAATGCAAATGCAGGTATTGATGAGAAAGTCACATGATGAACCTAAGCCCATCACAAGCAGCTTTTAAGTGTGAACATATATAGAAGGTGATCAGCGTCATTCACACAAACACTAAACACCATCATGGTGAAACTCATTTAATTTAAATATGTAATAAACATTAATTCAACAACATTAAATGTAACATACAATTCTAATAGACATAACTGATGAGAAGAAACATAGTTATTTCAAAGAAAAAACATCAAATTTAAACCAAATTTGAAATGTAATGCAGGGAATTCTGGGAATGGCAGTTTACGGTTTTATACTTGTCTAAAAAGGTTTATAACAAAAATTGTTTTGTTGAACTTACTTAGATACTGTTAAGTGAACTGAAGAAACAATTTTACCTTGTAAAATGTTGTGCAATTTCCCAGCAACCACGGCAGCGTGAAAAAAATGGTAAACAATATTTTAAAATGATCACTGCTCTATGCCTATATTTTACTTGCTAAATGTATGCTGCTGATGTTGTCACTGTTAGTGTAATGGACGAGACGCGGACGTGTGGATCCCTTTGCAAGCTTTTTATTTAAGGACGTGGTACAACAGGCAGGGTCAGAAAATGGCAGACAGGAGTGGTGAAGGCAAAACACAAGAATCATTCAGATGGGTAGCAAAGGTCGGGCAATCAGCAAACAACAAAATCCAATAGGCAAAGACAAAGAGAGATACCCAAAACCAGGCAGAGATCGGTACATAGGAGAAATACACTGAAAACACAACTAGAGCATCCCTCCAGGGTGGAGCAGGTGGGACAGAGGCCCACCAGGGCCGTGATTAGGCATGACAAGGACTCCAATACGGCCTCCTTAGCCATGACAGAGCAGGACCAGAGGTCAATGGCGACCCTTATGGCTGAAACAGGGCAGGACAGGGGTTCAACAGCCTCTGTGGGCCATGACTAGGAATGATCAGGACTCTGAGATGGCTTTCATAGTCATGGCAGGTTAAGACGAGGGTTCTATGGTGGCCCTTCTGGCTGTGACGGGGCAGAACAAGCGTTTAACAGCCCCTGTGGCCATGACAGGGCAGGACAAGGACTCAGAAATAGCTTCCATAACCGTGACAGGGCAGGACGAGGATTCAATGATGGCCTCCGTGGCCATGACAGGGCAGGGCAAGGACTCAGAAACGGCTTCCATGGCCATGACAGAATAGGACGACGGTTCTAAGGCGGCCCTTCTGGCGATAGCAGAGCAAGTCGAAGGTTCAACAACCTCTGTGGCTGTAACGAGATGTGACAAGGGCTCAGAAGCAGCCTCCATAGCTGTGGCAGGACAAGGCGAGGGCTAAATTGTGCAAACTGATAGTCCTGGGGGTTGTGCAGCCACCAGCGGAACCTCAGGAGAATCTACGGCCGGAGTCGACATCTTTGGAGGTTGTGCAGCCACTGGTGAAACCTCGGGGGACTCTACAACATCAGCCTACACCTCTGGGGCCAGTGCAGCCACTGCCAGAACCTCCAGAGGATCTACAGCCTGAGCCGATACCACTTGTGATTCTGGGGTGGACTTCGGAACACACTCAGGGGGAAATGTAGTTTCTGACGCAGGTTTGTGGGTAGATGGGGCCTCTGGAGCACAGTGTGCAGCCCACACACACAAAATGGCGACCATCATGACTGGATGCACCGAGGAGAGAGGCACAGTCGCTGTGGGGGAGACCATCTGCCCTCACTGACATTAGTGGGGGGTCCGCTAAACTGAACACCTATGCCCTGGGAATGCCTTGGTGTCTTCATGTGCATCACACACGATGCCGGGGTTCACTGGCACAGCATCCATGGTGGCTGAAAACTGGGGCTTGAGTTCCGCCTTGGCTGAAGGCTCGGGTGTAGCAGCCATCTTATGTAGTGGCTCGGGGTTGGTGGCCATCTTGTCCTGTGGCTCTGGGTCGGCTGCCATCTTGTCCTGTGGCTCTGGGTCGGCTGCCATCTTGTGCTGTGGCTCTGGGTCAGCTGCCATCTTGTGCAGTGGCTCTGGATAATCAAAGGAGACTTTCTTTAACTCTGGCAGATTGGAGCTGACATGACGTGACTCTGGCTAATCTGAGGTGTCGTGGCATGGCTCTGAGAGATCTGACGGGACGTGGCGTAGCTTTGGCAGAACAGTGTTGACGTGACGATTGGTGCTGACTTGACCTGACAGGTGAGGATTAGCATTAGCTTGGCTTGGCATATGCAGATCTGTAACAACTTGACTTGAATAATAAAGTGCTATGAAACCTTTACTTTCCTGGTGTTGATGGGTCGTGGATTGACTTGGCTACCGAAGACCAGCGACGAATTGACTCAATTTATGATGATTGACCATGGCTCGACTGGGCTTGTAGGGATCTGCTGTGGATGGACTTGGCTCTTAAAGATGGACTATAACTTGACTCGACTCCTCGAAGGCAACTGTGATGTCCGCCATTTTGAGATTGCACTCCGGTGCGTCCACCATTTTAGCTGTAATCGTGACGCTAGAATCACATTTCCCAACAATCCCCACAGTAAATGAAGACCCCTGCACAACAGAGCACAATCCAAAAACATGATGAACGTGGACCCCAGCGTCTGAGACCTGAGGGGTTTGTGGATGCCGTTACAAAAAAACTCTATTAAAATGATGTCCGGTAAATCCGAATAATTAGCAATGGCCAGAAACGATTGGATATGAGAAAGTCTCCAGAGAAAGTGTACCTTGTTTGAGGGCAAATAATGTCCTGGTGGTGTCCATATCTGACCTGAATCCATCAGAAAAGCTGCTGGGACTTTATGTGGCTGAGTATTCTGTAACGGACAAGACTGGGACATGTGGATTCATTTGTGAGCTTTTATTTAAGGATGTGGCACAACAGGCATGGTGGAGGCAGGAGTGGTGAAGGCAAAAAACAAGAATAATCCAGATGGGTAGCAAAGCTCGGGCGATCAGCAAACAACAAAATCCAATGGGCAAAGACAAAGAGAGATACCCAAAACCAGGCAGAGATCGGTACATAGGAAAAATACACTGAAAACAAGACTACAGCAATAACACAGGGAAACGCTTTGTACGCTTTGGAGATAACACGGGGGCAGAGACTGAACAGGGGAATCACTGAAACTGTGGGGAACACACTTCACAATAAGAGTCCTTAGAGTACAATGCAGAAACAAGACAGGGCTAACACATAACGGTCCGGGGTGGAGTGCCCTCTGGTGAAGCACGAGGGCACTCTGGCTGGTCATCCTAACAGTTAGCTGTTATAACTGAGTTATTTTATGAGTGTACTTCAGTTAATTGTGAATTGTATGCTTTAATGATTGATTGATTTATGAGTTGTCACATTTTAGGTGTACCACAATATGCTTTAACAAATGTTTTGCTTGTTTGTTTGCACTATTCACATCAATTTGGATTTTGCGCTACTTATTGCTTTAAAATTTACAAAATATAAGTGCATTATTTACTGCAAAGTGTAAATTAAACGTAGGTTTTTGACATTTACATATGCAAGTGCAGATGTCATTCTGCTCTATATGTGTGCAAAAGTGTCGATATCTGTTTAATATTTCTGCAAAAAGCAAAAACTGCTAGAATTTGGTCTAATTATTTTCAACTTGCTAACCCTTATGAAAATCAACCATGGTTTTATTATAGTAAAATTGCAGTAACCATGTTTTTTGGCATATTGACTACCATTTGTATAACCATAACTACCATGGTTAAACTATGGTTAGTTTTGCAAAAGCATAATTAATTTGTTACCATAGTTTAACTATTGCAATGTTTTTGTTGTTGTTGTTTTATTTGTAGTAAAACGATGGTTCATTTTTGTAAGGGAAAAGATTGTATCAAAGTATCTTGTTTCATGAAAACAAAATTAGATCATTCGCACTGGCAAGTGTCTCTAAAAACGCACAAACCAATAAATAAACATATTTTCGAGCAAACGAAATCAATTCTGTAAGTTTGATGTTTAAAGGAATAGCTGCAGCAGTCTGGAATGTGATCTCAGAGATATTTAAGGAAACTGGCGGAGCTGCTACTGTTATTAGGTCACTCGGGGAAATTTAAACTGACTTGAGTTAAAACTTATTTATTTATTTAAGAGTTTAAAACACATCCACCGCTGATTACTGCTAATATGCGATCGATAGATTCATCCGCGGTCTGAATAAAACGCAATCAAAGCGACCTGTTGAACTACAACACACTTGCTGTCCAGATTCTTACCGCCGTCGATCCCGAGGAGGATGCCAGGAAGATTTTAATGACCATTTTGTGGCAATGCAAAATAAATGATTAGTAAATAAAAAGTGTTTAAAGACACCGCGGTCCACTGGAAAGCACACGACGCTGCTGCCTCGGCTCGAGCCTCGCGGTGTCTATTTCTGTCCCCGGCGCATCATCGTGTGGCGGGATTGGTGCGTTTGTCCCCCTGCTGTCTGAGTGATTGGCAATTTCAGCTGTCCGTCCACATCAGGAGCTGCTAAAGTTAGTGTAACGACTTGCATATATGGACAGGGATGCTGTTTTTTAAGAAGCGTGTTATTTGTAAACCTGTAAACAAAAAAAATGTTTTAAACAAGTGTAATATTGCTAATAATCACTGTTAATACAGTTTTTATTATATGGTGTGATCGTCATCTTATGATAAAATGAAACATTCCAAAAGATTTAAACTGGAAAGTTCCCACACTCTCAGGGTTGTTGTCAAGGGAACAGCAGAGAATGTTGTCCTGGGCCCTGTGATGATGGGGGAGCCACTGAGGTCTTTTAGAGTATGACCTCCTGACTAGGCCTAGGAAGAGAGGGCCTAGCTAGCTCACGGGTTAAGGACGTCGTAGCGGCTTAAGCGTGTGTGGTTTTGTGGTTAGTGCATGGAGTTTCAAAACTAAAGAGATATTCTTTATAAAAGTTAGTATAAATTCTGCTATAGTGTATTTGTAAATAGAATAGAATCTATTTACTCTTCGTGTCAGATGGCAATAAAAAATCCTGCTATTTTCACTAAGTCTAAACAGAATCTATTGCTATTTGCACTTAGTATAATGTATATCACTAAGAAATATACTAGTTTGACCTCGTGCAGATAGCTGGTAGATTATGAACAGCAGAGATTGACAACAAGTCAAGATTGATCAAACAGTGCTGGGTGAGAATAGTCTCATCTTGCTGGGATACGCTGGACATGAGGAGAACACAGGAAATGCTTCATGATTATTGAACATGCTGGAGATGAGGAACGGTGCTACAGCTTTTTATGTGTCTTAGTGTCAAAGGAACTTTGATAAACTACTAAAGGTTACTAAATTGTGATTTCATTGTGACCTACAAATGTAGCAAACGCCTGAGACCCAGTTGTCCATTTGCTTACCTTGTTGTCGGCTGATTGAAATGATGGACTGTTTAATTTCCACTCATGATCTACGTAATTAAGACAAGCATTCATGCATCTGCCAAGTGTATGTAATTACATTTTTATAGTGCAAAGGCTTAAAAATATTCCCATTTATTCCACAAGGCACTTTATTGCACAGCACATTTTGTTTTTACTGATGAAATATTCTGGCTATATTTTACATTTAAGTATGTTCTTTAATTTACTTGGTTTGATGCCATTTTGTTTTTATTCTTGTCTTTTTACAGACCAAACTTAAGTATAAATTGGCTTTTAGCTCATGGATGAAAAGATATCACAGCTGCACAAGCTACAAATAAAGAAAAGCAAGCAATGCAGGTAAGAAGGAAAGTGCGGAGAAAGCGGTGTCAGTGAACAGTTCATTTTAATTAGCTCTTATCATATTTCACCCTTATTTGATGGTGCCTGGAAAAAATGGCATTACATTAAAATATAATTAATTTGCTGCTGTAGTCTTGCTTTTACAATATACAATATATCAGAATGTCAGCTCCTGGCCTGCCACATCTTAAAAGATTAATAAGCATTACAATGACATTTTAACACATTGCATAGTACAAATACAGTGTCAGGAACATCTTGATTTCTGCGATGATTACACATACTTTTTAAAATCTTATTTAGGACATTAACTGATCATTGCAAACCGGAGTTAATTAAGGAAATAAGATTGGAAGTGTGGGTCGTACATGCGACCTGGCATTTAAATGAAGGCTAACAGAAAGCTTGGTTACTAACATATCTATTCCTCTAATTAAAAGATGTCTTTGTGTGTTATTAGTTTATTAATTAAATCGGACAAAATTTAATGAAGAAATACAGACAGTGAAAAAAGTGTTTTCATTTGCATGTTTATTAATGCATGGACATTTTTCTTCGAAAAACAAAAATCAATAAATACGTATCTGTAACACTGACAAAAAAAATACAATCATGGTACACGTAATAAATAAAAATAAAATAAATCTTCTGCTTCGTTTGAAATTACAACAAACATTAAAAAAGTGTTTAGTCTGTTAGGAATGTTTACATATCAGCATTTACTAACTAAATGCAAATAAAAACTCATTAAACAAGAATTTGTAAACGGTGAAAGATAAAATTGTTTTTCGGCAGACTTAAACCAATGAACGCTGAACGGCATTAAAAGTGAGAAAAAAACAACAACAGACCAACTGGTTTGAACCATTCATCAACAAAATGTACAAAACAGTTTTTGTTTTTTTTACACAGTGGACTGAAACAAACCTGTACGAAAAATTCAGTGACTGAGTATTCTTGTAGATATAACACTGTTAGATTAACTGACAGCGTGTAGAATGATAGCCACAACCTTGTTGCAGACAACCAGCCAGCACGTGATTCCAACACCACCTGAGATGAAGCAATAAAAACACTTCAAACTATTAGATTATTTCATAAGGACAGCATGCGAATCATGCATTTAAAGGAATAGTTCACCCAAAAAATGAAAATGATCCTGTCTTTTACTCATCTTTGAAGCATCCTAGGTGTACGTGACTTTCTTTTTTCAGACAAATCCAATCGGAGTTATAATAAAAAATAGTCCAGACCCCTTTGAGCCTTTGAATGTGTTTAAACGGGTGATAGCCGTCCCACGGAAGACGGGAAATAACGTGCACATATTCATAACAGAATGTCCTCCTGTAGCGAATGCATGTGTTATTGTATGCTAAATATCCATTTTTCAAACTTAAGCACTTTTCTCTCACGTCTGCTGTCTGTGGAAACTGGAAGCAGTCCCGGCGGATGTTTGCGTCACGAGTGCGCCTCGGTTTGAGCTTCTAATTCATGACGTTTTGTTTTGTTTTCTCAAAGGCTCGAAGGGGTCTGGCCATTTTTAATTTGAACTCTGATTGGATTCGTCTGAAAGAAGAAAGACACATGCACCTAGGATGCTTCAAATGTGAGTTTCTTTTATTTTTTAGCCAGCTCCATCATATAAAGGTGGACATACCTGCAATTCCAGAAGGAAAGGCTACTAGTCTCTCCAGTGGAGCAATCCATTTACTGGGCACCACTGTGACCGGGTCTGCATAATACTTCAGTATGAGTGAGATCATGAGGGCCGCCTAACAACAGACAGCAGAAAACAAAGAAAATGAACAACTGATCCATTACAGCCAGACACATGAATCATACATCAATTTGAAAAGTTCCTCACCCACCTGAAGAATGTAAAATACGATATTTACAACCCATTTAATTTTTGCCTGTTGTGCAGTTCTTGATTTGACTGTAAAAAAAGAAAGAAAGACAGACAGACGTAAGAATATAAGCAACATTTCTGTCCAGTCATGGTTTCCTTAAAAAAAAAAAAAAAAAAAAAAGTGCCCAGCTCAGAACCTGCCTCTGTAATTTCCTAGTAGCTCTGAAGAACTTTGTTATCTTGCTCAGGTGTTTGATTAATGATGGAGCTAATCTCTGGAGGTTTGAGGAACCCTGCCTTAAAACAAATCATTTATTTCTGTCCCAATCCTATTTCTGTAGAGCTACCTTCCAGTGGCCTTCAGTTCAAACCTGCTCCAACACATCGGTCTGTTATTATCAAGAGCTCCTGAAGAGCCTCATCAGCTGCTTCAGGTGTGTTTGATCAGGAACTTTGCAGAACGGTAGCTCTACAGGAACCAAAACCGGATGTACACGAATAAGACAAGAGGATGATTTTCAGATTTTCCTCAGTGAATGTAATTTGTCTTCTGTTCCTTGCAGGTACATGTTCATCCTTTTGGAATTCAACAGCGCGAACCACTTTATTATTATGAGATTTAACTGACAGATCACTCACTCATCGTATAAAATAAAACTTCTGTTCATCTTCAAAACACAAATGAAGATATTTTAATGCAGCCTGGGAGATTTCTGTACTTCGCTGAAAATCCATTACACCAAAATGTTGATGCCTCAGAAAGTTCAGAAGGGTATTGTAAAATAAATCCATATGAAATCACATGTTGAACACATATGGTAAACAAAAACTCAAATAGGTTTGTTTAACCTGAAAACAAACCACATTTGTCATGTGTAATGTCAGCACTTTGAGCTTCGAGTTATACACACTGCATGTTTCACTAATAATTACACGTGTATATATATATATATATATATTTCACTATAAATCACAGGTGTGGAGTGTCTGTGCAAACTGAACCAGTGGTGTAAAGTGATCATGTCTCTTCAGAAGACCAAATATGATTATCTTTTGTATGAATTCTTATGTATAACAGCTATGCCAATTGATCTCCACTTGCTTTGAGTTTTTCCATCCAAACATATCTACAGAGCTATAGTTTGGATCCAGTGTCAGCCTCTTATGGAGATTTTAGATAACACCTGTGAAGATTTGACACCAACCCCCACAAAGACCTCAAATGACGTCAATTCTGAATCACCAAATTGCTCTTATATTGGCATCATTACAATTCTAGTACATGTTAGTTGCTTTAATGTCTTCACTGTTTCTTTTAATAAGAATGTGTGACACTAACGAACGTCATGATTTGTATAAACTTATGATGGACATTACATCTCTGAAAACACTTCTCTGATCACTCTTAATTGCAGAAACCTTACATGATCCTGCATTGGGAAAAGTACTATACAAATAAATGTGGAACTAGTCGATTTGGACCATTTCTTACCATTTTAATAGATGGACAAATCTCTCGGGTTTAAAGTAGCTTTCTACCAAAGTCTTTTGTGTTTGGAACAACATGTGGGCGAGTAAGTGATAACAAAACTTTCATTTTTGGGTGAACTATCCCTTTAACAAGTTACATCTAAGCTATTCTCCTATAACATGAAGGACAGCAACAGGCAGCAGCCAAGCCATTTGTCTTCATGAATGCTGAAGACGTTATCTGAAACCCACCTGCCATTTTCCACACTTGGCCTGAGACTTTGTAATCTCCACTGCAAAGTGAAGAAACTTTTGGTTTCTCGGTTCTTCTCACCCCACAATAAAGTGGACAAAGGCAATTTATAAGCTTCCAGTGAGGCATGCTGGTGGCTGTACATATCTTAGCACTTGCTCATTGCCTCTTGTTATCAACAAAGCTACCTTGTTTGCAATTGGGCTTCTTTCTGGATTGGATTGGTTAGAAAGCAATAGCTTGCCGCTTCATCTCCAAGCTAAAAATTATTATTACCAAGTGTCTTCAGTTGATCGGTCATCTTGTTGATCTTGCGTTCAAGTCTAGCGTATCTGGCAAACTCATCCATCATGCTGATGGTGGACAGCTCCATCTTCATGTTTTGGATCTCCGTCCTCATCTCCGTCTCCTGATCGGCATCCTTCAGGAAGATCTTCGACAGCTATGAGAACAAACACACAAGATATTAATGTGCATCAGCGTATTGCATTCGTTATTTCTCAAGGCTTTTACACCGACTATTACCAAAGAAGAGAATGAAAGGGTGATGTTAAAGAAGGCAAAACATTGCATTAAAATATGGGTTGCACAAGTAATGTAACTATTACTAAGCATACTCTGAAAGTCATCATTACTGCATATATTAACAGCACAAATCAAGCCATTTAACTAATCAGACATAAGCATAAGTTTTGAAGTATGTCAGAGTACCAGGCTTGAAATGGCTCATATAAGTATTGGTCATTACATACATCACAGCACCATGGGCACTGATTTGATACCATGGAGAAAAAAAAGTGCAGTGCTTTGTTGGTTTTCAAAATACCCCAAGCCCAAAAAGCACCATTAACTGTTCGCTAGCTGTGTTTATGAATGCATCTGACTTAGTTTAAACTAGACACGGTGGTAGTTTAACAAGAGCAGCTTTTGTTTGCTCCTGTAGGGGTAGCAGACATGCTGTATCACTGAGCATTTATGGCGACGCATTACGACTAAGTTAATGTACGTTTGAAATCATATTATGTGCTTAAGCTTCCCTAAAACTCTTTCGAATCCGTACTTACAAATGAAGAAATAGACGGCAGCAATGTTTTGACGAGGTTGCACAGAAATACAGAGCTTAGTACAAGGAACCAGTTAAACCCGGCAGCCATTTTCTTTGCATCAGCCTGATCCTCCCCCAATAATACAAACACACTAGTGCTGATTTTAACCGGTTCCTCGCGTTAAATGTTTAATTTATAACGTTACGTATATTATCTAAAACACACACACACACACAGTAACAGTCAAATATCCGAAAAGGGAATGTTTATAACACATATTTTTCCTTTCTTTCTCTAGCGAGGTGTTTCTTTAAATACATTGAAAGAATCTGAATATATAACCAGTCTCAAAAACACGAAATATATACGTGTGTGTATGCTTGCAGGAACAACAAACGCAGAAAAAGTGGCGCCTAAAGTACATACAAGCAAATGTTTGATTGACATCTCAACCTATCCACACAGGTACTTTGCTTTGGTTTGAAATGTGGTTGCCAAGACGTTTCAGCCAATCAGCGCTCAGAAGGGGCGGAGCGCAGCTCGCATCAGGTTAGTGCTATAATGAAAAGAATATAGAAAAAGGGGAGATCCAATCCGGTTTCAGCTAGTTTCTGTTCCGATAGAACATTAATGCTTGCTTCAGTGTTTGCTAGACCCGGTTTTTACACTTTACTTATCAGTGCGTAAGCTGTTTTAATTTATTTCCTTTTTTTAGTCGCGAAAGCATACAAGCTTTGAGCAGCCATGCCTAAAAGGAGCAAAGTAAGTAGAAATGTATTGGGTATTTTATTCTGTTTTATAGTATGCTTTCAATAATTGGATATGCACGTAACTAGGACGCTTTATGTAAAGTTGTGTGAGTGTTTACGGCATTGGCTCGTGTGTTAAATCGTAATCTGGGGCACGTAAGTGTGTAGCATGAATCTGGCGCCTTTTTACTTAGCGCTGTGCACTATTCTGTGTGGATATTTAAAGAATACACGTCACGTGTAGCTTTCTCGGCGCTAACTTGCATAAAAAACGTGTATTAAGCACGCAAAGATATGACCAAACAAAGGGGTGTATCTCGTGTTATTCCTCACGGAGAAGACGCTTGTCCTGCAAATGTTTTGCGTTTAACCGCGGTGTTTTGCCTTTTTATAATCATGTAAATATGAATAAGTCGACGTTACACGTTTGAAGACATTGTGGGGTTTTCTGAGACACTAGTGTAACTGTAAATAACGTAACATGCGTACGGTTAGTTGCGTGTTGTGTACGACTCCATATGGTCCTCGAGTAACGTTAGGACACATACACGCTATAGAGTGTCATGGCTGCCTTTAAACACAGCCAAAACCTTACACCCAACATAAAATCGTTATCCCGTTAGGTTTATTTTATAATTCGGTTTTTGCCTGCGTATCCCGTCTCAATTTTTTCCCTTGACCTTTGAAACGGAGCGGCTTAAGAAAGTTTTCGCCGACTTTATTTGTGGATTAAAGGTATCATCCTCCAGTTTTCACACTTCTGCTTTAATTTCGGAGTGAACCCGGTTCGTGTGAACAATGTTGAATAAGTGTGTCGACGTTTTAATGCGTTTGCTCGTCGAAAGTGAATGAATTCTGTCTGTGGGGGCGGAGCTACTGTTCCCCTCCTCCACGTGAACTACTTAGGGACGGAAATTCTTCGCCAATAAGTCAACTACGCTAAACTGAAGTAAATAAACGCACCATCATCAGTTGCATTAGTTTGTTTCCCCAAGTTTGCATTGCATCTCGCCATGCTTTCGCGACAAAATTAACTTTACAAATTAAGCACCCTCCCCCACGTTCATTACATAATTGCCCACAACTTGGAGGGGGTGTATGGGTACGACACCTCCCCCCCTCAGAATTCACCCACGTGCACATACTAACAGCTTCTGTTTCTTCTGGTGCAGGCTAACAACGACACTGAAGCAGCCGGGGTAAGTTTAAATCTATTATTGTCACTCAATACATTTTTGCATGTGATTGTGATACTCATCGCTTGTTTGTTTTTGTTGCCTTCCCATCTTCTCCTCGTATAAACAAACAGCCCAAGAGACGGTCCGAGAGACTTCAAGGTGTAAGTTGGCTTTTTCGGTCCTCCTGAAGTCGTGCATCATCAATATGACGCACACAGCTTACACTATATTCTGTTTTACAGAAACCCCAAACGCCAAAGTCAGAGCCCAAGCCCAAAGTGAAGGTAAATCGGTTGCTGATATGAGATTTACTGTTATACATTATTACCGGTAAATGTTATCAGAAGTGGGTTGACCATGTGTTTTTCTGAAATGCTTAACAGAAGGCACCTGCAAAGGGCAAAAAGGCTAAGGAAGTAGAAAAGGCCAAACCGGAGGAGAAGAAAGAGGATGCAAAGCCAGAGACTGAGGAGTCTGAGGAGGAAACTCCTGCGGAGAACGGAGAGACCAAAACTGAGGTAGCAAGTCATTTTAACGTTTTAAGTTACGCTAATGAATCGAACCAGGTCTTTTGAGAATCGATTACCCTGTGTCTCATAATAAATGCCAATGAAGGATGTATCTGTAGCTACTTCTGTTATAAGTTTGTAAGAATGTTTCTTTGGTCTCAGGGAGACAACGGAGAAGCTGGAGGCGACGAGGAAAAGGCTGACCAGAAAGAGGGAGCTGCTAAATAACATTAAAACATTTCACAAGAGCTCCCGCACCTCTTTTCTTGTACAATACAGAGGAATATTTTTATTGACTATTTTCTAAAAAGCAGTTTTTTTAGTAGTTCAATATTAGAAGCTCATTTTATAGACCACGATCAAGAGAAAAGCCTTAGAAGAGGGATTTGGATTTTTTTTTTTTTGTTGTTGTTGTTTTTTTTTTCTCCCCACTCCAGTTTTTTCCTGAAGAAGAATTGCAGTCGTGAAACAACTAATGACTTCTTCTCTTATTATTATTGTTATTTGATTCTTTTTTTTTCTTACCGTTTTTAAAAAGGGAGGGGAACAGGTTGCAACAAATAATGTAATGTGATCGTGCCATTTTTTTTTTTTTTTTTTTTTTTTAAGATAACACAAAATTTCGTAAAAATCTTTTAATTGAAACTGGGAGAGTTTGCCTGAGACACTAACATTCCATAGGCAATATGAGGGACACCTGTATGTACAGGAAGGGGGTTCTGTAAGAAAGTGCTCTGTTTTATTGTTTCTGGGGGGGATGGGATTGATTGTAAGCTGTATTCTATGAATTGAAACCTCTTTATTCATGTTTTATGAATCGACAGCTTTGATTAATGAACCTGCTCACTAGTACTGGAACACTCATCGGATGTGATTTACATGGACTTTTGTCTTTGTGTGGTGATAGCATTGCAATAACATTGTTGAATAGCTGCTGTGAAACGGTTTTCATAATTTCTATATGCAGTATGTGATGGTACTTTAAGAGGATGAAAAATGGGATTGTGTGTGTTAGCGACGCTAATAACAGCTGTGTTACAGTGTTAAACATGCAGGTTGTAGCTGACGTTATATGGACATTACTGTCATTCATTCATGTGGACATCAGCAGTAGCTATATCACTCAAGGTTTTAGGTTAAAAGTACACATGTACAGTTTCTTTTTTTTTTTCTTCCTTTTTTTTTAATGTAGCTGTATCTGTAATGATTGGTATGACATACCAAATAAAATGGTTGTAATTCCACCTTGGTCTTTTGCCTTTGTTTTCCTTTCTATTATTAAAAAGAACAGTAGATAAGAGGTTAAACAAAGGAAAGCCTCAGTGACGATGTTAGTATGTAAAATGCATTAAGATAAAGCGCTTGACGGTGTAGTTATTGATAATTGCATTACCTTGCTATATTCATATTTAGTCTGGTGTAGCATTGGTTTAGAAAACGTATGTCATTTAAAAGTCTGGGATCAGTAAGATTTTTAAAGCAGCTCATCAAGGCTGCATTCATTTTTTTGAACCATTACTTCAGTGTCACATGATCCTTCAGAAATCATTCTACGCTGATTTATTACCAGTGTTGGAAACAGCTGTGCTATGTTATTCTGGATTCTTTGAAGAATAAAAAAAAAAAAAAAAATTCAGTACTTTTATTGAGTGTTAAATTGATTTTAAAAAAGTGATGAGGTCATGAGAATTATTAATTTGTATGATTTGTAAACCTTATCAAAGTTTCTCTGATAATGTTTTCTGTTATAGGAAGATTAAACATTCAGTTTTAATGGGTCTGTGGTTTTGGAAGCTTTTATATTAGTGTCTAAGCGATTGTGATCATGTGTCCATTTTCTTGGGACTATAGTTCTCAACACTGCACCAGCTCACTTCATAATAGAATAAGAGTTTCACTTCAGTTTATTCATTGCCTCTAAAGTGTGTCTGGATACTCAAGACACACTTAAAATGTCACTGAAAACACTTGGCATGTGCAAAAAACAACAGTACTTAACTTTAACAATGTTTCAAACCATTATGTTGATGTGTATAACATCTTCACATCTGCATGCCATATAGTCATTAGAAGAGACATTTACATTTTGTTTTGATATAAACATTCTGTATTAAAATACTTCTTTTATTGTTTGGAGCCACTGTAATGGCTTCAGTATTTAAAGAGGAAAATATGACACTTGAGATAAAAAACTACACTTTTTTAACCGTCAGTGGACATATTTGTGTAAGTTTTATGGTTTATTGTTTTATTTTTAATAATGAAATGAAAATTTGCTAAACGTTCCCCTTCATTTATACAAGAGTACTACATAAATGTCTCCTTTTAAACTTACGACAGCGTATTATGACTTATTATCCATTATGATTATGAGATCTATTGACACAACAAAACTATCAAGACATCCAAATACACACAAACAAAACAAAGGGTTTGCATTTATCATGACAAGCATTTCTTCGTGGGCAAATCCAGTCATTTTTGCACATTTCGAATAATGCACGTCACAAAATCCAACATGCACCGACAATTAATTGCTTGGAAGCCTTTGAATAGTCAAAGCGTCCCGTTCTCACAAACGGTTTTAGAGACAAAAGATGAACGCTTGTAGTGTCGCCACTCGGCGTGACGTCACGAGCAGCCGCGTTTGCACGGGAACGCGGATTTTCATTGTTATTCGAGGAGCGCTTCGCACGGCACGACACCGAAGGAAACAACTTTACATCGACCAACTTGACGGTTTAGAGTCTTTAAATCTCCGCGTGACTTCTGTTTTGCTGAAAGAGGCGAGTAGCGTTACCCCCTCCCCCTGTTTCCGGCGTTCAGGCGGAAGTAGGTATGAGCTCAGGCCTCATACTTCCAATGGCGACCGAAAACTGGCCGAACAGAAAGCGGGAGCAATCGTGGAGGGGCACGAAGCGTACAATCGACATTAAATAATTATATAATTTACCAACTACACATAAAGTTCGTCTCCAAACACCGTGTTCTTTGAGCTATGGCCGATACTGCAGCCAGAAATGGGAGTATTTCACCCCTCGAATCGGGTAAGACACAAAAAGTAACATTAAGGGATATTATTAAGAGGTACTTTTCTGGTTCCTCAATCGTCAATCCAATAATAAACGGTCTCGTGGTGTCCTTTCGCAGAGTTATATTACTTGATATCACGCTATTTGAGCACGGGGCCGTGTCGGAAAGCGGCCGAGGTGAGTTGACTTTAGTCATCGAGACTTCAATAAGAGTGTTTTGTATAACATGATGCTGATCTTGATGAGGGCACTGAACAGAGCTCATTCTCATCTGTTGCAGGCTCTTGTGTGTGAGCTGGAGGAAAATCAGGTGTGTTGCTCGACTGCTTCGTCTTTATGTCCGTCCGATAGTGTGTATGCTTCCCTCTTGGATCGAAACACGGATTTGGCGGCGTACTTTGCGTTATCGCTCGCCTTGAACTTGTTTACGTTTTCCGCTATTGTTTTTATTAAGATAAGTTGGCGTCCGTCGGTTTACTTCGAGCTTATTAACCCGGTTTCTTTTTTTTTTTGATAGCTGCTTCCACGTCGCTTGGATTGGGAAGGAAACGAACACCCGCGATCTTATGAAGATCTGGTAAGTGTTTTGATTTTGTTTCTGGAGCATGTGTTAAATCCTCACACGTGTTCGTTTTGTGACAGATTTAGGATCGGCTGTAAATGACAGGCATCTGATTTATTTATTTTTTCTCTCTCTTGTCGATTGCTTAAAGTGACGCAACATATCTGATCACTTTTTAGCGTTATTATTATTAGCAGTTCTTTGAGGGCTGTGTTTTGAATGCTTCCCTATTATTTAGTGCTGTATTGCAGTTAGGGTGGGGCCTCGTCGGGTTGTGGCTACGTCAGGGCGTTGAACAGTCCAATCAGATTTCAGGACTCGCCTTCGGCTTTTTATTTTGCATGTGACCTGCGCTCTGATTGGCCGCTACTGGGACCCGATTTACATAAACTCTTTGCACTCGTCCACATGAGACAGGCTTATTTATGTTTTCTTAAAGGGTCGCGACCGCGGTCAGTCATCTTAGGGGTGCATTAAGTGTGTAAATAGTTCCACTTTAACAAGGCAACTGCTTAAAATCTGCGTTTAGATGTCTGCTTGGTTAAAAAACAAGCATTCAGAGAGAGCTAAATGAATTTGCATATAATGATGTTTTGGGAAATTGTGTGCTTCTAATATTATAGCTACAGTACGGACAGGACCGTTTTCTTTTCTAACATGACTATGCCTCTGTGCAGTGTTAAAAAAGAAATGACTGATTCAGTCAGTACTTGACTGGTCTGCAGAAAGCCAAGTCCAAATCCCAGCTGAACACTTCTGATGTGACTTTAAATGGAGCGAAAAACCAATCACCAAACTTGCACATGAGTATCATCATATTTTTAAAGGGTCATTCACCCCAAAATGAAAATTGTTATTAATCACTTACCCCGTTTTGTTCCAAACCCTTGTGATCGTATCATTGACTGCCGAGTTAATAACACTGTCAAGGTCCAGAAAAGTGTGGTCAGAATACTCCATCTGCCATCGTAAGGTTGAGAAGCGACGAGAATACTTTTTGTCTTCAAAGAAAACAGAAATAATAACTTTATTCAACAATTCGGCACCATTTTGGAGAGTATCCAAAGCTTTTATGGGTTTGGAAAAATGTGGAGGTAAGTGATTAAAAACAAAATTTTCATTCTGGGGTGGAGTACTAACCCTTTAAAATTTGCACTCATGGAAATTAGTAAAGTAATCAAACCTGTTCATTAGAAGGGGTGTCCCAATACTTTTGGCAATATATTGCTTTTTTTCATGACATAAAGTAAAAGATCCTATATTCTCTGTTAGGTCGTTGCCAACAGACACATTGCGCCAGACCACCTGTTGCAGATATGCAAGCAGATTGGTCCGATTCTGGACCGAGAGGTTCCGTCCGGTGTGCCAGGAGTACACTCTCTACTCGGGGCCGGGAAACACTCTTTACTGCGAACGTCTAAAGGTGAGATAAGGCTGGAGTTTCAACCCCTTCTACCTTGGTCTGTCTGTCAGCTATTTAAGTTTAAGTGTCACTACTCTCAACATCTCTAGACTGCGGGAATAGCAGATGGAAAGCATCCACGTTCGCAGCCCTTCATAGAGGGAGGCCACCTGAGAGGCCTTTAAGCTCCAGGGATGCCAATATTGGTAAGTGCCTTCATTTTGCTGTTTCAGGGCTCAACGATGAGGATTTGTATTTTTTTTTTTGGCTACATGTTTATTGGATGGGGGGGGGTGTTTTTAAGTTGGCATGAAGCGCTAGATCTTAGACGTTTTCTCGAGTGGCAGTCTTGAAATTATTGATCGGATCGTTGTTTGCTAATTGCTGTGATCTCAGTTGAGTTACTGGAAGAGACTAATTATTGTTAGGATGACTGTTTTGTTTTGTTTTTTCTTGGCTATATGCTATACTATATGCAGACTGGCAAACATATGCACAGATACATAATTTAGGTGCACTGTAGCAAATGACTTGCTTTGAGTAAGTGAAAATTTTACAAATAATAAATAACATTTATGATGGTCTATGATGTGCAGTAATACTTGACGTATAGTGCTATAATGTGACTACATAGAGGACACATTAGACACCGACCTGTTATCTATTTGGCTGAATTTGTGTATATAAAGACGGCACAGAAGATCTGGAAGTATTTGAAATAAAATGCTCAAATTAGGGATCACTGACACTTTACGTTAAGTGCTTATTGAATCAGATCCATCTGATATGAATCCATCTTTAAATGTTTAATGTAATATAAAAGTAGTTAGCCATTTATTTTCATTTTAAAGACAAGTTTTCACGTTTAATAGGTTTGAAATGTAAATTATCTTCTCTTTAACAATTATTTTAGAACATGATGGTTCTCATAAGCAGTCTAATAATAATGAAAACGCAAGTTATACATTTGTGGTATTAACATTTTTATGTGAGGATCAGTAGCCAGAGAGACTGACAATGAGTTGGGGGTGGAAGGGTGATGTTTTAATTGCATCATGTCTTGGGGCGTCAGCGTCAACGCTTGACGGAAGGCGTGGCTGAAGTTGGGCACTGACGCCATGGTCATTGCAGCGTCAGCCAATGAAATTAGACAAGAACTCAACAACAAAAACTCAGATCCTCAGTTTGCTGCTCTTTACCAGGATGAACGTGATTGGCTGCCACCTGACTACTGTATTGGCATAGAGCGATCCTGATTGGCTGCCGCTTCCGTCGGCGGCGAGCAACGCCAGTGAAGCACCGCCGATGGATCCACAATTCTTTTCCCCAACACTTGACGTCACCCATTCAAAGTCAATGGGAAGCGTTGACGCTGACGCCCCGTGTGAACACACCATTATGATGCGTTGTGTCTTATGCCACGAATGAGAATGTTAGATGATAAACTTTCAACAGCATGACTTTCCTCTCACTCTGGCTCCTAGCCATCCCTGACCCCTGCTGAATGTATCTAGACTCCTGTCCTGGCGAACCGAAATGAAATGTTGAGTGATTTGAGTGGATTTCTCTCTGTGGTTGTAGTGGAGGTGTGTCGAGGCAGAGAGCTCACAGGAGCTCAGCGCTTCAGCTCTATCAACCCTGTCAGCAATTATCAGCACATGAAGATGCACAGGAGGATCCTGGGGCATCTCTCTGCCGTGTACTGTATAGCTTTTGATCGAACAGGTTCCAGAATTTTTACGGTGAGCATCAGTAGTCTTTCGGAGTGCCCTCAGACTGGTCTGTTGGTCTGCTGTCGAACCCTTGACCCTGTTCATTTCCTGATCCTCAGGGTTCCGACGATGCCTTGGTGAAGATCTGGTCCTCCTTTGACGGAAGGCTTCACTCTACTCTCAGAGGACATTATGCCGAGATATCAGATCTAGCAGTTAACTTTGAGAATACTCTTATTGCGGCCGGGAGCTGCGACAAAACCATTCGAGTCTGGTGCCTTCGTACTTGTGCCCCAATGGCGGTCCTGCAGGGCCACAGTGGATCTATTACCTCTTTACAGGTAAGAGTGCTTTATGACCTCTTCAAGTGTTTATTAAATTAGAATTTTGAATTTGGTAACACTATTTTGACCATGAAGCTGTTGTATGTAATGTATTTTATTTGTTTGTTTGTTTTTAATTGAATACAGGTTTTGTTAAGACGGAATGCTACACATTACGTTTTCTTCTGAAAAAATTCACTGATTTAAACATTATAGGCTTGATTCAATGTAATCAAGCAGATGTTGACTGCTGTAAAGCCAGTAGTTAAGATTTCTCAAATCTTCATCATTTATAATGCGAGCACATAAAATAGTGAGAATAAATGTTATTTATGACCACAATATCTATTTTAAGCTGTGTGTCGCATATGAGTATCATAGCTGCATTGATTTAAATAGGGCAGGAAGTGAGAGTGGGGGCATTGGAAATCAACCTCAAATCATTTTTTTCATAGCCACATTCTTTTGTTACCTTGTTTAGTTAAAGCTTGACCACTTTGTGCTTGTTGGTCATTTTAAAGGGTTAGTTTACGTGAAAATGAAAATCCTGTCATAAATGACTCCCTCATGTCATTCCAAACCCATAAGACCTTTGTTCATCTTCGGAACACAAATGAAGATATGAGAGCCATCTGACCCTCCATAGACAACAATACAACTGGCAATGAGCTCAGCTGCAGTAACGTAGTAAAAACATAGATTTAAAGCGGGTCAAGTTCACTTTTGCCATTCTAGGAGAATACTTTTTTTTATTTTTGTGCAAAGAAAACTAAAATAACAATTTATTAGATGTCACATGGATTTACTGATGGTTTTGCTACGTTTCTGGATCTGGGATCATTGGCAGTTGTGTTGCTGTGTATGGAGGATCAGTTGGATCTCTGATATCATCAGGAAAAACCTTAATTTGTGTTCTGAAGAGGTACTTATGGTACTAATGTGTGGTTAGTTTAGTTTAGCTAGTGTGGTCCCTCGAACAATAATGATGAATAATGTGTACAGTTTTCACTTTCATGAGTTTTTATACTGCTTATACAGGTATGTTGTTCTGACAGGTATTTCTACTTCCTCCTTCTCTTGTAGTTCTCTCCATTAGTCAAGGGCTCCAAAAGGTACATGGTGTCCACAGGAACTGATGCAACCGTGTGTTTCTGGCAGTGGGATGTTAATAATAACAGCTTCAGGTGAGGGCTCTTGATCGCGTTGGGAATGGGACTAGTGTGTGTCAAAGATTGAGGTTCATTGTTTGTTTCCTTTTACTGCTCCCCAGCGATCGTCCGCACAAATTCACAGAGAGGCCGAGGCCAGGCGTTCAGACCGTCTGCTCGTCCTTCAGCCCTGGTGAGTCGACGGAATGAACTAGAACTCAATGGCTCTTTCTCCCCTTTTGACAAGTGTATGGTTTTTTTTGTTTTTTTTTTCCCTCATGAACGTTTTTTTTTTTTCCTCTTTATGCAGGTGGCATGTTTCTTGCAACAGGAAGCACAGATGATGTCATCAGGATATACTACCTGGGCAGCGGCAGTCCAGAAAAACTAGCTGAGCTTGACTCTCACACAGTAAGAGCGCTCAGTTTTTAGGAATAGTTTTAGTAATCTCACATGCTGTGTCGTGATTTACAATATTTGTTTTTTTTTTGTAGGACAAAGTGGACAGCATCCAGTTTTGTCATTCAGGAGAGAGGTAATATTGCTGGTTTACCACGAACCAAGATATTTTTATAGTTATGCACTAAAGATGCACAATTAATCGTTAAAAAAAAACGCGATCTCGATTCGACCCCCACACGATCTTAATCCAGTGTTTATACCATTCAGCCAATCATATTTTCAAGGACAGGAGACAAGCATAACTTTTCTGATCTCGAGATAACACACAATTACCGTTTAACTGTAACAGTGGTGGCAAGTGATTGGTCGATAATATCAATATATGGCAAGATCTTTGAGTTTATGCTGTTTTGAGATCATTTAAGCAGTGTTTTTCCACTGCAGAAAGTTTGTAAACAATGTAATTGAATTCTATGTTTGCTACAGTTAGCCAGAAAAATAGAGATTAAAGGACATGTAAATGTTTCTAAATGAGTTGGCTGTGCAATTGAAACGCTTATGTGCATCATTTTTCGAATTTCGATGAAATAATGAATTAAATGAACTTTACAAATGTTCTGCTTTACACTAAAGGAGAACTTGATTTTTGATTCGATCACTAGTGCACTTCAATCCCAGAATCATTCTTTTAATGCGTCTCTCGTTAGATTTGTGAGCGGCAGTCGAGACGGCACTGCTCGTATATGGCGACTGCATCAGAGACATCAATGGAAGAGCGTGTTATTGGACATGTCTGCCACTCTTCCAGGGTATGAGAACCCCCATGGAAAACGCAAACAGATGTTGCATTGGTTTTTGACTTGACCTCTTGACAAAATTGCCCCTCCTTTGTTTACTGTAGCTCTGCACCTTTAACTGAGGATGAAAATTTCTTCAAACCCAAAGTCACCATGGTTTCCTGGGATCGCCACGATAACACCGTCATTACTGCTGTCAACAATCATCTGCTTAAAGTCTGGAATTCCTATACTGGACAGCTGCTGCATATCCTTAAAGTAAGACTCGCACCGCTCCGATTCCGTTGAAGGAAGAGTTCACACAAAAATGAAAGCTGTTGTTTAGTAATGTTGCTCCAGAGTTCCTCAGCTGAAATTCAGTACATTTTAGAATAAACCAAACCCGTTTAGAGAAAACGTCAGTAATATTAACACATTGATTGAGTAAAACAAACAGATTGTAGCTTATGGTTTTGTGCAGTATAAATACACTTTTAGTGTTTGCCGTGTGCTCAGACCAGAGGTTAAAACCTATGAAATTTCTGCTTTATGGAGATTAATGCGTTTCTCTTCACCTCGCAGGGTCACGAGGCAGAGGTGTTCGTTTTGGAGCCCCATCCCTATGACCCTCGCATCATGCTGTCTGCAGGCCATGATGGGAATGTCTTCATATGGGACCTCATCAGAGGCACCAAAACCATGCATTACTTTAATATGGTGGAGTTTCCCAATGTTCTTTCAGTTTAATTCACAGAACTTCCACAGCTTGCCAAAAAAATAACCTTTTAATTGTGTTTTTGTGTAAAAGATTGAAGGTCAAGGACATGGTGCTGTATTTGACTGTAAGTTTACCACTGATGGGCATCGCTTTGCAATGACGGACTCTCATGGACATCTGGTTATTTTTGGCTTTGGGAACTCTAAGCCTTATGAGAAGGTTTGTATGATTTCTGAATGACAATCTGAAGATGATGACATATTTGTATAAATCTGTTTTGATTTTCTTGAGTTTTGAGTTTCTTTATCTATTCACTTTTTTTTTTTTTTTTTTTTTTTCCCATGTTAATCCGTAGCTTCCAGACCAGGTGTTTTTCCACACTGACTATCGGCCGCTGATCCGGGACTCAAATGGGTTTGTTCTGGATGAGCAGACCCAGCAGGCCCCACATCTGATGCCTCCTCCCTTCCTGGTGGACGTTGATGGGAACCCTCACCCTCCCAGGTTTCAAAGACTGGTTCCAGGAAGAGAAAACATTGCAGACGAGCATCTAGTCCCTCAACTGGGCTACGTCGCTACAAGTTAGTTCCCTTCTGTTGTCGTAACATTTTTGCAGTGTGTCCCTACTCCTAGTTCACTCTTGACTGCTTGAACATGACGTGGGGTAACCTGTAAACGGAGTACCGAAAAACCAGTTTCAGAACAGGTTCCTTTGTTTAAAAAAAAAAAAAAAGTGATTCACCAAATGCAACTAATTTTTTTTTCTTTTCTCTCAAAAGCCAAATCAAATAAAGCTTATTTATACAGTGTCTCTGGGAAAAAAGCAACTGCTGTCCCTGAATTTATTGGTAGTTTGAAACCGATTTGTCAGTGGTGCATTGCTAACATTGTATCATTTCTGTTTGTGCTCATTTTTGCATTCTAGTAATTTGATGGCAATTTACTGCTGTGAAAGAGGTGATTCTTTGCACAGTTGAAACACTGATTGCATGAGACATGATACTTTGTTCAAACAGCAGAGCGCATTTGTAATAAACATAGATGAACATCAGTAACAACAAAGGTAGCAACAGCTTAAAAAGAGCACCAAGTCCCACATTTCTTGTTGGAATTTCATGATAAAACTGGAGGAATGTAAATCTCTCTTCATATGAAACGTAACAAAGCACAAATAATAATAAACTATATGATCATATGGAGTGTTTCTGATTGTTTCAGGTGATGGTGAGGTAGTGGAGCAGGTGATCAGTCAGCAGTCTGCGGAGAGCGAGGAGGTTCGTCACAGCGCCTTGGATTTTGCCATCCGCCAGCTTCAGCAGCACCAGGACAGACAAGTTGCAGCTCAGGGTGAGGGTGGCGTTCCTGCTCCTGCTCGTGTACCAGAGCCAGGAACTCCCCGCAGAGGTGCCTATACCCTTAAATTCATTAGCATGTAGTCTTCAGGGTCCCTACATGGTTTGGAAAAGTATTGAATGTGTTTTTTTTTTCCCAGGTCTGGGTTAGAAAGCAGAGTATTGAAAAGTATGCGAGTCTCCAAACTTTTTTTTTTTTTTTTTTTTTGATAATAGGAAATTACGAATTTATTGAAAATAAATGTATAGTACAAGACTTGGATCTGTTAATTCATGTGCATCTGTTGTATTCATCGTAAGGAAGTAGGTTAAGTTGGTTAAAACTAAATTGCCATAAGCATGCACGTAGTTTCTTGAGGGCACAACATTTTTTTTAGGTGCTCTATATGTTGTTACGGAAAAATCACTGAGAAAATAAAAAATATTTTTACTATATACCAAATATCAAGCTGCTCTATGAAACAAATATGTCTTAAAAACTACTGAGAGGGAAATTCGAGTCCATCCGCTTCTGTGCATTTGCAGTTGAAACTCCACAAAGTCCTATCTAATGTAGCTGTGTTTGATCGCACAGTGTCGCTGAATGAGCGCATGGAGGTTCAGTCTCCACCTAATGTGGGTTTACGGCGCAGCGGACAGGTAGAGGGAGTCCGGCAGATGCACCAGAACGCTCCACGCAGTCAGATGGCCACAGAGAGGGACCTTCAGGCCTGGAGACGCAGGGTGGTGGTGCCTGAGCTTACAACTAGTGGCTACAGGTGAGTTCCATTATTTAATCTTTCTATTCAGTTCTGTCGGTCTATAAACAAATTACACATGCAGCTATTCATTGTATGCTTGGTGTTTGTATGTAAAAGAGGTTTAGTAAATTTCCTACCATAACTATATAAAAGGTTTGGAGATCTTTAAAAGAGACTGTCTCAGTATTTTTTGAATTATAGTTTAGTTTAATTTAATTTAAACACCCTGCACTCTGAATGTACTGAAAGGTCATTTACTGAATGATTTGTTTACTCAGGGCACAGGAGTCGTTCAGATTAGCGAAGGGTGAGGAGGAGGTCAACCTTTACAACACCAAGAGAAGGAGAGTGGCCCACACCACCTTCAGGGTAGGATTCTGCCTCCTTATGAACTGCATTGTGGGTATTGATGTCAGCACCGAGTTAAACATCCTGTTCTGCCCATAGGATGATTCTGACGATGAAGAGCTGGGCCTCAAACGTCCGCAGTCACGTAAACGGCAGAAGAATCAGGAGCGTAAAGAGAGCGCAGCCGGGGAGTACATCGAGTTCTCATGTGAGGAGGGGGAGGAAACGGCGTCTTCTGAGGTTCGGTGATAGTGTTCATTCTCTTTAAAATACTTTTTTTAATGTCATATTATTCATGTTAATAATTATATGTGTGTTAATGGTGTAGGGCAGTGAAATTGGGGGAAGTGATGTCGATTCGTCTGTTGAGGATGAAGAGGAATGGAGGAGTGATAGCTCAAGGTATTTATATTAAAAAGGAAGTCTGTAAATGTCTACCTTAAATGACACCAAGTGGAATTGCAGTTTGTTTCCAATAATTAATAATGCACAGTAAATCTAATTCATTTTAAGAGAAGATAAGTTCAGCTTGTTTTGTTTTTACGTATACTCGAACAAAATATTGCAAACAGGCAAGCTAGATAATTTATCACTACTAATCTTATATCTCTGTTAGCCTCATACGGAAAGCCCAGGGTTGGGGTCAATTCAGGAATGAACTCAACAATTCCAATTCAAAGAAGGAAATGAAATTGGAATTACAGGAAGTGGATTTCAATTCAGGAAGAATTCCACTGAATTCTGTTTATTGCTGAGCATTCATTTGTCATTCCATTTAAAGACATACATTTGAACTTTATTTATGATGGTTTCCAAACATCAAGCAATGTAAGAAATAGAGTTGATCGAATGCAAGTAAATAAAAATGAGAACAGAACATTATGAATTAATAATTGAATGACAGTGGTGATACATTTCCGAATACATTCAATATAATAATCAACTCGGTGTGCTTCAAATGCATCAGTCATGTGTGAATAAAACAGGTGAGATCAAAAGTCTCCGCACTGCTCAGTGTTCATGTGTTTCTACACTGATGCATTTGAATAACATTCAGTGTATTTGATTTGTTTATGTTAAAGGTATTTAATTGAAATTCACAGTGTAATTGAATTATATCAAGTTTAAATCAAGACCAAAACATTTGGTAATCGTATATTGAAGGTATTCAGAAATGTATCACCACTGTCATTCAATTATTAATTCATAATGTTCTGTTCTCGTTTTTATTAACTTCCATTCGATCAACTCTATTTCTTACATTGCTTGATGTTTGGAAATCATCATAAATAAAGTTCAAATGTATGTCTTTAAATGCAATGACAAATGAATGCTCAGCAATAAACAGAATTCAGTGGAATTCTTCCTGAATTGAATTCCACTTCCTGTAATTCCAATTCAATTCTATTTCCTGCCAGCTGCATGCATTTCCAATTCCATTGCGGGATTTGTGGAAAAGGGCTATTGCACGATGAAACATCTATTACAGATCTTATTACAGTTGTTAATAATATATGCAGTTGTGTTGTTCCAACACATAGACTGTAAAAAAAGATGGACGACGCACCTTCATTCACTTCCACTGAAGAGTGAAGACGCCACTGTCCCAATCGGGCGCAAGCCATGTTGTGCTGATTAGGCTGTGAAGTAGAGCCGCGTCAACTTCAAACCCCTTTGTTAAATTAGCCTAAATGGTCCTATTTCCATCTGCTGTTTGCAATATAAGAGACTTGAGTTAAAATAAGTTAAATAGTATTTGCTTCCTTAAGAGCTCAGAAAATGTCTGTTGGCCCCTTAGTTCACTCAGGGAAAGTGATCACTCTCATCTGTCAATCATGACATCACACTCCCGTTTTAATAGCATCACGTAACTAACTAAAATCAAACTTCTTAACTTGCATAGGCGTGATAAAATCCACATCCAATGACAAAAACCATATTTGAAAACAAAATATTTGAGTTAAATTGAATGATCAACTACCACGATCAAGATCCAGAAAGGTACCAGCAACATGTCACATTTTATGAAGCTACGAGGGTTCTTTCTTAATGCAAACAAACTTAAATAACTTCATTCAACAATTCCCCATCTCCTTGGCAGTATTTCGAATTGAATGAAGTTTTTGAGCATTCTCGTAGCTTAATAAAATTGCCTTTGAACCACTGATGTCACATGTTAATGACGCCTTTAAGTCTTATGGTTTTTATTATTGTGTTGTCATCTCTAACTTGAGGAAATATTAACATGTCTTTTTGTTCATAATTAAAGTCGCTCCTCCAGTGATTATTCGGACTGGATGGCAGATGCAGGAATAAATTTGAGACCAACTGCGTCTCCATCATCTCGGCGGCGTGCAAGCCGCAGGATCAGCAGCTCTGAGGAAGAGGATGAGGACGAAGAGGACGTAGCAGACGAGGAACAAACCATAGATGAAGAGGAACAGGTGTCTACACCCCAAAAGCACAAGAAAGCCAAAAGCAAAACGCCAAAGGTTTGCAGCACAACCATTACTGTACAATCTCTAATATAGTCTAATATTTAATATGCTGTTGCACTCACATTGGCATTTGCACAGTTAAAGTAGATCTTCTGCTGTTTATTGTACTTATAGTACGTGAAGGCTATTAATGCTTACTCCATCCACTTACTAAATAAACAAGGAATAAGTCACTTTTAGAGTGAAACATTAAAAAACTTTTTTTTTTTTTTTATATATATATATATCAATGAAAGGGCCCTATAAAATGGAAATCATATTTATGCAGAAA
>JAUYWG010000050.1:2571177-2599768 GCA_034779775.1 Enteromius afrohamiltoni | reverse complement strand
TTAATTTTTTATATATATATATATATATATATATATATTTAATTTTTTTTTTTTTTTTTTTAACCGATTTTCTCAAACTGGCCTCTTACTGAACTGTAGAGTTTAGACTTATTTACTAGTCTCGCAGTCTTTTCAGTGACTGGGGTGGGTTTGCTTTGTGCAAGATAACTTCACAGTGGGGTCTTGTATCATCCTGAAAACATTTCTTTTTACATAAAAAAAAATCTAGAGATTTTTGGCTGAAACTGCTTTGTAATAATTATTTATTATTTTTTTAAACAATATAATCATTTTGTAAGACTTTTAATTTAACTCGATAATTTTAAGGATACTGAAAAAAAAAATCACAAGCCAATAAAATAACCACGTTTATTGAAATAACAATAAAATTGGACAGAAAATATATGATAATTAAATCTCAATATATTATTTTCATTCAGTTCGATGAAACTGAATCAGATATAATTTGACTAATTATCAAAATAATGCGTAGTCCTACAAAGCTGTTGTTATCAGAGCACACCGTCACGAGAGGGAAGCATCATTTTACCAGCGTTGTCCAGTACGGCAGCACTACGGCATGTTACAGCACAGTATGTGGCGCTATTGAAAACCGGAACAAGTATACATAGACATTTTTTGTCAGCACGTTATTTGAGCGGACTTTGCTTTTCCTTTGAGCATGAGCGGTACACGAGTGGAGCATTCATATGAGCCCTGTACTGAGTACTGAGCAGAGTGTCACACATTGACACTTGGGTGGCACGGCAGATATTTTCGAATGCGTTTAGAATGTGTTACAAAACTTGAGGTGCAGATAATTGCAATATATTTGCAATAAGAAGAAAAACTGAAAAAAAATCCAGCTATTTTAACATAGTGTACCAACCTATAGCTATTTGCACTTAATGTTAAAAGCATGACGCTACAAAAATGCTGCTATTTTCACTTGGTGCAAGCCGTTTTTATTCCTTTATTATTGAAAAAATATGGTTTTCAGAGGTGAATTCGAACCCAGGTCAATCACATCAAAATTAGTGAGACGCGTTACCATCTGCGCCGCTGGAGCTGACTACAGTCAGCGGCCTTTTGTAATGTTGACTAACTCCGCCCATCAACATGTGATTGAGCTGGTGGAAACAGCCTCGGGCTATTTGCAATTGTTGTAAAGACACTCAATTTTTATTGTTGGCTGGCACTTAATTTAGTCCTGTATTTCTAAAAATGCTTCTAACTATGGGAGTTTTAGTGCACTTTTTATTTTATTTATTTTTTTGTCCTTAGCAACCAAAACCGAGACCACCCATTAATAGAGAAATCTCAAACGAGTTCCGTCCCTCAGCGTGGATTACTGACGTCATTCCCCGAAAATCCCCCTTCGTCCCTCAAATGGGAGACGAGGTATAGAATCATTTCTTCTGTTTTAATGTGCAGCTCATTCATGTCTAAATTGGATAAAAATGCCTCTTCAACATTTATTTATTAATCTGTCCACAGGTCATCTATTTTCGTCAGGGGCATGAGGCATATGTGGATGCAGTCTGCAGGACTAACCTGTACCCCATTAACCCAGACAGACATCCTTGGAAGAAGATGGAGTTAAGAGTAAGATCAAAACGACAAAGTGCTTTTCTGATTCATCCCTTCATAAGTTCTTTGGCCTGCACTGATTCGATCTTAACAGCTGCATATATACATTGGTAACTAAACTAATACCAGTCGTGATCTGAAATCTGCTTGAGCCTAAGTTATCAATGGTATAATTACCTCATGTGTAAGGTCCCATACACGCATGTTGGTCGTATTTAAACACGCTTTTTAAGTAGTACATGCAACACTTTGAAAACACTTTTGTCTTTGAAAATCTTTTGTTTTTACCAGGACCAAGAGTTTGTAAAAATAACAGGGATCAAGTATGAAGTGTGCCCTCCAACTCTGTGCTGTCTGAAACTGACCCAGATTGACCCTGGAACAGGCAAAATAACAGACAAAACCTTTTCCATAAAGTAAGTTGGCAAGATATGATTTGAAAATGTACTTTTGCTTACTTTACATGCGTTTTTGCCAGTATAATTACATGCTTTGGTGCTATTTTGTGTCTTAGATATCATGATATGCCGGATGTGATTGATTTTCTGGTGCTGCGTCAAAGCTACGACGAGGCCCGTAGCCGAGTGTGGACGTCGAGTAAGTTTGGAGCCATTGAGTTTATTTTGGTCGCCTGCATCAGAGATACCGAGTCATGTCTGTTCTGGTTTTCTGTAGGTGATCGGTTTCGCTCTGTGATCGATGACGCCTGGTGGTTTGGGACTGTAGTTTGTCAGGAACCATATCAGTCGGAATATCCTGACAGCCTTTTTCAGTGCTTCAAAGTCAAGTAAGCCCAAACTGAGTTATCTGAGCGTGCGCTCTAGTCCTTTGGCAGTGGGTTTTTAACTTCTCGATTTTGCAGATGGGACAATGGTGAGACAGAAAAGCTGAGTCCATGGGACGTGGAGGCTATTCCTGAAAACGGTACTTCTGATCGCTCAAGCATCATTTTAAACAGAAAGGTACTTCGTCATTGTGTTCTAATTAAGCAAGAGGTTTGTTTATTGGGTTATTTGTGTCTCTGCAGCAGAACAGCCGGAGTCGGAGAGTGCAGGAGTGCCAGTGACTGATGAGGAGATGATGGATATCCTGTATAAACCTCAGGAGGGTGAATGGGGGGGCAAGGGTCGAGACCAAGAGAGTGCACGCATCATTGCAGGCATTGAACAGCTTGTGACTGTGGGTACGTTATTTATTTTTATACGTAGATTTTGTTGACCTTTTAAGCAAAGCGTATTTTAATGAACTACTTGGACTAGGGCTAGTTGAGCCACAGATGGGTTACGTAGACCTACATTTTATGGACAAGTTGACTTTGCCGTTAAGCCCCTCCCCTCCAACAGTGAGCCAATGGGAATCGAGTATCGGTTGCACGGGTAGAGGAGCTCAGACATCTGTAGGTTTCAGTGCATTGAAAGATTTCATCGGTTTGATACTGATTGCGCTACAAAAATGGAAAAACGATGTGCCTGTGGTACTTGTGACACTGATTCCAGGTATCCTGAGATTACAATTGAATTTATTTGATGTTTTCTAAACCCAAACGAAACGGTCCATAATTTTTCAATCCCAGTTAGGGATGCTCATTTTAACCGTGTGACTGTTAACTGACCTATTTGAATTTTGACCGATTAATACAATCAGTTAAACGGTTTAAAAAGTCACTTTAAGTATTTTGCTGTGAAGGTTTGATGAAAGAACTCGCGCCTCGATTGGATTCCTGTCATGTCAAAGTGACTTTTATGGGCATGATCGTGTGAATCTTCGTCTTCTGTTGTTTGCGCATGTACAGTGAATCCGCAGAAAACAAATATTACTATTTTTAACGGGTCACAGGCGCTTATCCTTTCTAATTGAATTCAATTCTCATTTAAAATGATGTTGTCGGTTAACCGGTAATAATCAGTGAACGTACATCAATTGTTGGTTACGAGGAATAACATTCATATTCTGGTTGCCGTATTTTCATTAAGTTACAATTTTTACTGCTCAAGCAGAACATTAATGTCGTCTTGTGCTTCAGCAAGGTATGTCCCACTTAAAATTACGGTCCTTCCAAGATGCATCAAAACCATCTTTGAACAAGGTTTTCACTCTAACAGCTGTTATTGTAAGACAAGTAGCAACAAGGAGTTGGTTTTAGGTAGCAACAAGGGTGGCTGGGGTTACTGATAGAACAGTTGAGTCCTAACGATCAGTGATGGGCTTCTGGGTTTGGAACAACGTTAGGGAAAATCACTTTTCTGTAAACTAACCCTTTAACTGTGACCCTACGATGTATAAATTGTCCATTTCTGTCCATTTCAACAGATATCGTTGCACCTTTCTCTGGTCCGGTCGACCTCGCTCAGTATCCAACATATTGTGCTATCATTGCGTATCCCACCGACCTCAACACCATCAAACTGCGGCTCAAGCACAACTTCTACAGGTTTGTACTTAATGTAGTAGGTGCAGTGTAACACTTCTAAACTGATGCACATAAGTAGACATGCTGTTTTCCATCTAACCCATAAGACTTTGATCCATCTTGAAAAAACCTGAGACTTCTGTCCCTCCATCTGAAATCCAAACCATCAAGGCTTCATAAAGACATTGGGGAAAAAAAATAATCTAAATGATTTGTGGTTTAAATTTAGATTAGGCTTTTTCTTTTTTGATATTTTTTTGTAGAAACTTTGATCAGTGCACATACTGGTATAATATACGTAGTTTTTTTTCTTTTTTTTGGCGACGAGAGCAGAATAGCTTACGCCCCACAGAAAGAAAGTGGACTGTGTCTGAATGAATGAGAGTTTGAATGTATAATGTTTTGGTGTCGTTAGTGTATGCATGCTTTGGGTGTGTTTTAACGCGTCTTGGGTTTTTTAGGAGACTGTCTGCGTTGATCTGGGATGTAAAACACATTGAACAAAATGCCAAGACTTTTAATGAGCCCCGCAGCAAGATTGCACAGTCTGCAAAAATCATAACAAATGTTCTTCTGAAGTTCATAAGGTTGGTCTTTGGTGAAAATCTATTTGTGATATTTGTCTTGTTCTGTAATTTAATCTTTTTTTTTTTTTCCCTCCCTCGGTGACCACAGTAAACCTTACTGTACAGATATTATGGAGATCTACAATGCTGTTGAAAACATGGAGTACTCTGAAGATGAGGTGAGTGTGTTTGTTTCACCTGTGTTTCCTTTGCCGTTTCTGCAGAACATGAGATTGATTTCAGATTTGGCTTTTAGGACATGGATGACATTGATGCACCTGGAACTTCTGCAGGACAAAGACTCCGCCAGGTACTGTAAGATACTGTAATCTCAATTTTTGTATGCATATATATATGCGCTGTGTATAGAAATGTCACCAGTTAATGACTTATGACAATGCTTAAGACAATATTTGATGTGTTTTTCCTTAGCTATCACTGGAGGTGGTGCAGGACAGGGACGCGTGGAAGGACCAATGCAAACGTTTGCTGGACTACATGTTTGAGTGCGAGGATTCAGAGCCGTTCCGGGTTCCTGTAGATCAGAGAGAATATCCTGTGAGTGCAAAAAACAATCAAGGGGGTAATATTCGAGACGTGGTTATCGATCTGGTTTAAAGGTTAGGGACCAAGCGTTGTCAGTAGAAGCAGGAAGTTAAATGTCTCCTCTTTGTGTCTCCAGGATTACTGTAATATTATCGACACCCCTATGGATCTCGGAACAGTGCGGCTAACTCTTGAAGATGACCGCTATGAAAATCCTATAGACCTTTGCAAGGACACCAGGCTTATTTTTGCCAACGCTAAAGCCTACACGCCAAACAAACGGTCAAAGGTAATGCATAAATGTCTTGGATTTCTTCTTTTAGCTTAACTATTGAAGACGCATTGATGTTCTTGCATGCTTTGATTTGACAGATTTACAGTATGACTTTGCGACTGTCGGCGTTTTTCGAGGAGAGTATACGAAAAATAATTTCAGACTATAAGACTGCGATCAAAAGCAGCTTAAAGCTGCGACGCAGTCAGAGATTCAGGAAGAAGTTACAGCATCAGGAGTCGGCTCCTTCCAGCCAAGGATCCACACGGTAAGCCCTGCCATGTTTACACTTCGTCTAAATTGGAATTGCAGTAAAAGACAGCAGAGTTTGCGTTCAGAAAACAAACCGGTCTGTTTTTTTTCCTCCTGTCTTGAACCTAGTCAAAAGAGGGCTACTATAAAAACTCAGGAAAACACAGAACAGTCAACAGCCAAATCTACCTCAGCCAAAGTGTCTGGACCAGAGCGCCGCAGAGTCAATGATGCCAAGGTTACCTTCAGACGGAGTTGCTCATCTTCATCCGGTAAGACGGAAAGCTCGTGAAAATGGTTTCTGGTGTTAAAATATAAGTGACTGTTGCAACAACACCTGTGTAGAGAGGTCAGTTAAATTAAAAAGGAAAATTTAACTCAACTTTTATTTTTAAGTGAACTGCCCATTCATATGAAGATGTTCTGAAACGGTTCCTTTTTTTTTTTTATACCTTATAAATACAGAAATACCTTGCCGTTCTACATATTGCATTGTCATATTCGTATTTCAAAATGAATGCTGTTGAATGTACAGTGCTTTAATGGCCACCATTCTTTAGAAACCACCAGGTGGAGCCGTTTATCCACTGACCAGATATTAGTAGAAAATACTGATTAGAGATATCTGTAATTATAGTGTAAACTATTCCTATGGGACTTTCAGTAACTCTGGAATGACTGTCAGGTGCTAAAGACATTTTGTGCTCTTCATATAGGGTCTGATCATGACAGCAAACAATCTCAGAGTCAGTCGGAAGAGGATGAGGAGCCTTCATCCTCATCTCGTGTCTTCAGAAGACAGACTAGAGCCACAAGAAGAGCTGCACAGAATAACGGAGCCAAACGCAGACATGGTGGGTGGGATCCATTTAGACAGACTGTTAAATCCTTGTGTGTGGTTGAGATGTCGAGCACTTTCAGCTGAAGAATAATGATGCATGCATATTTTGACAATAACAAACTAACTTTAAAATGTGCCTTATGTGTCTTAGAGGGCCATGACAAGATGAATGGGCACAGCAGGTCACACGAGCGTCAGAGACCACGACCCTCCAGCGATTCTGACCAAGAGCCTTCACAAGGCTCTGACGGCTCTGAGAACGAGTCTTCATCATCTGTCAGTCGCCGGCCGAGGGCCCGCAAGACCGCCATGGCAGCAGTTAATAAGATGAAGCTCATGGATACTCTGGAAGAAGATGAAGGCTCGGATGAGGAGGGCCGTGGAGGCAGCACCCGGCCTGCGACCCGTGCTAGCAAACGCTCTGCTGTCATTCAGAGTAGTTCTGATTCAGAGGAAGAGGAAGAAGGTATAAACATCTACTCGGCTTACTGACTCTGGAATTTTCGAATTTTCTGGAAAATATGTAATGAAACTTAAATTTACACCCCCTCCTTTTATGGTTATTGTTCTTCTCACAGAGTCAAATGAAAGTGACGTTTCAGCCAGCGAAGAAGAGAAAAGTGATTCATCCTCTGGAAGCAAAGCGGAAAGTAGAAGTGCTGGGCGCAGACCATCTAGAAGATCAGCAGAAAAAAAAGGTGCGTTTGGTATATCCCTAGAGCTCCAAAATCAGCCTTAAAACCAGATTTTATTCATTTGCACATTCCTGGTTTTGCACAAATTATCAAGCAAATTTAGCTCAGATAAAATTGGCCTGATTGCCATCATGATTACCATCTGAGTGCCATCATAATTGTCGATTATTCACTAGAAATTGCGATTTTTTTTTTTTTTTTTTATTAATTACTATCATCACAATTTACATTGAATGATGTTTATACATTTGCTTGATGCAAACTCTATGCCATATTTTAGATGAAAATAAACATTAAGCCTCAAATATGAACTATATATCAGATTGGTTCCTTTTAAATAAAAAGCAAAAGCAAAAATATACATTGTTTTAATTTTAGTTTAAGTATCACATTATAATGCAATGCAAAAAAACCCTTAAAGGAACACTCCACAGAGTTAAGACGTTGAGTTTTTTTTTAAAATCCATTCAGTTGATCTTCATGTCTGGCGATAACACTTTTAGCATAGCTTAGCATAGATCATTGAATCTGATTAGACCATTAGCATCTCCTTTAAAAATGACCAATTAGTGCCATGGCTCAATGATTTCATGCAGCGCTGCCATGGTATTATTACGCCGGAATGAGAGTATAGTTCCTAGTAGTGCTGCACGATTAATCATATCGCAATCGCGATGTCAGGCGATGCGATTACATTACAGCAAATGTTGCGATTATATTAAATAAACAAATGCATTTGTGGACGTAACAACATTAATTCTTGTGTTCACACCAGACGCGAATGAAGCATTGATCCTGCTTCCGGTGTAAACCCGACATGTTCATGCGTCCAACTACACGCGAATAGTGTAAATAGTGAATAGTGTATTCGCCCAAGTCGCCTCAGGTGTGAACACACTTTTAGCAAAGAGGGATTTGAGAAAATGATTGGCACACTGGACAACAGATACCAAAAGAAATATACTAAGTATATGTTACATCCTGCTAAAATGTTTTGGGACAACATGTAAAAATAGAAAAGTGGGTATTTGTTTTATTTTTCTGTACTTCTGACTTTCATTTTAATGTTAATGTAATGTAATTTAATTCAGTAATGTAAAGATGATACTGTTATTTAATGTTGCTTCTATTCAATGGGGTCACTGACACTAAAGAAAGGTACATTTCTTATTTTCTACTTTTAGAAACATGTCCTTTCATAAATGGACACAGCGCCAAACGGCAACAAGTGGAAAGTGAGGACAACACAGATGATGTGGAGAGTCAGAATGAAAGCGTGAACGGGGAGTCGGACGAAGATCTCGTTGTCAGACGGAAGTCCACCAGGAAGACTGCAAAAGCCGCTGTCACTAAAATAAAAGAATTGAATGACACTGATGCGGAAGAAGAGAATTGCTCCAGAGACCGACGTCAGAAAAATCGTCCAAACGAGCAGGACTCTGAAAGGAGTTCTGATGAGGAAGTTGAGGTGCCCAAAACTCAAAAGCACCCTTATCAAAACGGAAGGAATGTGGATCCAAAAGAGCTGAAGAGGAGTAAAGCACCATCAGAAAGCCAAGAACAAGCTTCTGCCACAAAACAGCAAGTTGCCCGCAAAAAAACCTCAACCGCAGATGCATTAACATCAACCACCCAGGACTCAGAGGAGCTCAGTGATGTTTCAGAAAAATCTCTGAGGAGATCAGAAGAGGAAGAGAATCAAAGTGATGGCAAAGAAAGAAGGTTGCTCAGAAACCGAAAGCGTGTGTCCAACGCTCGCCAAAAAAAAATTGAGGCAAGGTCGGATGCCTCCAGTTCGCAAAGTGAAGAGGAGCTAGACCGACGGAAAACGGAGGATACTTCCTCTGATGAATGGCAAAAGAGCGACGCATCGGACAGGAAGCCACATCCAAGGAGGAAGCCTTGCATTAAAGTTGCGTCCAAAGGAGGAGTCTCTCTTAGATCTCTTCCCAAGAAGAGCTACATTATGGAGGACTCGGATGAAGAGTTCAGTCCTGAGATGGAGATGCAATCGAAAAATGGAAAGAACAAGGAGCGGGCCAACTCCCAGGTAAGAAAACCATCAGGCGGCAGATGTAAAAGAAAACGTGGCGGCTCCTCAGAGTCTGAAGACGCAGACAACAAGAGCAGTAGGACCAGTGATGAAAATGAGGACGAGGCGCCTCAAAGAAAGAACGCAAAATGCTACAAGCGCTTGAAAGGCTCGACGGACTCTGAGAGTGACTCCGAAACGAGGTCCAAATCAGAGAATGGACGGCTTCCCAAGGTGACCCCCCAACGCCGAAAACAAAGCGAAAGCGAAGATGATGATGAAGATGGAAGTGACTCTGAGAGCGAAGAGTCTGGGGAGTCTGAATCCGATGCCAGCTCAGGTTCACGGAGCAGTCCAAAAAGAAGGCTTCGAGGCCGAGGAACCGCACGATCCGGGAAACGCCAGAGGGATGTTTCCGATGAGGATAGCGACGTGTCGTACGGGAAACCCAGACAGGCCACGCGCATCCGGACCAGAAACAGAGGCAAACGGACTGTGAATTACCAAGACAGCGAATGAAGGACTTGGGCGGTTGAGCCACGCAAGAGACACTAACTGGAGACCTTGAAGACACACTTGATTGTCCCAACATAAAGACAATGGTAGTAGCACTGGAGTCCTCGATATACTGTGAAGCAGTTTCATTCAGGGATATTTATGTTTTCTATGAAAAAAAAAGAAAAGAAAAAAGACAACCAACTAATCAGAAATGAATTCTAACTGAGATGTATTTGATCTACTGGTTTGGCTTTTCAAACCAGCCCCAACTCTGTGATTCGGCCAACAGGAAAGACTGCATTGGGTGCTATCCTAATAATATACCTCCCGTTTAATCGAGCATATTTGCTGGCTTGCACTAAAAGGCACACTGTAATGAGGTATTTTATACACTAGTTCTGCATTAGAAACTCAGGGGTCAACTACGTTTACCATGCTCTCAGATTTGCGTTTGTTTCTTTGGGTTTTTAGCTCCTAGGATTCTAGTGTCATATTTTCCACGTGAGCATTTAGGTCCAAAAACACTTTATGAAAACGAACAAGTCGTCTTTGACTCTGACACACGCATTCTGTATCGTCACTGTTAAAGGGATCGTTGAGCCAAAATGTACAAATGTTTTTCTTCCGGTCACCTTTTGGTTCCTCTTTCTTTCTTTCTTTGACCATATTTCCAGGTTTTTGAGAGTCTGTTTGTAGCAAAGCATTGTATATTTAAATTCCTTCGTCAAGCATTACTTTTGTTTTTCTTCTTCTTTTTTGTATTCAGTTGAGATAAATTGCCATGCCATGAACTTTGAATTGGTACCTATTTGCTAAGTACAGTAAATCAAATGAGTACTTCCAGCAAAGTACTGTGATTTCTCATATTGGGAAGACGTTTTAGTGATCTGTGTTGCATACTTTCAGTATTAATTCCTTTTCGAGACTTAACTTATGAACAGCAATTAACTTTTGTATGCAGTCTTTGAATTGTGCATCGCCGTTTATGTAATGCAGTTGTTATTTGGCATTTTGCTTGATGTCTTTTTCATAAGAGCATCTTTAATACAAGTTTCACTGAGGACGATGAGCCTGTTGGCCGCTTAAGTGAGAGAGGGATGACTTCCTATGAATAAAGTACTGTTTCAGGTTGGAATTTGGTTTTAACTCGTTTGCTTGAGAAATGAGGTGATGGAGGACAAATGAAAGCCAAATATCAAATTTCGTCCACCAACTTATTATGATTGCATGCAGTTTGTTTGTTTTTTTAACTACTTACATTCAGGCCTATATATTTTGATTTGCAATATTTCCAGATGCATGCAAATCAACGATACTCCCAAGATTTTAAAGGTGCCAAAAGTACCTTAGGGTAGTTGTTTACACATACATATGCCACTTAATGGTTAGGATAATGCTGCTTCTTCATGGATATTAGATTAGGATCCAAGAAAAGGGGGAAATCTGTCAAATTTTTATTTAAAGCTGTAGTCTAGGTTTTGCCTCTTTGTCGCCACCTCTATTAGAAACCTGTAATTGCAGTATGACAGCTATACTTCTGCATTAATTTCACACTGCAATATCTCACATTATTCACACATAAATAGCACTACACACTACTACTACACAAGATGAAGGGCCTAACTAAAACAAACACGCATCACAATCTTTGGCTGAAATTTCAGCATTGATTGCGGGTGCAAAAGTGATTTTGATTCAATGCGATTAACGTTGTCAACTATTTATTTTTTTTTTTTTCATTGATTCAGTGGTAGCTTGATATCAGGGTAGCCTCTGCCAGCACATAAACCTCTATTTACCAAAATATCAGCTTTCAGTTTTCTCCTATAATGCCTTATGAGGTTCATCCAGAATCACTCCAGACCCAGCTCCATGTTGGTGCTGCTTCTCCTTTTCGGTAACCTCACTCATTTTCTACAGGGTTCAGGTCAGAGGACTAAGGACACAGCAGAAGCTTGGTTTTGTTCCCAGTGACCCACTTTTGTGTTTGGATTATTGTCCCATTTGTAAGTTTTCATAAGAACCATTTTCTGACTCTGAGATTCAGCTATTTTCTGCAGTTCTTCAGCCGAGGTCCTTTTTCTTTTCTCTTCTTTTTAAGCAATTGGCTTATTTCACCATTGTCTTAAAAGTGTCATTGGATGCAAATTTCACTTTAACATGTTGTTTGAACATAAATGTGTTTTGGCAGTGTGTGTACACATCCAGCTTAATAATAAAAATACACCCGGTGTTTATATATACCCACGATTGCCTGTCCTAATAACTGGCCGTTTAGGAAGTTCCATGGCTAAAGTAAACCGTATGATTTGTCACCCTATGGAAAATAAGGGCGGAGTCAGCGAAGCTCATTAGCATTTAAAGCAGCATTCAACAAAACGGTTTGTTCTGGAAAGAGCTGTTTTGACAGGGTAAAAGATGTTGTTTCACACTAAGGTAATTTTATCCAAAGTATGATATAGACTTTTCATTAAGACCCTAAAAAAAAGCATATCATCCGATGACCCCTTTAACACAATCTGCTTACTATTGCAGGGATGGTTAAGGTTTAAGTACATGATTTGGCCTGGTTTGTCAATCTGTTACTATATCTTTTACTCTGCAGGGCAGTGAATTAAAACCCTATAATCCAAAATCTTCTGTCATTATTTAAACAGTAATATTATTCACAGGAGGAATTGCACAAGAGTACATGTCACGGAAAGCAAACTGAACTTCGGCCTACATGATCCAAAGTATACTGTGTACAGTCACCTCTGTCCTGTTCTTTGCATTTTGCTCCTGTTACTTATTTGAGTCTTTGTTCAGCCAAAAATGATTAATTTATGAGTTTTTAGTGTTTGATCAATGCCTCGAAATGTTCTTTGACTCACGTGATTATAAGAAAGGCAATATACTGTTGATAGGGTAAGAATTACTTGAAAACAAACTGGAAAAGTCTCTTAGGATTCTAGAAAAAATATGATATGAAAGAAAAACAAAAAAGCCCTAAGTTCTATTTCTTAAGCAATATGCCCTTTGACTCTTAAGATTTTTTTTTACAGTGAAAGCTGCATGCAGATACATCGCTCTCATGTTCGCTTTCACCTTCAGACTGGGTCAAACTATCCAGGCCATCTAAATCAGAAGAAAATGTAATGAATTAATATCCAAATAATGAATAATAATAATAGATATTTGATGATTTCTTTACGATAATAATACAATCAATAAACAGATACAGCAAGAGTCAAAAAAACATTTAATCCCATTTTACATTAATTTAATCAAACATCTTCACAATGCATTGTGATCATGGTATTAATTGCCAGCATGTGGCAAATAAATAGACTGGTGAAATCTGAAAAGTGATTGCATTGCATTCAGGATCACTGATGCTTCATGATCAAAGACAGCGGTTTACTGGCCGATCTATGTGCCCGGCTGATAACGAGTGTGATTTGTCTCATGGAGACAGAGATCAATGCAGTATAAAGACACTTATCTGAGTTAACTTATCATCATGTGCCCTATACTTTCACCAGTGTTGCAGTGGCACTGACAAATCCACAAATGCACGTGTCGCACTTTTCCTGACACATCACTGCCATACTTTGCTGTTATATTGCACGTGTCCGCCATTGCAGCAACATTCTTATGAACATAACGTACACTACACTACGACTGTGATTTTAACAGAATAAAAATCAGTAAAAATGCTACAGTAAAACCTGTTAAATGGTTAACGGTAAATTCCTGTAAAATTTACAGTGAAGAAAACGTAAATTCCCTGCATTGCATTTCAAATTTTGTTTGAATTTGATGTTTTTTCTTCAAAATCACTTTGTTTATTCTTAGTCTTTCTTATTAGGGTCGTACGTTACATGTAAAGTTGTTAAATGAATGTTGATTGACACTAAGCACCTTCTATATATGTTCACAAGCTGCTTGTGATGAGGTTTGGTTCATCATGAGACTTTCTCATCACCACCTGCTTTTAGTGGTTATCATTTTAAAGGTACTAAACAGATTTCAGTACTTTAAAAGGTTGCTATATTATTATATCAATGAATGAAATTATGGTAGTGAACTGTAAAATAAACTTAAAACCAAAAAGACATCCACATTTTTATAAACATGATAGGCTATTTCAAATGATATTTTAGCATATTTTTAACAAAATGCTGTTGTTCTGAACTTTAGTTTCATCAAAAACTGAATAAAATGTATAAAGGTTTGCGTACATGTTTCTTGAGCAGTAATTTAATATATTACAGTGATTAGTAATGTAGCTTTGTGTCCCAGAAATAAATTACATTTTAAAACATTACTATATAAAACTGTAAAATGTTTCACAGTATTACTGTTTCTAAACCTTAAAAAATGGCCATGAATTTAATGGTAAAAAACTGTGAAAATGCTACGGTAAAAACACGTTAAATAGTTCATGGTAAATTTACTGTCAGATTTACAGGAAAACACCGTAAACTGACATTCCCAGAATTCCCTGCGTTGCATTTTAGTTTAATAGTTCTTACCATGATGGTGTTTAGTGCTTGTGTGAATGACACTGAGCACCTTCTATATGTGTTACTATTTAAAAGCTGCTTGTGATTAGCTTTGGTTCATAATGTGAGTTTCTCATCACCATCTGCATTTTAGATTTCACTACTTTAATAGGCTGATATATTAACATTATATCAATTATTACAGTTTCTTATTAGAAATTACGGTATTTAACTGTAAATTTAAAATAAACGGTAAAACTATTGATAAAACAAAAGTTTTGATACCGTATTTTTCTCGGTTTTATACTAGCAACCACAGCTGACGTTTCTGTACCGTTTTACGGATTTCTTTCTACAGTGTAATGTAATGTATTAAGCTATTAAATTTGTACTTTTTCTTGAATTTAAAAATAATGCAGCCTTGGTGAACATTATATAGATGTCTTTCAAATATATGTACATATGTATGTATATATATAAATGTACTGGCATAACGATTTGAGTGAAAGGTGCAATAAAACAAAATAAGTAAATAAACCAATACAAATCTGATTACAATTTTTAGTATTTGGTTTGTCCCACCCTGCATTTGAAACATTACAGTTCTATTGCACATGCTTACTTTGAAACCTGCTGATTAAAACAGTTATGAGGAAGTATAGCTTTACAAAGCGTGGGATACTGTTGTCACATGACAACTGTAATATCTGCACAGCTTCTCTGTATCTTTCTCTCAGACCATATTAAAAGCTGACATAAGTACATCCCACTTATAAAGCCCAGCCCTTTTTTAAAGAAGATAAAGGGTCTTATCAAAAGAACTCTGCTCCTACGGTTCATTTGATCACACACACCTCTTCTCACAAACATACACAACATCCAGCTTCACAATGCCGGCTGATTTCAATGGAACATGGGAGATGGTCAGCAATGACAACTTTGAGGATGTCATGAAGGCTTTGGGTATGTGATTTCTAATACTGAATCCCTACTGGAATCCTATAGTTATCAGCGGGAGCAGATCGAGTTCTTGCATCTAGATGTAAGTTATCTTGTTCTTAGTGGACAGAGTTCACTGTAACTCTGCACAATTGCATGTGTTGCAAAATCACGGGTTAAAGAAGGCAAGAGTTAAACATTTCATGTCGGTTTCTACCAATTGTTGCCATATTCTTGCAATATTAATTTTGCAACAGGTCTGAATGCATGCATTCACGTAATAATAGATATATCTTTATGGCCTGGTTTCATAAAACAGGGATTAGCCTAAACCAGTATTAGGGTATAATTCAATTAGGACATTTAAATCATTTTTATGAACATGAATTAGAAAAAAAGCATAACTGGTGTGCATATTAAGACAAACCCAAGGCACTGACATGTTTTAAGTTTCTTTCATGTGAAACAGCTTAGACTTCCATTTTAGTCTCGACTTAAGCCTTAATTGTCTGTGAAACCGGGGGTACATGGGTTATTATAATTATGTTAAATTAATATCATAACAAAACATGCATTACTTGATTAAAACATTAACAGTAATATAATACAACTGAAAAACCGTACACTTGAAAATGAAAATGCAGTTGTAGCAAAATCTAGAAAACAGGATGTAGCGCATGCACTGGGCTTGCATAAATCTCAATCTAAAAATCATTTTGCGACACATTTTATTGCATGGACTCACTTTAATAAAATGGTGACAAGACTATTATAGCAATTTGAGGAAAGTAAATACACAGATTAATAAGAATTCCATGTTAATTAATGAATTCATTTAATAAAAAGAAGAAAAAACTGCAGTATCTTTACTTGTGCAAGAAATGAATCAATAAATGGGTTGATCTACAGGATCAAAGTTCATTCAAGGTCATAGTGTGCATCGGCCTTGATAAAGGCGGCAGACGAGCGAATCTGAACACTTCGCCACCTTTGTCCCAGCGTATGAATATATGTGAGGTCAATTCTGTCAGTCTGTTGCATCACAGATGAAATATGGCTCCCCAAAGCCTCTTGCTACTACTTTTTCACTTTCCCAGTGGGAAGCTGATGTTAACATGAATCAAAAACATGACATATAACATATAAATGACATATTTTAAACCATTTTCAGTGTGGGATTAACTTAGAAGAAGTTGCCATCCAAACTGGATTTAAAATGAGACAGAAACGTGATGATGTTTTGACTATATTGCTGTGAGCTACCATTGAGATTCTGCTTGGATTGGGCTGATTTTTCCTTTGCAAGGCATTCATATTTCATTCTTTTCATCACCTACAGATATTGACTTTGCCACCCGTAAGATCGCAGTGCATCTCAAACAGACTAAAGTCATTGTGCAGAACGGAGACAAATTTGAGACCAAAACACTCAGCACCTTCAGAAACTATAATGTGGATTTTGTCATCGGGGAGGAGTTTGAGGAGCACACGAAAGCCCTGGACAACAGAATTGTTAAGGTAGCTGTTTAAAATGGGACCCCACATGACCCCTGTCCTGCTGCTGATAGAGAAGATGACAGTACCATACTTTGCTATACACCATTTAGCATATTTAAGATTTATGTGTTTGAGTTGCATATCAAATATACATCCATTAGAATTTTTAACATAAACGAATCAATGGCATATGCATAAATGAAGGTACAGGTAAGATTTGATGTAATATTTATGAATTTCTGAACATTTCTAAAAAAAAAAAATATTATTATTAATTATTTTAATCTCAAACATTTGAACTAATTATTGCTTTTTCTGCAGCTATCTAATTATATCCATGTTCGTCCTTTTTAACAAAATCAAACGTGGCTGTTTTTACATTGAACACATTTACGCTGATCTGAAAAAACGCATTTTGAAAACATGCTTATTTGAATTGAATCAAATATAGATTGAAGGAGTTAATAATAAACTATGCATAAATCTCACTTGCTGGTTTCACAGATTATATTAAGTTTATGAAGCTCAATCCAAATGAGTGGAAATTTTGATTCAAATAATAAATCTTCAATTTAGGCCTAAATACTGTATATTTCAGTGCATTGTTGATAATGATAAGTACGGCATATTTGCTGTTTAAAGCACTTTAAGTTCTATATAGTTTTGATGTCATAAAGGTGTAGGTCCGGGTGGCGTTCATAAGTGGGGGTGCTCCGCAGAGTACTCATCTTTTACATTGAAGACATCCTGAAATATTTGTTTCAGACCCTGGTGAAGTGGGAGGGGGATAAACTGGTGTGTGTGCAAACGGGAGAGAAGGAGAACCGTGGCTGGAGGCAGTGGCTTGAAGGAGACCTGCTTCACTTGGTAAAGAACTGCCCCTGTCCAACTGATTAATCAACGAAGGGACAAATCAATTCAGCATATGCTGAAAAAAAACTGAATATGCTGGTTGGGTACTCTGGATCAGCTCAAACCAGCAACCATGCTTTAAAACATACCCAACCAGCATATTCAGTTTTTTTCAACAGGGTACGTTTGTGGTGTATGATGGTACTTTATTATACACCATGGTACTGGATTATTATCATAAAATATACTATTCTACTTGCATACATGGCACCCCGAGGTCATTATACAATTCCAATTTGGCACTTTTTTAGTATATATTAATGAATATTTCAGTATATATATCATGCCAATCGCTCTCTCTCTTTTTAGGAGATCCACTGCCAGGACAAAGTCTGCCATCAAGTCTTCAAGAAGAAAAACTAATATTCACACCTGGGTTTGGTGTTATGCTGTGTGTATTTATTAAATCCATTTTAATAAACAGCTTCAACCAAACACACTCGTTAGGTGCTCTATTACACGCAACTAATACGTTTCAGATAATCTCACTGTTAATTAATAATAAATAATGGCTCCTACTAAAACAAGGTGTCTAATAAAATGTAAAGAGAGGTGTGTTTTATTGAGACTAGTATATCAAAGTTCACATAATTCATATCAGAATTGGGTGTGGATGCCATGTTTCAAACTAAAAGCTTAAACAGCAGCAGATAATATTTGACAAGGAATATAAATATATATATATATATATATTTCAAAGAAATACTGATTATATATTGGCATATATTTATAGTATGCTAGATACTTGCAGGAAAATGATCATCAAAATTGAATGAAAGTGGAGTAGAAATTGTAGAAATTTTAAAAACGAAGTGGTTTGAATTATTGTTTTGCATTAAAAGTTATGCAAGATTAAAAAAAACATGTTTCAACTTCACAGTAGTTCATCACACAGTGAAGAGCTTCAGCCTCGCTGTGTTAATAACCATGCTCCTGCAAACTAGTTCAAGTCCAGTTTTTAGAGTCATGTGACCTTGTAGTGTAGTTTTTGCGTCTGCTAATTGTATCAAGGCTTCAAAAGTAATAAAAGTTGTGAAGGTTATCATTAAAGAATCATTAAAAATTAGTCGTCCCTCGGTGAGTAGGACTGGACACCCTCGCTATAAAATAAAGATTCAGCTTTAGACAGATTCTTACATCTGAAACTCACTCTTTGCTGCCCTCGACTGTCAAAAAATGTGTTTAGTTTTTAAAGCTTGAATGGGGAACAGTGTTTATACATTTCTAGCTACTGTAAAAGAGTTTCATACTAATATCTGATCTATGCAGAGAAACACAGAACTGAATTAATAGAAAGTGTGTGCAAACGACAACAGTTAGACCCACCGCTGCTGATTTTGAGTGTTTTGTTCACTAATAAAGCAAGACACTCTCTGCTAGCTAGTCTTTTTTAGCCACTAGACACATTTATTGGCTTAAACTGATGTGTCAGCAACAATTCGCCCAATAAAAAAAGCCAATTTGAGAGATTATATTTGTTTATACTTGCACAACTATTAAAATCATTAATATACCACATAATATTGTGGACTAAAGGATGGAAAAAGACCTTGCATAGCCTACCAGGTGTGAATAAATTGGTTAGTCTCTGATTCATCAGTGTGCAGATCACAAGTTTATGTCACTGACCTAAATTGTTTCATAGTTTGTTTGTATATTTAACATAATGATTATTCAGTCCGTCTCAGACGTTTGTAGTTAAACCAGAACATCAGTTTTGTGAGAAAAGGTTCGTAATCTTGGGAAACGAGTTATTGTTATTTCAGACCACAGGAAAACTAATTCGTGATGAATACAGCGATTCAGCGTCGCGTGGGTCTTGTATAAAGAGAAACCGAACGCTGTTCTGAGTGACTGCTGTAGCGTCCAATCATTGGCCTCTACGTAGTGCCTCGCTGTCTTTATTGGACGACAGTGGTGATTGACGGTTCCTGTCCGCCAGTAATATTGACGGTTCCTCTCCGGAAGGCGTCAACCCGCCTATCCCATTTTCTGTAGTTTTCGTCCATTTCATTTTGATGCGCGTGAATCGTAACGGGACAACATGGCGATGCAGACGGCCCGCTACTACAGCGAAGGCGGCAGAGCAACAAAGCGCCAAAAAACGGAAAACGAGGGGGGAATGGCGACCGTAAGACAAGTCTTTGCTTGCACACTATCTGATATTTTATTACCGACTTTATCAGACTTCTCTTTAGCTAGCTGGTTGGCAAAAATAGCACCAACGTTAGTTAGCAAACAAGCTAACCAAACAATCGAGCTAACACCACACTGATTTTTTCTGCACCCCAAAGCGTTACAAAAACACAAATATGAAGCCATAAAATTATTATGTAGCGAATGTTGATGTGACATATTAGCAAGAAAAGCCTGAATTTCTAACGCCACACGTGTATTGTGATAGTCTGCTGAATGAATGGATTATGCTGCATGTAAGTTAACCGTAAACACATATGGATTGTGCGTTATTAATCACAACGAGCGGGAAAAAATATAACGTCCACGTCAATCAATATATATTACAATGTTTGTGTTTAACTTAATAATAATAAATTGTGAATACTGAGTCATGCCAGTTTTCTGGACTAATGTGGTGATTTATTTCATAGGAGGACTATGTTGACCCGCACAAAACCCTCCCCTCTCTTGTGGTGCATGTCCGAGGTTTAGTGGATGGTGTTTTGGAGGCCGACATCGTTGAAGCCCTGCAAGAGTTTGGGACCATCAGGTAATTTATTACGTCTTTGTTGATTTGCCACACCGTAATTCTGCCTGTAATAAAACCCATTGATCATATCTCTCCGTCTCTCTGCAGTTATGTTGTACTCATGCCTAAGAAGCGTCAAGCCCTTGTTGAATATGAGGATATGAACGGGTCTTGCAATGCTGTTACTTACGCCAACGACAACCAGATCTACATCGCCGGGCATCCCGCGTTTGTAAACTACTCTACAAGTCAGAAGATATCCAGGCCGGGTGACCCTGATGATTCCCGCAGTGTTAATAATGTTTTGCTATTCACAATCATGAACCCCATTTATCCTATTACCACGGTAATACCCACGCTCACTGTGTAATATTATGAATGATTTTTTTATTGCACATCTGAGATTTTTCACGCTTGTTTGCAATCTGAGATTGTTCTTCTTGTTCTACAGGATGTTCTCTATACTATTTGCAACAACTGTGGGCCTGTTCAAAGAATCGTCATCTTTAGGAAGAATGGTGTCCAGGCCATGGTGGAATATCCTTTACTTTTTTAGGCTCCAGATTGAAGTTTGATAGGTTCTGCTAGCTGTAATTTGCGTTTATGAGTCACTGCGCTCTTGCCAGTTATATCCCTTTCATATGTGCACTTTTAATGTCTTACAAGCTTTAAGAAGTGTCTGTCCAAACCAATTAACTTGAAAATAATATCATTAATTACTCACTCTCATGGCGTTACGAACTCTCAAGAGCATTGTTCATCTTCGGAACACGCATTAAGATACTTTTAGTTGAAATCAAGAGCTCTCTGACCCTCATAGACGGGGTGAACTAAGCCTTTAAAATATGTTGCCTTCCGTGAATACTTTAAAATAATAACCTCTGTAACCAGGGAACTCACAATTACCTTTGCTTTTCTTTAATTCCTCACACATTTGATTCCGTTCAGAGCGCCCAAAGGGCCAAGGCCTCACTCAATGGGGCTGATATATACTCTGGCTGCTGCACGCTAAAGATCGAGTATGCCAAGGTGAGGTTCATTGAATGCGTTATAATGCTACAATAATTTACGTTAGACATTTGAAGATGCTCTGTGTGCATTTTCTGAATGGCTTTAGAGGAACCCATTTATTTTGTAGCTAGTTAGTCAAAATGTTTAAGCTAGAAGAACAACAGTCAAAAAAACCCTAAAATCTTAATCAAGGCACCAATATATAGTAATATAAATGCATATATTTGTTTTTACGCACTACCATTACTCAATATCACCCGTCCCAACTCCAGCTGATACAAAGGTTATTTAAATTGGTTTTATTTCCTTTTTTTCACTCTAGCCGACGCGCCTTAATGTGTTCAAGAATGACCAGGACACATGGGACTACACCAATCCAAACCTGAGCAGCCAAGGTACCGTTTAACTCTACATCCGCTCTGACATTTCTCTGCGCCCTTACTGCCACTGTGGGGAAAATAAGCGGGTGGGATTGGGACGCAGTAATGATTCACCTCCCCTGTGCCGAGTGTTAGGCATACCAACGTCTACACAACGTTTTCTGTGTTTTCGTGACTCTGAGGGGAAGGTAAAGTCGTATCCCTGTGGTCTTTCTAAGGCTTCCTCGGAATGTTGTCCTCAAGCTTCCTTTTTCCAGCAAAGCCTGTCACATGCCAGTAGCGTGAGGGGCAAGTGGCTAACTTGGTTAGCACCATAGAGGCAGATTGTCAGACACCTGTTATGGTTAACATGAAACTAGATTCACAACCCATTTGACCTTTTAAGTAATATTAAAGAAGAAAAAAAATGGTGGGGTGCTTTATTTTGGGAATTTGGAAAATAATAGGGCTTATCCGAGCACCGATATGTTGTTCTTTGGAATGACACAATTGTTCACAAAGCGATGAGTAACGCATGTAAATGGGGAAGTTTATGATTTCATGTTGACTTGAACGGTTTTGTGCTTTTGGCCTTGAGTAATCAATGTTGTGCCTAAAAGATATTCCCGTTGCAAACTAATCGCAGGCCAACGGACCTATATGTCTTTGGTGCTCACTCTGGCCATTTGCCCCTCGCATTCACGCGGTACATTTTAGAGACCAAAACGAAAGCACAGAAAGTGCAACAACAGAACACTTAATACATCTGGACACTGGGGGACACTTCCTAGATTTCACTGGAGACACAAGTGCCTCAGACTTCCACCACTGTACCAGTCATCAAACCACAACTGCCTCCTATACCTTTCTCCAGAAGGACAAACACTCATTTTACTCTCGTGAAACTGCAAGGCATCCTGACAAACAACTGATCACGCAACATTTCGCACTCATCACCTCCTACAGAAATGACACTGCCAGCGAAGACACTGAAGGATTTGGGGTGGTCGGTGCAAGTAGTTATGGCTCCCACACCCATTCAACTTTCTCCCGTTGTTTCTTACGGGTCAAGAGCAAGACACACTCCACTGTGACACACCACCTTAACCTCACTGCTAACAAGGGATGACACCACAACACAATGCAAACAGACCTCTTGTCTTCATTCATGTCAAACCTCTGACGTCCACAAACAGACAAACAGTCTGTCTTTTCTGGGGTACGTCGTCTTTCTCTCTCGCCGCGCCGATCGTTACAACACAAACCCCGACACCTACAAATCGACATGCCTGATTCTTCACTCGTCAACAGCTGATGACACTAAACCACTCGAGACACCCGAAGACACTGCAGACGCACTGACACGCAGACAAGTTTTCCTTTGTACTCAGATAAGCCCCGGAGGCTGGTGTTTCAGATACGCTCTCTTCCCCCTACTCCTCTAGTGCTTCCCTTTTACGATTCCTCCTCTCTCTTTCTGTCAATATGTGACATTTTTTCCCTTTTTTTCCAGTCGTATGACTACTGTGTAACACCTTCCGTATGATGCAGGTTGGCTTTGTGTCTCTAGTGGAAGTACCAGTCAGTCTGAATTGGGCATAAATTGCTCCAGCTTGTCAACCACCATGGGAAGACAGGCATTGAAATGAGAATACGGCGTGTGTGCTGTGGCATCAGTGGAGCATTGAAACCCATCTGAAACAAGGAAGAGTACTTGGGGAAACCAGTGGAATGGACTGGTGGGTGGAAGAAATGGAAAGTTCTTAAGTGCGATATGGAGGAAGGCGCCATGAAGATAATTTACGGCATGTTCTACTTGCCCCGTCCTTCAACCCCCAACCCTTGCGTTTGTACTGTAAGTAACCCCAAGCTTCTGTTGTCTTGGAGTGATACGCATCTAGTCTAATGTTTCATGGGGGTGCTTGACCAAATGTTTGACTAACTTGATGTTTTCCTTCCCAGTTAAGTGTTGTTGTGTTTTTTTGTTTTTTTTTTGTCATCCTCATTGGGCTACCAATTGATGTGGTTCAGCAAGGTGGATTAAAATGCTTTTGTGGGCAACGTTATTATACTTGTGATCCTCAGAGATGTTTTATATGATTAGTACCCCTTTTCCACCGATGAGGCGCTAGTTCACAACCCGGACACCAGTTTGCGTGTAACGAGATTGCCAGCTATGCAACTGAAGATCAAAATAAATCGAGTTTTATGCATGTGAGGTTAATTTCTTCGCGTGTATAGCTTTTCTATCCATGCATATTTGAAGTTCTCATTAAAAAGTTGCTCCACAAGGTTAATTAATAAGTGGACGAGGTGGAGCATCTACAGCAAACGAATGCAACGGTATACAGCTGTGTTGATAAGTACAAAAACTTTTGTAGTTCTGGATAGAAATTGCACAGACGGCATGCTATCAAATGTATTATAGTTTGAAAAGCTATGTTTAGCTGTATGCATGCATTTAGGCTTAAAATCATTGGTTTGTGGTATGATCTCCGTACCATCTCATCTAGATTGCACAAACTAAATGATCAGGTTTCGACATTTGCCTAACAACTTATAATAGAAAAGATCTAGCTTGTGATTGCATACAGTCACAGAATTGCTTTCAATATAAAAGTTGTTTTTAAACGTAGTAAGTACGACTTGAAAGCCAAAGACGTAATTTTCCGTGATGTAGCATCCCGATGAACACAAAGCACCATTTTGGTGGGAAAGGGGGAATAGGAGAAGAGAGGCCTGCCATCATTTTCAGTTGCGTCTCCTGTAAAAAGCAGTGTTAATAAAGGCATGGTGCCCTAAGCATTTGAGATAGAGTAAGAAAGCTGTTATGTGATTGTTGAGAAATGTCCGTGAGATTGATGTTTGCACTGTGTGTACCTGAACAGGTGCAGATGCTGATGGCAATGGGGGCAATCAAGGTGTGTGTCTGCAGCAGACATTCTGTCCTTCCGCACCCACACACTTCCAAACATAATTACATCGTCACAGCCAACACAGCAGTTAGTTCACCCCAAAATAAATCCTGTATGTTTATTAGCCAGACAGGTTTGTAAGTGTCCAGTGTCTGTCCTGTCGTAACATGACGTTTCACCCTGATATCAAAAGGATAGAACACAGTTTAAATAGAGAACCCTGTAATGATCATATAATACATATAAATAACCCCACCTCCATTACGAGTCTCTTTACTGTAATTCAGAACGACTCGTACTGCTGCAAATCTTAGTATTCAGGCATTATAATGACAGAGGAAGAAAGAGGAAATGGGCTTGATTGTCACAATTTAATTTTCTTTACCCAAACGTACCTGTTTTTTTTTTTAAGGGGTGAAATGTAACTCGCATTTCCGTGAGATTCACCCTAATATCATCAGCCTTTTTTTCTGGTGTCTTACGTGTCCTCTTCTCTGCTGAACTCAAAGCTCATTCCAGTTAACAGTCACAAAGTCAGTGTCCTGTCCTGTCGCCTCTCAGCGAACTCATCTTTCACTCTCTCTCTCTCTCTCTCCCCCTCTCTTTCCTTTCTTGCCCTTCTTCCTTCTCTCGCCTCTCAGATATGAACGCCAACCCCAACAAGCGCCAGAGGCAGCCGGCTCTGCTGGGAGACCACCCTCCAGAGTATGGTAAGGCTCGCGGGGGCACACGCGTTAACACATTTGCCTCGTTTGCTCGCAAATAGGGGAGTGAATGTTAAAACGGCAACAAATTGGGGGTGCTTTTTATCACAGTGGCAGCAAGACGGTGCTGTGTTGACGTTTAAACTTAAACTAAAGCCAAGGGTGTGTAAAATCCTTCCCACAACCCCCACCCCAACGTGGTCTCTTTTTGTATTCTCAGGAGGTTATCACGGATACCAAGAGGAAAGCTACGGCGGGCCCTATGAAGGCCGTCGGATGGGGCCGCCCATGGGTGGTCCAAGGCGTGGTGGAACCAGCCAGCGTTACGGCGGACAGTACGGCCCCCCTCCTCCGCCCCCGGGTGAATATGGTGCACATGCGGACTCTCCGGTGATCATGGTTTATGGCCTGGATCCCTCCAAAATAAACGCAGACAGGGTCTTCAACATCTTCTGTCTGTATGGAAACGTAGAGCGGGTATGAAGACCAGCTAAAAGCATGTTGGTTCCTGACAAAATGCAAACAGCTTTTCCTGACATCCTCTTTTGATGTAGGTGAAATTCATGAAGAGCAAGCCTGGAGCTGCTATGGTGGAGATGGGAGACTGCTATGCTGTGGATCGTGCCATCTCGCATCTAAACAACAACTTCCTGTTCAATCAGAAACTCAATGTTTGGTACGCTCTAATTGGAGTGTTTTTTTTTTATAGGTTATTCGTTACACAGGGTTTAATAGATAAGATTCAGATGTTTACAGCTTTGGTATGTTTTAAGCGCAATCATTAAAGGCATGCCTCCGTTGTGTTTAAATATTTAGCTTAGTCTATTTTTTAACATTACGGTAAAAGAACTTGAATGGAATGCATGCATACTGCTCTACTACAGTTTTTTCTTCTTTGTGTCAGTGTGTCTAAGCAGCAGGCCATCATGCCCGGTCAGTCCTATGAGCTGGAAGACGGCTCCAGCAGCTTCAAAGACTTTCACGGGAGCAGAAATAACCGCTTCACGTCTCCAGAGCAGGCAGCAAAGAACCGCATTCAGCATCCCAGCAACGTCCTACACTTTTTCAACGCAGCACCCGAGGCTTCACCAGACACCTTTACCAGGGTCAGTTCACGTCACAGGAAGCCTTGTCACGTGATGTTATTGGCTGTGTACGCTTACATCCTTCATCTGTTTTCAGATCTGTGAAGAACTCGGGGTAAAGAGCCCTTCCAATGTCAAACTTTTTGCAGCTAAAGGTATGTGAAAATATGCTGATTTGTTGTGAATAACTCGAAATAATTTAAAGCGTGGCCCATTCACTGGTAACAGCATCGATGACCCTTCATAATTTTAATGTGTCCAGTGCCTCTTTCTCTTTATTGAATAGGTTCCACATCTGAGAGGAGTTCGTCAGGGCTGCTGGAGTGGGAGTCTGTTAATGACGCCATGGAAGCTCTTGCTATGATGAACCATTACCAGATGAAAAACCCCAGTAAGTGGCCCTCATCTGTTTCAGATTTTGCTGGTATGAATCGGTTGTGTCAGCCTGTCAGGGTTTCCTGCAAAATTAAAAGCAAATTAATAAATAAACATGTATTTTGCTGCATTTCACTGCAACTACAAATATAGATCTTGGTATTTGTCATTAAATGTAAGAACAAAGAAGCAATCTACAAACAATAGGACAAATACAAAAAAAACAAACAAAGATACAAATGAAATGCAGTAGATTTTATTCAGTGTGACATAAGAAATACTATAGAAACACCCCGTGGACTTCACTGTATGTATAAAAATAAATGGATTTTTTTTATTAAAGATTCAAATGTTATAAATGATTTTGTTGTTTAATGTTTATAACGCAAACAGCAGCATTTAAATTAGGCTGCTGTCCCTTTAAGATCAAAAGCAGAGATCCAATATACAGATAAATGTGTATACGCTGTAAGACATAGCCTACTCTGTGTTCAAGTGTTTACTAAATTGTCGATTTGCTTGTTGAATTCGTGGTCATGTGATGTCAAACAGTGTTTTATTGGCAAGAGTAATGTGTTCCCCACAGCACACAGCTTTAATGTTGAATGAAGTGTTTTTCTGTTTCTCTCTGCAGATGGCCCATACCCATATACACTCAAGTTGTGCTTCTCTACTGCACAGCATGCAAACTGAGCAGCGTCTTGTCACCACCACCATCATCATGATGTCCCAGTGTCATCGCTCACCCCTTCACTTCACCTCCCTGCTACTTTATTGTCCTTAATGGCTCATTTGTGTGAGTGGGTGTGCAGATGTGTTGAGTTAATCTTATGTTGAATGAGCCGCAACACAAGCTGAGAGTAAAACTGACTGAACTCATTGTTTTTAAAGGAGGAGGAGAGGTTGAAACGCTTTTGTACCAGTATTTTGGTTTTGTTACCGTTTTTTTTTTTATTGCTTACCATGATTGACTGTTAGCTGTGGGCTCAGCACCTCACTTTTAGAAATGTCACTCTGTAAAGAAGACTGCTTTTTTTTTTCTTTTTTTTTGACTAAAATAAAAATAGTGATAATGGGTCTCTGTTGTTATTTCTTTTGCAAGGGAACACTTGTTTTAAGATGTTTTACAGCAGTGTTTTTCTTTCTTTCAAAAGCCGCCTGGATGTTATTGGCCAGTGTATGTTTGGAATCTGGAAAATAAAATGTAATCAGTTTAATAAAGAAATAATCTGCGTATTGAAAAAAGGCTATTGCCACTTACTGAAAACGTACACATGGACATAAAGAGGTTCCAAGAGTCAAGGTTTTATTTACATCTTTAGAAACGTTGTGATTTCCAGGCTTTGAAAACTCACAGAAATGTAACTGAATTTTGTATAGTCAAGGTAAAGTTTTCTGATTGTCCTGTGCAAGGCCTAGAAACCCAAATAATTCAATGAGAAGCTTTCAAAACCAAATTAATACGTTGTATTTCATTGTCAAAAGAAACGTATACACACTATAAAACTTGTTTTAAGGCGAGACTACAGGTGAATAGGGTAAAAATGTTTAACTTACAAATAGGACCATGAAACTTTACCAGTTGATTACTGGCATGAATAGGAGAAAGAAATGTATTGCAAGTTTTTTTTATTTTTTTATGTTTAAATATGCAAGAGAGGCAATAGCTCATTAAATATGTGAACATTTGCATATATTTCCGGTACATATATCTGAATATAGGATAATGCCTGGTGCATAATTATTTTTTCATTTTGTTTATACAAAAAAATAAAAAATTACAGAGGGATTTTAGGATATCTGCTTTTTATTATCTAGGAAATCAAAATATACCATCAATAGCCTTAAATATAGCGATTTTTGACATATTTTTCTTTTAAATGTCACATAAATCAG
>JAUYWG010000050.1:2550460-2561006 GCA_034779775.1 Enteromius afrohamiltoni | reverse complement strand
GGCGGAACCATTAGTACTCGGGTGATGGTTCCCGCTGCCGGCGGCCGGAGAGGGCCACAGAGGAGCGATCTGTTACACTACTACAGTAATGTATTTGTATTAATTATTAATTATGTTTTAATTGAATAAATGCTAAATTAATGTATAATCGAATAAAATAAGGAGTACTACTAATAATAGCAGTAATCATTTTTGTCACCTTTTTTGCCCATAATGACTTTGCCTAGTGGTACACGATGTTCAACGAGAATTCAATATGAAGGGCAGGACCCTGTATTATGACGTTTACTATGGTACAGGTGTGGTGTTTGAGTACATGGCTGCAGTGCTGCGTGATGTCCTGCACTGTCAGAGGGACCCGCTGGCTCTGTGTCTGACCCTCCAGCACTACGATAAAGAGCTGAACACGTCAGACGCCTCATGCTCTCCTCATGCCTCTGTCATCGCCTTCTATCGCTACTACTCTCAGTGGCTCCCCAAACATACACAAGAGACCTTGGTGAGTCCTTCTACTTTTACTTATGATTCTGCTTCCTCTTTTTCCAGTACTGCTAAATGTTCTTAAACTACCAAACTGTCTTATAGTTTGTGGCTGAAAGCTTCCTGGATGGTCCATCTGGTGCTGACTTCACCTCACTGCTCACTGCCTCGTTTAGTGACGGGGCGAGTGCTTTCACACGGGACACTTTTAAGGAGGCTGCACAGGAAGCTCTGAACACTCTGGATGTGTCCCGGTTCCCAGTGGCTGTCAATCAAGTGCTTCTGTACCTCCGAAGCTTCGTGCTTACTTTCCATTCGGTATTCAGCCTTTCGGAAATACATTTGAATGCTTTTTTGCCTAGAAACTATAAACTTTGTAACAAACTTAAACCCCACCTCTTCTTGCCGGTTGTTTGGCCGAAGTTTATTTTTGCTTTGGCGCACATCCTGTACCCCGAGTGTTTTGCAAGATCGCATAGTGCAGCTTTAAGTCTACCTATAATAACTCTGCAGACAGTTAACGAGTTGTTTGTGAGCTAATAATTAAAATCATAAATAAATATTTGAAAAATAAAAACAATACAAATATTTAGTTTGAATATCTGCATGTTGTGTTAACAATAAGCCAACACCAGAGAACCATGAACATGCAGATATGTTGTCAGATTATTAAAGTAATAACTTTAAATATTTGAGTTTAAATTGATTCATCTAACCGTTGGGAATACCTCCTCATCCACTGTGACTGTGTTTACCTCCAGCTCCCCAAAGAGAGCGCAGCAGAGGTGCTGGGCAGTCTGATGACTCTGCTGAACTCTCTCATCCTGAAGCTGTTGAGCTCAGAAACACAACAGACGACTCAGCCTGAACCTGCAGAGCAGCAGGACGAGGCAGAGCTCTTTTTCGAAACCAACCTCATACCTGCTCAGAACGTCCAACAGGTAACCTTGATCTTCACAAACCAGATCTAGATGGATCGCTTAGAAATATAAATGAGATGGCAGCTCTTCCCCTTCAGGTCCTGCTGGCGGTCCTCAGGTCAGTGTTCAAGCACCCAGTGTTGGAGCAATGGTTTCTGTCTCTGGAGCTGAGCTCGTTCCCTCCTCACTCCCTGAATCCAGTGAGGCTGAAGCAGCTCTGCCACCGTCTGACGGAGATGACTCTCGCTCTGCTGGAGTCCAGTGCCGCTGCGCTCCGAGAGCTGGACTCGTTAGAGCTCATAGGCACATACTTGGCTGCTGCGCAGAGAGCCGTTCTCAAAGAGCTCCAAGAAAAGAGAAGCAAGTATGTATTCCTTTAAGGGTTTTCTGTCATATTCTCACAGTAATAATTCTCACAGCATTTATAATTCAGCCATGATCAGTTATCAATGAAGAAGTGTCTTCTGTATTCACAAACTATTGAAAAGTACAGTAAATGTTTAAAAACATAAAAAAAAAAGTGTTATTCCAAAAAAGAGAGATTTGTATTTCATTTCTAACCCTACACTAGAAATGGACGGTCAAGTTGTGTATATTGCATTCTGGGATGCATTATGCAGTGTGCTCTGGATGCGTAATGTCCATTTGGACATTCTTTGGACATATAGTCCTCAACGGCTGGTTTGCTTGTGCAGACTTCATTTTATTACATTTACTTATGTTTTCAACTTCTGCTTTTCAGAAGTTGTTCCAAGAAGGAATCCCCCTCTGTCCGAGCGCTCCTGGCTCTTCATGAATACATTGACCCCTCAAGCTTGAAGGAAGTGGTGTCCTCTCTGCTGTTGCTTCCTCAGAAGTATCTCGTGGCCTCTGAGAAGCAGCTGAGCGTGTACGGCCATGCGGTCCTGAAGCTGCTCTCGGACGGTATGAGACGCCTCTCTGAAGACCGCAGTAGCTGCATTGCTCTGTCTCAGGCGCACCTGCAAGGTCTGGCGGCTCTCCTCACATCCAGCCAGTGTGTGCAGCTTGAGGACTTCCTGCTACAGGTACAAACAATTAAAGTGCCCCTATTATGCCATTTTAAAGGTCGCTAATATTGCTTTATGAGTCTCTTAAAACAGGTTTGAATGTATACAAGGTCAAAAAACACTAGTTTTCATTTTACCCCATTTCTAAATGATTCATAAACGACTCGTGTGAAGCAGTTTAAAGAATCAGTCTGTCTAAACCCCGCCTCTCCGTAATCCCTCACTGCCGTGTTTGGTCAGATGGCGTGGCCCTTTTGTTCACAAGCAATATTTGAAAAGGCATAATATGGGCACTTTAACTCAAGCTCCCTGTATACTCACAGCGAAGTGCTTTGTTCTTCACTTGGTACACAGCTAATGAACATCCTGTTTTGATGAGTATGTATATCTGGGTTTTTGCCACTCTTAAAAAGTCTTCAGTTCACTCTTCCTCAATTTAGGGTGTTCAGGTGGAGCAGAAGTGACTAAATTCAAATTCTAGAAATGTATTTATTTTTTGTTTATCCAATTCAAATGTATAAACATACTTAAATTAATACATATTTAGATGCTATATAAAGGTATTAGATGTTTTTTGAGAAATTAAATTAGTTTCAGTTGAATTAACTAAAGCAAATATCTTTCAGTGGGGTATGAAAACTTTTGAATGGAGTTTTATTGAATTTAAGTTTTTGAGTTAAGCACATAAACTCATAATCTCACTTCATTTTTGATCATTTTCACAGTAAACAAGACTTGCCTCCTTTCATTTTTGTAAATGAGTAAATGCATCCTGAATCTTTTTTTTTTGCACCGGAAAGCAAAACAAAAATACTGGGAAAAAAAAACCCCAGCACTTTTTTTGCTGTGTGAATAGAAGGTACCTTAGGCTTTCTATTTATTTTAATAAATTAAAAAGTACTGAAGAGATGCTTAAAGTCGAAAACCCAGTAAATGTATGTCTTTCTGCTTAATAACAAAATAAACTGTAAAAAAGTAACAGTGGCGAGAAAGCCACATATGATTACATCAATGCGGATATATTAGCACAAGCACATTGGCCAATCACATCTTGTTCATTTACAAAGCACTTTATACAATAGATAGAGAACACAAACAGCTTTACAGATTAAACACGAGGAAACAGGGTTATTGTTGCTCTCAATTAAAATTAAACGTTCAATTTCTTCTATAAAAATGAGTGTGCTAATGTTTTTACTCCTGTCTGACATTAACAGACTGAACCAAAACCAAAAAGAGAGCACACTTACTGCAACGGCCAAAGAATGGTAGTTTGAAGGTGTTTAGAAGCCAGAGCAATATTTTTGGGCCTACTTCATTCTCCCCTTCGTTTTGGCCTGGCGGTGTTTTGAATGATTTCAATAATGCACTCATTGATATCATAGTCGTTTTGCACACATTAAATAAAAATGTTTCTCTCTAGGTGCTCACCCAGGAGCCAGGCACTGCCAAACTCATTCAGACAGATGTCCTCTTGTACTGCATCCAAAGAGAAAGTCCCTCGGCTCAGACCATAGGGGTTCTTCTAATGGAGAACTGCTCAACACATGTGCTCAGCTTTGAGCTCTGGTGCCTGGAAACATCTAACCTAACACAGATCAGCTCCCAAAACAGCAGCTTCCTGCTTTTACTCAACGCCTATTTGAAGAGAGCCACCATTGATGATCCCATCCGCCCTAAAGACAGTCAGTACTGCTGCTTTCATAGTAGTGGCTCAAACAATGTTGTTTAAGTTGACTTAATTCTATAGGTCTCCTTCGTGTCGTCTCTTCTGTCACCTTGTGCAGTTCAAAAGTCAGTGCTGAAGGCCCTGAGGAAAGCTTTACTGTCTGAGCTGTGGTACACAATGCAGCAAGGAGAAGTTGGGGTTATGATTGGCCTGCATGTGGAGGTTCTGTCCGGCCTCATCCGACTGGCTGCTGTGAACTCTGACCTCACATCACTGATGAAGGATCTACCTGCCATCCTTCAGGAACCTGACAGTGGTGAAAGGTAAACTCAGAAAGCCCGTGGTTTAAATTTTGAGACATTTGCATTTTTAAAACGTGCTTGAACTGAAGCTTTAAGGATTCCAAAGTGTTTATTTGCATAAAATTTATCTCATTTCAGATGGAAGCTGGCAGACTGCATCAGCGAAAGGCTGGCAGATTCAGAGGAACTGACTCAGTGGAGGAAATCTCTGCTTTCAGCTGCTCTCCTCTGGCTTTCTGCTGTATATAAAGAACAGAAAGAACCACAATCCCATCATGAAGAGTTCATACTGACAAGACTCAAGTCACTCCTGGTGAGTCACTACCATCACGGCCATCTTACGTCTCTAGATGAATGAACGTCTGGTTTTAATTCCTAATTTTCTGAAAGAAATGTGTCAGATTTTTCAAATGACACTGAGTTTTCCAGACTAAGATACAGTGATACAGTTTTTAATAGTACAACAGTACTACTTGCCAACTATTTTATTGTGGTTGTACTTTTAAAACCGATAAGCTTTTTCAAACTGATGGACGAGTCTGAATTCATATTATTTTCAAATATGCATATTAATTATATTCATAGATGTAATGTGTTGACCAAGCATTCGCTTTTGCGGTAACACTTTATTTTAAGGTCTTTTAACTAGTTGCTAATTAACATGAATATTAGCCACTTATTAGTAGTAATTAAGCACATATTTATGCCCTATTCTACATCCCTAATCCTACCCAATACCTAAACTTAACAACTACTGCACTAACTATTAAGGTGCGTTCACACCAGACGCGAATTAAGCATTAAGCATGAGTGATTTACATGTTAAGTCAATGCGTACGATTTAGGAGTGAGTGTGGTTGTATGAATTTGTACGAATTAGCCCCCTCGTAAAATATGTACGAATTGCTGTGAGATCAGGTTGTCATATCCGTGGTATTTAACACTGAATACAGATACCATAGTCTACTGTTAGTTTATTGTTAATTGAAAAGTCACATTAGCATAATGATCTAATAACTTCAGCAGTATTTTATTTTGAGTTTGAGTATTTTGAGTTTTTCCCAATATTCAGCTGGAATATACTGCAATGTTGGGTTTATTGCAGGTATTTCCAGAAAATATCACTTCATCAGACTGGAACACCTTTGTTAAATCTGGACTGAAGTAAGTGTTTTTCTCTTAATAATCAAAAGCAAACCGGAAGATAAATATTCATGAAGTTACCACTCAGCTGATAGCTTTGATCTGTTCTGGCTGATTAAAACATATGAAACCATTCCACTCTCAGGTATCGATACTGTGACCCTAGCTTTTTGGGCACCTTAACCGCGCTGGTGGAGGTCGTATATGGAACACCAGAGACCCCCAGAGAGCTCCTGCCCATGGCTACCATCCACATGATGACCACCAGTCACTCTATGTTCTTACCCACAATGCTGGCCACACAGGATGAATCCGACAGTCCTCATCTGTCTAAAGGTAATGAAGTGAAGAGCAACAATATCAACAGCTCTAGATTGTTCTTCGGTGGCACTTCTGAACACATGACATGTTTTTTTTAGCATCTGTCCAACGTCAAACACTCCTACATGAATATATGTAGATTAAATATGAGTTTCTAGATGACACAGGCTGATGGGTTGTTAACTCCGATTGATGATATTTGCCTCATTAAAGGTGCACTTTGTAATACTGAGGAGGATCTATCGACATTAATTAAATTTTCTTCATAAACAAGCTGTCATTTTCATATCATTGTTGTTTATATGTTGCATCCCTGTTACCTGTTACTATACTTGGGATTATGTATTCAAATAACCCCCTCTGAACGATTCTTCCCCTCCCCAGAGCTGTTGGTTTCTCTCCTGCTTACGCTGGTGAAGAAATGTCCTGAGGTTTGCAACATCAACCACTTCCTTGTGCTTCTTGGTGCATATGGAGCTTCGCTGAGCACGACAGGTAGACGTGTCCGTTGGACATGGTTCATTTGATTTGGATTGTCATTGAAGACCGTTATGTGATGAGTAAAATCTTTTGATTTTCACAGATCAGAAGATTTTACTCCTGCTTCAGGAATATGAGAAGAACAACTTTAGTCTTGCAGAGTTTCAGTACGTACTTCAGCTCACATGTTTTCCATTAACAGAAAATGGTTGTATTAGTGCAAACGTTATTCGTGTCTGTATGTTGTCAGGTATGTGCTCTGGGGCCCCGCCGCGGTAGAGCACCATAAAGCCAGGAGGAGCCTGGGACAGTCACTGTGGCAGAAGCCCAGCTCAGAGCAGCTGCTGTCACTGCTCACTGCGGATAGGATGTTAAACACCATCACACACTTCCCACAGCAGCGATGCATCATCCCTCAGGTACTAAAGGGCTGACTAAATGACATATATCTGCCTTTAAAGGACTGTTTACTCACTCCCAGGCCATCCAAGATGTAGATGTTTGTTTCTTCGTCTGAACAGATTTGGACAAATTTAGCATTACATAGCCTGTTCACCAATGGGTCCACTGCAGTGAATGGGTGCCGTCAGAATGAGAGCCCAAACTGCTGGTAAAAAACGTCACACTAGTAATCCACACAACATTTTGCGAAGTGAAAAGTATGTTTGCAATAAATAAATCTATCATTAAGACCATTTAAAAATGAGTGCTCTACCCACAGCAGTGCTTCCTTCAGTGAAGAAAACGATCATCTGGTAGTCCACCCAAGTTTGTGGGTGGATTTGATGTGAGAGAAAACAGGAGATGGATTCTTGACTGGAAGAAATGTTTTTTTACATGCAAATTTTCACCTATAATTGGTGGATTGGGGTCATTAGATTATTGTGATGGTTTTATCAGCTGCTTGGCTTCTGACTGATTCTTGGCAGCCATTCACTGCAGAGGATCCATTGGTGAGGAAAAGATGCAATGATGAATTCATCTCTGTTGCAATGAAGACACCAACTCATCCACATCTCAGGTGGTCTGAGGATGAGTTCATTTTCTGCACATTGTTGTTTTTTGGGAGAACTATTCCTTTAACATGCAGTATTTTAAGAAACGGGTTCATTCAAATATGGTGGAATAGCAGCGTTTAATTAAAAATTAAAAAAAGCGTTTAATTCACTCAAATTCCAAACCTGTATGTTTTTTTTCCTCTTAAAAAACAAAAGAAGAAGTGTCATGAAGTAGCATAAAATTGAAAGGATCAACACATCTACCACCTGTTTTTCTTTTTACAGGAGAATAAAAACTTGCTCTACGCAGAGGAAGGCAAGCATTCTCTAGATTTGTCATCTCTGTATGACCCCTGCTTCCTCCTGCCTTTGTTCAGCTTCATCCTTCGGCCAGGTGACCTGACGAGACATGCCCATTATGCTTTTTATTTGCTTATTTGAGTGTAAACCTTTACATTTGCTTCATCCTTTGACTACAAAGGTTATGTGTTATGTTGACTTGTGTTAACCTGTGCTGTCCTCGGTCTCTCTCTGTTCAGAGTGTGCGGTAGACTGTCAGAAGTTTGTTTCCAGTCATGCTTTGGGCGTCACAGTGGCGGCCCTGAGCAGCTATGACCCTAAAGTGAGGGCCGCAGCGTACCAAGTACTGGGATCCTTTTATCAACACCTCGAGGGAGCTCGCTTCAGAGAGAAGAAACAGGTAGAGAACTTTCACTGTCTGCCATTGTCGCACAAAAAAACGTTGTTTGTTAAATTTGATTCATTTGAATATTTTTAGATTCTTAAAGCATTCTGTATTTACTTTATGCTATTCAATAGTGTAATAATAGAAATGATTAATACAGTATAAATAAACTAACATAGAAAAAATAAATGCATGAAAAACGGAGAACCCTGAAAAACACTCATTGTAATAAGCTATATATATATAATATATTATATAATAAATATACAAATGTGTATATAATGCTGACAACAAAAAGGTCAGTAAAAAACTGTTCTTTTAAATTCATAATGTTTCACAATATCTCATCTTTATTATATATAATATATAATATTATATATAATCAATATTATTTAATAATGTTAGTATTATTTTGTATTTTTGTTCAAATAAATGCAGGCTTAGTAATCAAAAAAAAAAAAAAAATAGGACTCGTTTTAAATATCATAAGGTAATATAGTATAGTGTAATGTAATTTAAATAATATGTTGTTCATATTTAATGTCCAGCTACTGTACTTGCTTGACACTGTGAAGAACGGGATCCCAAAGCAAAATCTACGGATGCCAAATGTGCACGTGGCCTACATAGCCAAAGTTGCTCAGCAAATCTTCAGACCTGGTGAGTGAGTCCATAGACTCATCTACGCATGACATTTTAATATATAAGTTTAACTTTTTTTTCCCCCCCCCGCCTCAGAGGAGTACATGTACTTGGTGGTAAACCAGTTTCTTTTGGGAACTCAGTTTCTGGATCTCAGGAGGGTTCCTGACTTCTTCAGACTCTTCTACAGTTTTGATCTGGAGGTAATGAAACATCACGTATAAAAGATGACGCGGTGCAATCATATGACCTGCTAAATGCTACTATTAGACTTCACTTTGGTTCCGCAGTAAATTACTTGTATACATTACAGTATATATTCATAAATGTACCAAGAAGTGTCTGCAACCAGCTGAAGTTTTGTTTGCTAAAGTCTCGAACAATGATAGGTTTTGTTTCTCTGTCCAGCGCAAACTAGAGCGCGAGTGGGTGTTGAGCGTGTTGGAGGAAGGGGTTCGGGACCAGCACTGCTACGAGATCTGTGAGAAGCAAGGCATCTATCAGACCCTGCTGGGTTTTGCGAGCACGCCGCTCTGTGACCAAGCCTCTCAGGTGCATTTGGAGCAAAATCTGTGTCTGTTTTTGTTTAAATGTGCAAAGCAACGTAATGTAGGTGAAATTAAGCTGTAATGCGCTTCCTGTATGTTCGGTGCGCTCTTTCCTGGTCTAAATAGGATGCAGAATGAGAATTTGAACTACTTGCAGAATACAATGAGAAAAAAAGTAATTGGTAACCAGATTTGACTAAATGTTCTGCTCTGCCGTTCCAGATTCAGATATTGAATGCTCTGCGGCAGACCGCTCGTGTGAACAAAGCAGCTTACAACCTCACGAAAGAACATGGAGTCTTAACATGGATATTACAGCTAATAGACAAGAGGTGAAGGCTGGATTCTTAACTTAACTTGATTTATACCCTGGTGTGTGCCATACCTCATCGCCCCTGCAGTACCTGATTGTGTTTGTTTCCTGTAGGTCTTTTGACAGCAGGTTGTTGAGTTCAGTCATTGAGTTGCTTCATACTCTGTGGTTCACTAATTTGGGTAATAAAGAAGGTAAACCAGAAGCAAACAGCACTACATCACAGAAGCCACGGACTTTAGGGAAATGTCTTCCTCTGCCAATCATCAATGAGTTCCTGTGCACGCTGCTCACCGTCATCAGATACCTGGGGTAATGATACCATAAATCATCAAATCCCGATTTGGCCAATGACTCGATCATTTAAAGCAAAAGTGGCACCTTTTTTCCCAAGTGGATGGGAAACATATCAGCACGCAATCGCTATTCATCAAATGCAAAAATCTAGTTTTTAATTAGCTTCTCTTCTGTTCCTGATAAGGAGTGGAGTGAACGCACTTCAGATGAAGGAATTCCTGCTCACACTGTCCTCTGTGCTGGTGCATTGTGGGACAGCTCTGAATGCTTACGATGAGGCAGGCTGGCTGACACTGCACCCACAGAAGCTATCATGCTCTGAAGTCCTCGGTCTCCTGAAGCGCTGGGCGACACTGGCCCGCGACGCCCCGCTGCTGTCTGCTCTGCAGACTCTCATCAACAAACACAAAGTCAAAGAGCTGATGGGTAAGATTCAAAACTGGTCAAACTAATATTCCCGCTTCAGTACAGGTTAAAGCCAGAGTTCTGTCATGCTTTATTCACTGCCACGTCATTCCATTTTTTTTTTTTTTTTTATATACACTACCGTTCACAAACGTGGGGTCAGTAAGATATTGAATGGTTGTTAAAGATGTTTCTTCTGCTCGTCAAGGCTGCGTTTATTAGATTAAAAATCCACAAAAAACTGTGATATTGTGAAATATTATTTTAATTTAAAATAAGTGTTTTCTGTGTGAATATATGTTCAAATGTAATTTA
>JAUYWG010000050.1:2518189-2550360 GCA_034779775.1 Enteromius afrohamiltoni | reverse complement strand
TTCATTCACACTAGAAGTGTTGGCATAGACCAAGCTTCATCAAGTCTTACCCTGGAGATTAATTTCATGTCCTGATATAGTGAGAAAAATGCATTGAAAACAGCACAAGCAATGCTTTAACATGTGTAGTAAACAAGCCATATCGTGTTCATCTGACTTCATGTGGTTAGGGATACAAAAGTGCAGAAGTAAAGTCCAGGGGGTGATCCAGAAAGCAAGGGTAATATGATCTGCTAAACTCAGAACTCTGGGTTGATCAATCCAAACCTTGCTTACTCGAGGTATACAGACCACACATGCACTGATGGCTCTGAAATATGCTAACCCTGAAACATAATCTACTCCACAGCAGGTGATCTTCAGAGTGCAAGTTGCTATGGTTTTGTTTTTGAACCCAAAAGTTGAAGTTATCTGCTTACTATTAAAAATACGCGAGTATGTCACATGACCTGCTTTCTGGAACACCTCCCAGGTATCTCAGAGAGCGAAAACATTAATTTACATACAAAGCATGGTGAAAATTTGTACTGTCAGTAGCGTATTAGTTAAACTTCAGGCTTCTGACTTTTTGATACTCCACTTTAGACATTCTACTAAGTAATTTTGTAAACTAAAATCATGCAAAAAATTTCAATGATTCAATGTTTTATTATTTTTCTATTGAATTTCCTATTGCTCAGGAGAGAGACCTACATCGCTGTACCCTGTAGTGCATTGCCTCACATGGAGGAGGAAGAGGAGGGCAGTTTGATGCCAGAGGAGACTCCAGAAGATGGTGTGGAGGACTGCAGTACTCCAGACAGGCTTGATTCCACTGATGGTATGCCAGATTGTCTCTTCTGTGGTGAACCTTTTGGTCACATTAAGTGCATATGCAAAAAATATAGTATGCAGTTCAGAATGGAGTTTAATGGGCTTGACTGTTCCGCTTCAGCATCTGTGGATTCTTTGGTGCTCCAAACCAATGGCAAAATGCCCATGTGGGCTCGCAGACTGGTATGTATGTTTCTCTTATCGTCAGATGAATGCCTATTGTGTTCTTTCATGACCAGTGGATCTCTTGGTTCTCACAGGGTGGAGGAGGTGAAAATGATGGTGGTGGCGTAGCTAATAGGTCTCAGTACCAGCCTCAGGGACGCTGGGCAGTGCAGTCAGATCCATTAGCCATCCGTACGGTACTGGAGATGAAGAGCATGCAGCTTCCCCTCTCACACACTCCCTGCAGAGCCGTGGGAGAGGAAGAGTTTGAGGAGGATTCTCACTTTCACCCACAGAGTTTGGATAGTCTGCTGGATGAAGATGTTGTTGATGATCTAGAGGAGGAGGAAAAGACTTGCAGTGTAGGTTACATCAGCTGATGTCCCACTAGCTGTTTTTTATTTATTAGCTGTTTACAAACTTATTTATATTTATATATACATATATACATATATATATAAAATATATCTAGTACATTTTCAACCAATTTGGCCCCATTATGCCCCCTGTTCACCATCCCAGTGATCAGTCTTTATAATCTGAAGCTGCTTGTGGGTGTTCCTAATGCTCTTATTGGTGGTAGGTTTGATTTTACGAATCATATAGAATGTGAAATAGCTCCATAAATTTTCCTTTCTTGCCTGCTCATGAGACAGGTGATGCTTGAGCTCCCATGACATCATTCCTATTGTTCTTTTGCTCCTGAAACTTGCTCTTCATTTGCACACACTTATTTAAAAACATTTCGCTGGACATGCCTGCATTCTGTCGACCACGGCTGGTGTTGGTTATACATTTCTGGAAGTCACCAGGATTTTAAGTTATTGGGGTTATGCTGCTTTTATGCTGCTTTTTGCCAGTAGTCATAAAATTAACTGCTGAAAAAAAGAAACATGGACATTTATTGGTTAAAAAGGTGTTGAAAGTATGTTTGTAGGTTTGGTCTGATATGCTCAGCTTCACTCATATAGTCTGTCACCTCATTTCCATTCTTAGATGTGACCGACAAATAGTCAGAAAACAATAGGTGGGACTAACAAACACAATGTATAACTCTAATTATGAGCTAATAATAGCACTGATGCTTTTCTTAACAAGCCTCACTAGTAATTGTATCCATGTAATCGTCTGATCACTTAATTGAAATCTGAAGGTGTTTTATTGTATTTGTTGAAGGATTCCCGAGATGGGTTTAGCTCTTCGCTCCAAGGGCCAGATTTTCTACAGTTGCAACATGGAGAGGAGAACTTTCATCCAGAGCTCAGCTCACCAGAGAAGACCGGCTACATTTTGTACCCAGCAAACAGCACTGCTCTGTCCTCTGGAGAAGGGTAAATTACGTGTAAACACGCCTTCTTGAAAAATGAACTAAACCAGATATCATTACTTTTTTAATTTAGCTGATTCTTTTCTTACAACATGAGAAATGTTATTTGCTTTTGGTTAATATTTAAAATTGGCCTTAGCATATGCTGTCTTGGAGTACCATTGTAGTATGTACTCAAAAGAGAAAGGGGTTAAGCATCGAGCCCTGAGGTATCCCATTGTTTGCTTGATGTGTCATTCTCCAATGTATTAATTTGATTGTATGGGGAAATATATATATATATATATATGTATGTGTGTCACTTATTGAGTGACTACTTTTTGTTTTTTGTCACACAGAGAGTTTGATGTTAAAGCTCTGTGTGAAGGTGCAGGTGATGACCCCGAGGAAGAAGAGCTAAGCCCAGATAGTGCTTGTTCGGCTGAGAGTCCAGCCTCCCATAGCGAGCAGCCCCATGACCGTGAGTCACATTACACTTTCTGTTTGAAGCGCCGTAGATTTATGATATAACTAAGGTAGTAAAACACTAGTAGTGGCCTTTTAAAGGTTGAAGGTTCAACTTTTTATATGACACATCTGTTTTGTTGCTTTGTAGAGGACACAGACTCCCTCAGTCAGGTGAGCTCTACAGGAAGCTCAGGAGTTGAGGAGGATGAAGAAGAATCTGGAACTTTGCTCCACCAGCATTTTGACTCTCTGGGTGTGGTGGCTAACGGTACAAGAGTTTTGCAACTTTAGCTGTCTAACTGTGTTATTGGAAATTTAATATTTTATTGGCTTTAAAAAAAGTTATTTGCTAGAGGAAGTACATGGAGTACACAATATGACTTTTGTCCAGTCTGAGGACATCAAACACATGTGATATTTTAATTTTGCTTGAATTACTCCTTTAAGATGATGGCACATTTCTTATTGCTAATTTTATCTGCTGTTGAAATTTGTAGAAAAGTTCAACACAGACTTGAGCTGTCTGCAGCCCACAACAGAGAGCAACTTCCTAAATCCTCGTCTCAGCATCTCCACGCGCTTCCTGTCACGCTTTCAGAGCCGCGTTCGGTGAGTCAACATCCACGTCTTGACTCTTGATGTTCAATATGTGTAATGGAGAAATATAAGTTTACAATTATAGTTCTTCTCTTCCCTTTTGAGATCTAAATAAAACATGGGAAGTGTATGTGTAATTGCATATTGTAGTGTGTCACAGTGAAAATGACATTGTACATTTCATTTCTGTTTCAGCAGTGCTGGGGCTAGTGGCAGTGCTGTCTGCCGGCCTGCTGCTTGCCTGCCCAGCATACCAGATGAGTCCAGTGATAACTGTCTAACCCTCGATGAAACAATGGTATGTATGATTTTTATTCTCATGAATAATGACCATACCAATCAAAATTCTTACTGAAAACCAGCGTCATGTCAGTCTGTGGCAAAAGTGGTGCGACAGTCAGAAATGTAACCACTTCTCCCATATTGTTACTGATGCCATTGTTCCATGATGTACAACCTCTACATATGCTAACATGTGGTTTTAGGTTTTTATTATCCTTTAAAGGCTTAGTTCACCCAAGAAGGAAAATTGCCATTATTTACTCACCCTCAACAAACCCAGAAAAGTTGAGCTTATCCTTGGAACACATGGGAAGATAGATAATCAAACCCGAATTATTTCTGTTCCTTGATTTCAGTCTCTTCCACCCAACATGATAAACAGATTTAGTTTAGGCTTGTACTTGTATATAATCAGTAATAAATGCAAATAGAGTATATCTAAAGCACATCAGATATGGTGAAGAAGCTCACATGTGCTTGTGTGACACTAGAGAACCAACAAGGTTTGTTCTTGCATCTCACTCAAGCATATTTGAACTTCCATAGGGAACCGTTGGAGTTTGTTCTTATGCCCAAAGCAAGTATCGTTTGATCTGCGGTAGCAATATTTGATGTGCATTGATCAAAGTTTAACTGCAAATAAAAAAAAACAACTAAATCTTTATCCTATAAAGTGAGTAAAAGACTGAATTTTAACTTGTTGGCAAACTATTCTAAGTCTTAAGTGTATATATGCTAATAGTTAAAAAATTGTTCTCGTTTAGGATTACTGTTTTAGTAGACCTCTCAAGCATGGTCACAAATCTTCCAAATCTATTGTTTTTAAAGTAAAACAACTATATATGGTAGCTAGAAATATTTGGGACATGCTGACATAAGATACTATTGGTTATGTTAGCAGAAGCAAACGCTCAAAAATTCTGTGAGACTTTTCGTTCATTTTTCTTTTTCTCCTGCTTTTAAGGACAAGTCCAAGGTTCTTTCCACCGGTGGAAGCACTGAGGGGAACGAGAAAAGCGGTATGTCCTGTTACTTTTTAATGGATGCGTTTTACGTTTGTGAGTAACATTGTCTTGTAACATAAAGGATAAAGGCCCTGAAGTGCTAGCATTTTCCTTTCAGTTTCACTTTAAGTGTCTCTGGGCTTTAGTAGTAGTACCTGACTGGTCATGTGATCTCAACATCCGCCCAATGTGGTGCTGTGCACTGCTCCATGTAAAATTCAACTGATTTTTCCTCAGTTGTTGGTTACTTTGTCTAATATAGCAGCTTGTTGTTGTTGTTGTTTTTCATCATTTTAAACATGGTTTGCTAAATCATAATTGAATGTGAATGCTGAAATCTTGTCCTCCAGTTACCAAGAAACGTTCCTCGGTGGCTGCTCGGAAATCTTGCCAAAACTTATCTTTTTTACGCTGGAAAAATGCTCTGGGAGGTCTGTGAGAGTATGTTGGGTGTTGTTTTTGTAGTGTCTGGGCTTACTAAATGACCAAATCAGAATGGTTTCACATTGGTGTGGTGACTTCATCCTCATGGTGCTCTCTCTTAGCTTGTGCACATCTTGGTTATTGTTGTCTTTGTGCGATTGGGGTTAAACTACAGGCTTTAAAAACGACATTTGGGTTTTTCTTCCTTTTTAACAAACTTCTAATATGTCTTTTCAGAACTCACAAACAAGAGCGTTCAGTCCAAAGCTCACAGTACCGTCAACCCTACAGGCCTTCTCACCACCAGATCTACCAGCAGTACATGTGACGCATCTGTACCGCGCTCCCGCCAAAGCTACATGGGTCCCACTGCAAGCTCCCGAGCAAAGATAACACAGAGTAACTCTGTGGAAAGTTTAAACACGTGTGCATCAGAGGAAGTGCAGTTAAACGCCCCGTCCTCATCCCCGGATCTGAGTGTTGACCAGAGCAAAGAGAACATTGTTCCTCTCTCCTCTGGCTCGTCTCATCCAACACCAGCCTTGGGTAACCACAGTGCCCGGGCAGCTCTTCGATTGGACCTCGCTGGCCCCAGCCGTGCAAGTCTGTCACCGGTGTCCCTCAAGAGCCGTCTAGGGAGACACAGCGAGTCTCCGCGTCGACAGACTCTGGTGACGCCCACAGAGATGCGGTCGCTGGGGAAGGAGTGTCGGAAGCAGATCGTTAATATTGAGCAGAGTTTGGTTTCTAAGACTTCAAGCAGGTTCTCAACAGGCTCTGAAATGTTTACCAGGAACTCAGAAACCAGTCGTTCTGTGGTTGAAGACTTTCCGTTTACAGAGGCGTGTGGGAATACACAGGCCACCAATCAGACGGACTCTGTAACTCTAGAAAGAGAAGATCCTACAGAAAACAACTGCGTTGAAGAGGACACAGGTACTTCGTATGCTAAAATGCATTTAAATAATACTTCACCTCAAATAGAAATTTCACTAACTGCGACGCATGTGGTTGTTCACTGGCTGTTTGGCATTTCTACTAACCAGAATATTGATGTATTAGATTTTTGCAATTGGCCTAATCTGTTTTAATAACACTCTTATCACGGTCACAGATGGTACTTATTTATTTTGTCTTTAGGATTTTCTCCAGAGTCGTTGAGTGTCCAGATGTGTAAGATGGTGGTGAATGAACTCTGGCAGACCATCCATAAAGCCACTGGCTTTTATAACAAGGTGACTCGACAATCTCTACCACTGTCAGAAATAACACGTGTAATTTTAGTTATCTTTCTCTTTAAAATGCGTCTCTTATTTAAATCGTGTTTTTTAGCATTTAGTTTGTCATGGGAAGAGTTTTAGTTCTTAACTAGTAAGTTTAGGTTTTTTACATTGTGTGTGTGTTATGTATGCATGTCAAAAACCTACACGAATTAAAAATATAAAACTAAAATCTAATATAAAAGAGATTACAATCTAGTTAACCATAACTCTGGTGATGTGGAATATGTATATTACCTTTTTTATATTTGCCTTTTCTATCGCACTATTCAGAATCCACCAAGTTTGTTGATTTATTTGGCAATAATAAATATGCAACAGTATTCTATGGAAATTTTTTACAAAGAAGGAAAATGCATTTAGCTAAACCTTGCCGTAAAACTGAAAATCTGTCTAATGGTGAAGCGCTTATTCTGTCCCCTCTCTGTAGTTGTGCTCTGTCCCGCATCTGTCGGAGCAGCAGGAGCAGATGAAGAATATTTTGCAGGAGGTGTTTTGGGGGGTACAGAGTGAGCTGAACTCCCTGTGTCCACAAAAGACATGCCCCTCGCCCCAAAGCGCCCGTCCTGTGCCGGAGGACTCTCCGGGCCGTCAGCTCCGGGACGACAGGGCCGTGGCCCTCCTGGAGAAATATTCAGAGATGCTCTTACTGCGAATGACTGAAAAAGGAGCACAGGCCACACTGGAGTAACGGCATCATTCGAATGGCAAAAATGGCCTATCCATAAGCACCTTTAAACCTTAATGTCTTCCATTGACTTTTAAGTAAATATTTAAATGTTTTTTAATTTTTTTTATTTTTATGCTGCCCCCTCACCTTTCTTAAACACTACATTTCAATACCTGAGTGTATTTGGTCACACTTTTTTTACTCAATTTTCTTTATGCCTTGAACATTGGTCAAGGCGAATCTTCAGGACCTCCCCCATAATGTCCTTAATATTTTGTGTACGGTCTTGAAACCGTGTTACCTTTTGTAGTACAAACAGTTGAATTATGTACTCCGTTTTTTGTTGAAGTTCTTGACGTTTGATGCTTCACACCGCCACAACCACGCAGACTAAGAGGTGTTTCATTGTCATTGTATTTCAAGTGTTGCTCTGAATGGTGACTTCCCAAAACATCAGTCTATGACTCACGATTCGCTTGCCACTGGTGTGCTGATTATGCTTCGTCATGTTGATGTGCAATCTTATTGTTTTTCCTCTTTTCACAGAAAATGTATAGTTGTCTGTTTTCAAAGGCTTTGTAAATGTTTTTAATCAGCTATTTTGCACTGTTTTAATATTAAACGTTCAAACATGTTTGTTATTGTGGTTTATTATTGTTCTGAAAGACTGTACATTTACGAAAACAAATTACAAACCCATATCAGTCGTTTTGAAAGGTTTGCTAAACAGCATTTTTAAGCTTTCACATCTAACGAGAGCGTGTTGCGTTATTGTGACTTTGTAAATACTAAGTTAAGAGTAGTATCAAAGTATGTATTTAATTTTTTTGGTAAGGAAATAATTTCCCATTCATATAATAAACTAAGACTATTTGTAACTTTTGTGGTTCCCACAGTATTTGTCATACATGCTAGTCTTTTGTGACTAGCTGTTAGCCTAATAGTGTGAAACTGTCAGTCATGCACTAAATCAGTGTGAGCTGTGGTTTGTAGTGTTTGTACAGCTGTGCTTCACTGCATTGAGTGGCAAATGTTACTAGCAAAGACGTATTTGTTACGACAGAGGGCGCTTTGAGGCTCAGCAGTACGTAACCTCATGCAGCAGCGTTCAAATTTAAGACTCCTGCAAAACAATTGGTGAAGTAAACGTGTAAAAGTATTTTAATTTCACTTATTGTTACCAGGCGTAGAAATTAAAACGCGCCTCAGGACGTTAAGGGAATGGATACCACTATTTGAATTGTGTCATCACAACGGTTGTAATTGGTCCATCTGGACCAATCGGTGAGAAAAGTAACAGAAGTCACGGCGTTTCGCGCAAGCGTAATATAAAAACTGATTCTGATTTATATAATCACAGTCGTACACTTTAATATACACCGAGTTGGAAATATATGAGAATTCATATTCATAATAAAAAATATATATGAGAATTATAATTTCATGCGTCGTGCCTAACCAATCAGAGAACACGCCTGGGCCAAAGGCCCCTCCCATTTAATGTGTTACGATTTAGATCCACTTTCCATTCTAAGGTTAGTTGGTTTGTTTGCACGCTTGACATGTCTGTCGCGATTACTCATCAGCGACAGCAGCAGGCGGTACCCTTCATGTGTTTACTGACGCGTCGCGTCGCGTCTCAGCCCACTTTCTGCCGCTTTCCTGTGCGCTTCATAGGAATGGAAAACAAACGTAAAAGTTAAGTTTCCGATGACGGGGCGTACATCCATTAACTATGTCTGAGAACGTAGATTACTGTCAGCGTGTTACAATTATTATTAATGATCATGGCGGCGTCACAGCGCGCGAGATACTCCGAACTTAAACAGAGCGAGACATGGAAGCGTCACATTATCAGACAGCTGGAATATCGCAACAGGACCCAGACGAGCGTCTTCCAGGACCTCATAGAGTCATGTAAGCGTTATTAGAGCTGCTTTTATGTGATTTAACTTTAGGCCATGCGGTGCAACTTGTCGTATGCCATGCAGAATACGAAAAACCTGTTGTATTATATTGGTAATGTGGAAATTATTATGATTTATTTAAATAATTTATTTAGTAGTTTAATGCAGAATATGCACCACTTTTATTAATTAATATGGAGACAAGAATTAAAAAATGTCACTAATTTAACTCAAGGGCTAATTTGCATATTCTCAGTACAATCAGGACTGCTGTAAACTAATTTCAGAGTTGTGCAAGTTCTCAGTCCTTCTGTGAATCTGGACACTTAGGTGCAAATAGTCACTCTTGGAGTGAATGCAAACATCGCCTGGCCTCTTGCTTGTTCAGAAGTAGTTTGCCATATTCGTCTTCTTGTAGATCACAGTCTGCTGGAGAAGTCCAAGCAAAGAGCCCTCATAACCAAAGGCATTCTGGGATCAGGATCAAGGTAACCCTCGCTCCGAGTCATAATAGGCTTTAATGTTACACTGTAAAAAGTGAAAACGTGCTGAGCAATTTCAGCCTGATCAGAACCAAAAAACTACTTCTGTTGGAGTAAGCTAGTAGTTGATTTGAATCAGTAACTGAATGTTACAACATAAAGCAAGTTCATTTAGAATGCAACATGAAATATATTTTTATACTACAGGAAAACCCCCATACACTCTGATTGTAATAAAATATTACTACATCTATACAATGAAATGTGCATTTTGACTGTATAATAATCATTATTAGTTTTACCATAATCACAGAATCTGTAATATTTAACACTTTATCTCGCAACCATACAATTTTGACATTACAGTATAAATCTGTTTCTGCTTTTAGTTTCATTCATGCGGTTTTTGTCCCTCGCAGGCCCTCACTGTCTGAAGATTCTCTGTCATCTCTAAAAACGTCCACCGGTGAGGTAGGAAATTATGTTCTGTGTGGGAAAAACTGATTTCGACTCTCTCGTAAGAAAGCAGATGTCTGTCGAAGGTTTATAAACCAAACTGGATTTTATAGCACAAGTTGTGACATGTTTCACTAAACAGGTTTACAAGCTGGCCTGTTTTTATCTCAGTCAGTCGGTCGGTCGGTCATCAGATCTACGAGCATGTTGAAGTTCCACAGAACTGATGGCTCCTTCCAAAGCATATTAGTCTAACACGAATGGGAACATTACTTGGAGACATAAATAAATGGAATGCAAAATCTCTTTCCATTCTTTAGATGAAAAATAAACCTCACTCAACTCTTCCTTTTATAGCTGTAGATTTGTAGCTGGGTCTGTTAGGAAAATGGACTGCTTTTCTTTAGAGACGTTCAGAGCGGTCTGAGCATTAGGTGTAATAACCCGTTCGAAATCTTGCGTTAAAGCTTCAGCTGGAAAGTTTTTTGTGAAGGTATGTGATAAAACCTGCTGCATATCAGTGCTTCATCAAAGCACAGGTCTTCTCTTTACTCTTCTAGTTAATAAAAACACGTCATCATTATAAACGATTCGTACTGTCTGAATCAGTTGTTGTTGTTAATTCATTTTGTCTTTAATATTTTTTTTCTGCTTGCAGCTTGCGTACCAAGTAGTGGAGCTGCAGCAGAGAGGCCAGATAAAGGAAGTGACACTGGATGAACAGCATACCAAGTAAACCTCTTTATTCTTTTATGACGTAAAAGCAGGCAACCACTCTTTATTGAGCCCATAGAAATTCACGATTTAATATTTTGAGGTCTGCTTAAATGCATTTAATATAATAATAAAAAAAAACGTTATTTTCTCACACTGGACATTTCTCTTTGCCTGAAACATGTCACATGGTGTAACATGGTGAAGTAGTTAAGTTAACAAAAAATTACAAAACACACACACACATATATATATATATATATATATATATACTTACATACTCTAACGAAAGTATTTTGCAAATATTTTGAAGCTAATATAAATTCAATGCAAAAATTGAAACTTTTTCATAAGTTTATGCACCCCTTTTTTAATGACACTGATACTCCATTTACTAAAACTTTTGTGCACGAGAGAATTTCAGGCCCTATGTTGTATGCTATAAGTGGCAAGGGGTATTTATTCAAACACAAGCTGTTGTCTCAATATTATAAATGAATAATGGCGAACATATTGCTGAAGGTGAAAGACACTACTCCCATTGTATAGAAAAACCCTGGACATTCAGCCAGATCTCTTTCCATTCTTTAGATGTAATATAAACCACATAGAATTTCCATTAACCGTTCCTTTTTAGCTGGTAATCGTGTAATGCATAAAGTTGCAAATAATTTGAATATCCAAAATGTTGGACCGTTTCTTGATAGATCTTGCATGTAAAATGATTTTTTTTTAAATTATTAGGCTATATGAGATCCAAAACAATCTCAGTGTGTTGGCGTCAGAGCACAGCGTGCTTCAAGAGCGCGTGGCGGAGGTGCAGACTAGAAACCAACTTCTGAAACAAGAATATGATTCTCTGCTGGAGCAGCACCAGAACATGGAGAGGAAGTACCGAGAGGAGAAGCTCCACAGCTCAGAGATCCTGGAGAACATGATCCGTCCAAAACAGCAGGCTGCTGTCCTCATGAACCATCGCAATGAGAAGAGAGTGAGGTCAGAGGCATGATAACCAAATCACATCCCCCCAAAAAATACACACACAAAAAAATACTTCTAATTCATTGACATTGGTTGTGCGTTGATTCTGCAGAATGGATTTAAAGGAAAGTGAAATGTAGAATACAGTAATTGTCGTGTGTGTATTTGTGAGTGTGTGGTCCATTGCATTTTTAAACCCTGTTGACTGACACTGTATGGGAAAAAGGTTTTTTAAAATATCTGCTATTGTTTTCTGCACGAGAGTGTTAATTACACAGGTTTGAGTAAATTGTGACATCATTTTAATATTTGGCTGAACTTTCCCTTTAAACAGGTTGAAATGTGGTCGCTAAAAGCGTTATTTGCAACATGGGACACAGAGGCCACGTCAAACAACAGTAGAAACATCATGTGTTAAAATTCAGTGGCACAGAGGAGGTTAATGTAGTTAATGAATTAGTGTTTTGTTAAAGAAGGACCACATCTCAAAGTTCACCGAGTATATTCTCTCTGCTGTTGTGGTATAATTTGTAGGTTCTTCTTTGAAAGCAAATTTTGTCCATTTTCAAAACGCCACATCCTTCTTGATCACATTTCCTCTTCTGTCTTAGAGCCAGAGAGGCCAGTCTTCACAAAGAGCTTCAGATGGCTGCCAGTAAGAATGTGAACATTAATGAGTAAGTATGTGCTGTATGATCTCACGTCAGTCCAAACCCTCATCACAGGCGCAAAAGGGGAGTGGTTACTATATGCACATGTCATTTTTTTTTTTTTTTATTACACGCTCTCTGGAATGCTTGATTCTGATTGGTCAGTTGAGAAATTTGCAGGTTCGTTCTTTTCAAATAATAACTACAAAGTAATAACGCGTAGCCGGTACTACTTATATGTTTAAAATCCCTCCGCGCCAACGAAGATTACCGTTTGGCGCCATCTTGTGACAAACACTGGACAACCACAATCAACAATGGAAAATTTAAAATACATCCGTTGCTATATATTCATATGTAGATGTTATAAATGCTCTTACTAACGTTTGAATGTTAGTCACGTGGTACTATATCATTTCACGGAAGGATGAAAATGTTAATTTAAAACAAATATGCCAATAAAATGTTTCAAATACATATTCATGTCCAGTTTTTTCCCTTATGTGGCAAGTATCCGTGTAATAAGCGGGATAATGCAGAGGCAGCCTCTACGTTATCCCTTACGTGTTTGACGGAGGAAAGAAAGCCATGCAGGTTTGCAATAATACGACCGATTTGTCATCTTTAAGTGAACTAACCACCATATGAGGGCAGCACAAACAATCCTAGAAAATCAACATATAGACAATTCAAATGATTTCATTAGTTGTTCTGCTTTTGCCTGTCAGAGAGTCTGGAAATGTGTCACCTCCCGAACCATCTTCCCCTGCAAGTGACTCCTCACAGAGGTTGGAGAGATCCCATGGACCACTTTTCAGGTAACAGTAGGGCTTTCATTTATTAAACCGTTATTGTTGGTAAAATATATAAGTAGTATTTCATGCATACCTTTGCATTTGAAGCATGCCGTCGATTACCCTAGGATAATCCTTTTGCCTAATTATGGCTGATTATTGGCTAGTTTTAAGTCATTTTGACCTGAGTTCATGTAATTGGCAGTTGTTTTTTATTCCAGGTCTGCTTCAGCTACATCTCCCCGCATTATCAGCTCCATCAAAGGACTTTTTGAGTAGGTTTCTCACTGAAAGCTCTTTAGGTGCCGATGGAAGGCTGTATAACATCAGCTGTGGTTGTCTGAATTTGTTCAAGGTGTTATTTTTAATATAAATAAAAGTGATGGATTGATTTAATGCTAACATGTTAGTGCACATGTACATAGGTGTACATAAAAATCATATGTAGGAATTGTAATAAAAGTGAGCAGTGTTGATTTAAAATTAGAAATACATCAAATTCTAAGCAAATTCTACAATAACGTATACCTAAGAAAATTCAATCATTAATCCCTTTCTTTAATTCCTGTGTAGCATAGAAATAAACCTGGTGTTAGAGTGCAAGTCTGATTAAAAACAAATCTGAATCTACTTCATAGGCAATCCAGTTCCAATTACAATAATCCAGTCATAAATGTATAAATAAATAAAATAAAATAAAAAAGTTGAATTTTATTTTGAAAACATTGAATTGAATTAATATGGCATGTGATTTGACTGAACTGTACGGGATCTGAAGAATGATTTTGAAGGTGCATTCAGTCAAGGCGTCCATTCTAGAACTGCGTGAGAAATGGTATTACTTCTATATGTCAGTTTCCTGAATGGTTCCTTTTTGGTTAAAACCTGCACCCACAGTACTAAACCAGCAGCAGCGCTAATTTAATTCTATACCCGATTTGGCCTTTTGATGTAAACTCCACTCACATTAAGTCTACCTAAGGTAATTTAAATAACAGAAAGGGAATAACGTTATGTTGCTGTATGAGTATCACGTGTCGCTAACATGTCTGGAGCAATTCTGTGATTAACCAATCAGATTTAAAGAAAGTTTAGGCTTACAATCAGTGTTTGGTGCTTGTACATCAGAGTCATTCATCTGTCATTTCCTCTGATTTTAGGCATCACTCATGGGTAGGGTTAGGTTTAGGTGTAGAGATATGGTCAAGACTATATTTTTGCATTAAAATGTCAACAAAATATGAAAAATATTAACAGCATTGTTGATTCAGTGAATTCTGCTTACTGGCAGTTCTGCTCATAAGTATCATTGATTATTCTTCTGCTGTGTGTGTCCAGGAGGAAGATGAGAGGTAAATCAGTTTGCAGATCAGAGGAGGACCTCTATATACCGTTAGGAGTCTGTCTGGTTGCCAGAGTCCCAACCAAGGCAATTTTTACTATGGTATGTGCTGCTTTCCACAAGAAAATCTTCTTTTCACAAGCTTCGTCCTGTTGGGCTATGAAGCAAGTCTGTACGGTATATAAGTTGCATATGGCGATAAGTTGAGGTAGGCTATAATATTAATCGCGTGGTTCTTAAATGAGTCCTGTCATTCCTGTAGTGGTGGCTGGGGGTCTGTCTGTGGATGACGAGACCGAAACAAAGCGTCTGTGTGTCGCTGTAAAGCAGTGTCTTTCTATAACACACTGCAGCGCTGTCATGTGCAGCCACCCGCTTCACGCGGCCGTTTTCATTTGAATAGCTGACAGCAGGAACCAGCCCGTGATGTGGTATGGAGAGTTGCCGCCACTTCCTTAAATGGAGATGTCACAATTTAATGAGTCGCGTTTTCCTGTTGATCTTTTGTTTGTGGGCGTATTGTAATTAAAATCTTTGGGTTGTTGCTCTTTCTAGTCGTTTCATCATTTACGAAGCGATTTCTACAAATTGTTGTACTTCTGCTGTTGAAGTGCTTGTTGCCTGCAGCTTACATTTCGATTTGAGTGTAAAGTAATACACTTCTTGTTTGTATTATTTTTACACCTTAGAAGTTGCTTCCTCCTTCTGTAGTTTCACAATAGAGTGTACTGTTTAAAAATAAGATGCATGTGCATGACATTTAATATGATCTGTGCCGTGTTGAAAACAGAAGGTAGTGAAGTTGACATATTAACTGCATTCCAGCTTAAGCTGTTTCTTATGAAAACTGCATAAAACGGCTTTCTTGATGCCACCGGGGTAGGCCCGCCCATCGCTACTTTTTTTTTTTTTTTAAATGTAACTGTATTTACAATATTACTGTATCTTTGTTTAAATAAATGCAGCATTGGTTAACATTAGATACTTCTTTTAAGAGGATGTTTTGGGTGATTGAATTGGTTTGGTGTTGCCACGGTATTCTTGGTTGTTGCTAGGGTGCTCTATATGGTCGTTAGGGTTTTCCGAAATCGATTAAATCTGTTCATAAACGCAACCTGTTTGGATTAAAGGGTCTGACAGATGTATAAATGTAAATCTAAAGGGTTAGTAATGAATGTGTGTTTTGTGGTTACAGGACGCTCATGAGCTGGGAATCAATGCTGTGAGGTTCAGTACCAGTTCAAACCTGCTGGCTACAGGAGGAACTGACAGAGTCGTCAAACTGTGGGGCATTGAAGCAGGTACATCACATCTGATCTGGAAAAATGTCTTCTGGTTAATTGTCAGCTTTAGTTGTATAGACAGGGTTCAGATGAGTGTCATTACATGTGACTGCCTCTGACCACCAGCAGATGTCAGCACTCTCTTAGTCAGGGAACGATACATTGAGATGCCAAATGAACATTTCATAGACATTATTCAAAATTCTGAGAGGTGGGAAGCAGTGGGGAATAGATTTTTCATATTTTTTTTAGACAAGCATTACTGTGTGTAGATAAACTAGGATCTCTTTTGATGTGAGCTTTTATACAGTTAATAGACATAACAGATATGAGTGCATGTTCTCAGACCTGATGTAAAACACTGCAGTGTTTTGTCCTCGCAGGAACTCTTCAGAACAGAGGGACATTAGACGGAAGTAATGAGGGGATCACCAGCATTGAGTTCGACCCGACGGTATGAACACACAAAAATCAGTGTGTTTGAATAAATTGTGCACTGAAAATTTGAGGAGAAAACATATTAGAATGCCTCGATTATAATCCCTGAAACTGTCACTCCCTCCAGCCTTGCAGGGTTTTACAGTGAGTTCAGCACAGCTTACAAATTCTCTCTCTTTGCTTGCTTGTTGTGTATATCGGGTGTTACAGTCAATGCATTTTGCTTCAGTTTCTCTAGCACTTGATTCTGTGTGCACTGCATGCAAGCAAAGCACAGATCTGTGCATCAGACTTCAAATTGGCTCATTAGGACCTGATGTTGTGATTAACCGATTGCAACAGACAATCAAACAGACAATAAAAAATCTATATCTATAAAACAATGATACTATCAATGTATACCCAAATTAAATACTGTAACCAAAAATTTCAATAATGTTCTGATGAGTTACAATTTACTCACAGAACTAATTATTACAAGCGGTTTTTGACTGCTTTATCTGTTTTAAACCCTCCTCCCTTTATTGGACGGGGCTTGTTAATGCCAAGGACCCCCAAAGTATGATGATTTTCCAACACCTATGAATATAAGAACACCTATGTTTTCATGTATAATCGTTATAATGTTCCTCAAAAATAGTTCAGTCGGCTAGAGAATCATAGAAAATATTTACTTTTATTTTATTTGCATAATACGAAAGGTGTTCCGCCGGTACGGCTCTGTTCCAAGTTCCCTATCTTGTTCAAGAGCTCCACGAAAGCCAAGACAGGGAATGAGCAGCCATTTCAGGGGCACCCTCCGATTTTAAGAATAGTTGAGTAGCATAAACTCCCGGAACAGAGCAAGCAACAGTGACAACAGAATGACATTGTTTTAAGTTGCACTCATGGGGAAGTTAGCAGCATACAGAGGAAGCAGCGAAGCAAGCAGACAAAAGCAGTGTTTAAATAAGGTGCTCTGTTGTGATTCGTCAATAGAGAGCTTGGGTGTGTGATCAGCTGATGGGGGCTGGGTTTGAAATTTTCCAATCAGGAAATTTTGTGTGCTATAATCAAGTCAACTCTCAAAACAGATTTTGGCAGCATTACAAAATTACGAATAGAGTATAGATAGTGATCTTGGCGGACTAGATCTGATATACTGCTGCTGGTATGAATGTAGATATACAACTAAAACATGCTATGAGGTAAGGACAGGCGAGCACTATAGCAGATCTAGACAGGTGGTGCTGGGGAGGAGGAGGGCTAATGAAAATTCTGAAGGCACACACTACTGAGCTGTACCAGTTCGGAAAGGGGATTGCATGGATGTGAAAGAGATTGTGTGGCTACATTAATTGCTTGGGCGAACCTGGAAAGAGAAAACCCCTGCTTTAGATGAGCTGAAGTGCAGACTCCTTGAGTCATTGCTAATTAGCACATACCAGTGAGCTGAGCTATAAGAGCCCTCAGCCACTGCGGGATCTTTATTGGTAATATAAGGAGAATGTTCCTGTAAGGCTGTTGAGTTGATTATGCTGTGGAAACTGCTTAATGCATTGTGGGATGTGTCATTGTGCTTTTCCATCAGGGCACTCGGATTTTAGCTGCGTCATATGACAAGTCGGCTCTATTCTGGAGGCTAGAGGACAGCGTTCCCAAGGTAACAGAGCTTACCTCTCACCCACCCAAACCTCCCGTGCGCCAGTCTGTCTCTCTGAATTACTCCAGAGCATCATCAGATGAGACAGAGCAGTATGAACCATGTTAAAGATGTTTATTGCTGGGCCTGTTAAGATTCCATCGTGTTTTACATGACAGTGAGGCACTGGGGAGGTTTATGGGCCTGTCACGTGATCTATAATGGAAACAGGCCAGACGTGGGCCATTCTTACTATGCAGGATTTTTATGGCCCAGCATATTTGTGTTAATATGTTGGATAAAATGATCTCTTGTATTAGGTGAACTTTAAGATAACAGCATGACACCCTTGTAGAAAAACAAATTAGATATCATCTTTATACGTTTTATATAAGGTACAAAGTTCAAGGGGTTTGGCATAACAGGAATGACTCATGTGTCATGAAAAAATGTGTCTGGAAATTTACTAGCGTGGCAGAAAGTGGGAAAAGACACAGTTGCTCTTCTTAAAAACAATTTGCCATGCTGAAAACACGACGCAGTCGCTCCAAATGCTGTAAAATTGGTTGAATATTTTATCTCTATGTGTGTGTGCGTGTGTGTGAGAGAGAGAAAGTACATGTTTGGATGAATTTCTTGTCTCTGTCATATTTTACCCCCATATCAAAAGTAAAAAGTATATATATATATATATATGTACACACAAGTCCTGTCTTCTTATGCAATTTTTTTTTACATTTTATGACATGGGAATATTTTTGACAGGTTTAGAGAGTTGTTCCTGTTTTGCCCCTCATTAAAAGTATGTCTGTATTGTTTTTCTAGGTTACACTGACGGGTCATTCTCGTAAAGTGACAGCAGCCAGATTTAAATACAGTCAAAGGCAGGTGGTGACGGGAAGCGCGGACAGGACCGTGAAGATATGGGACCTCCAGCGAGCAGCGTGTATGTGTCATAAAAACATGCATCTGATCAGTCATGCATTAAACCAACAATGCGCACATCCTGCATCTGTCTGCAGAAATTTTGTTCAACATATATGAACACAGTTCAGTCATTTCTACTCTCATTTCTACTCACAGGCATACAAACCATTGAGGTTTTGTCTTTCTGTAGTGATGTTGTGTGCTCCGAGTACCTCATCATCAGCAGCCATTATGACAGAAAAATACGGTTTTGGGACAGCAGGTAAGAACAGGGCCATTACAACACCACCCACTGAGTAAACAACATTAAAAAAGAAACTCAGACAACATGAAAACCAATCTTAATAAATGTTTATGAAATCTTAGCGTCTGTTTAGTCTGAGATGGTCAGACTTTGAATAGGTAGATAAAGTGTGTCTCTCATTGCAGCTTAAATAAGACATTAGCATAGGATGCTTCACTAGTTATGTTCTCCACAAGGTCAGTATTCAAATCTGAACTTGTTCATCACAGACATTGAAAATGTGCGGTCACATGTTGTTTGTCAATTTTATTGTGTGAAATCTGTTTATTTCAATAGAAATCCACACAATCTGCAATATCGCAGATTATATGGAGATTTTGGCACACTGACCAACAGAAAGCTGCTTGGTTTGGAAAAAAAAAAAAGTCCACACTTTAAAAGATGGGAAAGATTGTTTCACAATAACTGGTATAGAAACTAATTAAAATCATGATCTGGCTTGTGTATTTTTATTATTCAGAGTATAAAGAAATTAAAGTAATTTGAGCCATGTAATCAGATTTTTGCGGAATGAGGCCTAAGAACTGCCCTCTTATGGCTTATTTACACCTGGTCACTTCATGTGTTTTCTCTGATTGTGAAAAGGCTAGTTGTAAATGCCACTTTCGAGATGGATTTAAATCCAATCACTTCAGCACTTCAGGAGACGGTCAAGGAAGCATTCAAGATGAAACTGTGTGAAAGTGGGAATGCATCTGGTTGTTGAAATCACACATGTTAATTTTACTCTTTACTTCTTTCCAAAATGTTAAAATAATAAATGTTTAAGGGTGTGTTGTAGGTAATATGACATGTTACAGTCAGTGCTAATGCAACATGCATCGCTACGGACAAGTAGTGAAGCATCTCTTCAGCAAACTGAAACAAAATAAAGAAAGTTAGAGATGTTTAATGGTAGTTTTTTATAACCGATACAAGGGCTGCACGATTTGGGAAAAATGTCACATTGCGATTATTAAGGTCAAAATTGCGATTGCGATACGATATACAAGTGGTTGGTCTCAACTTGCTTGTTATAAAGGAAAATGCACACACAGATTACTAACAATGCTGAAATCTGAGACACAGTATACAGTGCAATCTAGCAACAACTGAAAATTAACAATGTTTTCAAATTGAAACTAAAATGTACAACATTAAATAACAGTAACATCTTTACATTACTGAATTAAATTACATTACATTAACATTAAAATGAAAGTCAGAAGTACAGAAAAATAAAACAAATACCCACTTTTCTATTTTTACATGTTGTCCCAAAACATTTTAGCAGGATGTAACATATACTTAGTATATTTCTTTTGGTATCTGTTGTCCAGTGTGCCAATCATTTTCTCAAATCCCTCTTTGCTAAAAGTGCGTTCACACCTGAGGCGACTTGGGCGAATACATCTCGCTATTCGCGTGTAGTTGGACGCTTGAACATTTCGGGTTTACGCTTGTTTTCACACTGCGCGCGTCAGCATGGAGTAAGCAGCGCATATTTTTTTCTGGCGCCCATGTTAACGGATGAGAGCTTTCACACAGCACCTAGCAGGTGCAGAGAAGAACGCTGGAAAATACGACAGAAAGATGCTGCAGTATTACACGTAAGTCAATGCAAAGACGCAATTAGACATCCTGCAGCGCGATTCACGCGAATTAAGCGGCGCATCAAGCACGCAGGTTTTACTGCACGCATAATCAGCGTGGAAGCGGCGCACACCGATTGCGATTTCATACTGCCAGCGTTTGTCGCGAGCTGCTTATGCGTGCAGTGTTTCTCGCTGCAGGATGTCTAATTGCGTCTTTGCATTGACTTAACATGTAAATCACTCGCGCTCAATGCTTCATTCGCGTCTGCTGTGAACACAAGAATTATTGAATGTCTTGTTACGTCCACAAATGCATTTGTTTATTTAATATAATCGCAACATTTGCTGTAGTGTAATCGCATCGCCTGACATCGCGATTGCGATATGATTAATCGTGCAGCACTAACCGATATCAATAAATTGCATGTTTATATGCATAACCAATATTTATTTACTGTTAAGGCCTGTTCATTCACGTTTGATGCGCAGCCAATGAGATTGCCGCCTTTGTTCACATGCTTGGAGCTTCTGAAGCTACAGTACAGAACTTTTTTTAAACAGGGAATTAGATTGGCTGTATTTCTCAGGCAGCTTGCAAAATAGTAAAACCAACATGATAAAGAATCGTGATAAAACTATGCTATAATATTTTGCCATTTTGCACCCTTAACTTGTCTGGCCTGTGCTACAAAACTTTCAACTTCTGTTGCACCAGTGCTGTGTGGAAAAGTAAACATACAGTAGATGTGAGCACGTATCATCTTTGGTGTAAACATTGTTATCACTTCTGGTATTATTCAGTTATAAACACTCACCTGAGACGGATATTAATACTGTGTGTAAACGGGGCCTTAGTCTGCTTGTGTACCCAGACCAGTTATTAAAAATGTTTCAGGTCAGAAAGTAATTGCTTTAAAATTTACATTTGAAGTTGTATTTGTTAAACGAGCAGTGATTTAATGACTTTGTAGCAGTGCAAAACCTTCAAAACTTCCCGTCGTAAATGTGTTGATCACTGTAGAGCTTTTTGCTGCCGCCGTCTGAGTTTGCAGGCCTGACAATTAAATGTGAATAATGAACCCAGCTGGCAGTGCTGGATCTGGCACTGCTCGCTGTCTCTCACCACTCGTCTGGCTCGTGTGATGACCCAAAACAGTGAAGCCTCAGGTGTGTGTGGTGTCATTGCTGGCGAGAGACGGCTTGTTAACGCTTTCGTGGTAATGCGTGTGATTGGCTTCTCCACAGGCCTAGTCGTACTGACAGAAACCCTTCCACACGTGTTGACAGTGGACGCTCAAAGGTGTTTGCGCTGCTCTGCGTGGAATTCATTTTCCAGATGCGTTTTTTTTTCTTCAGGCTAAATGTTTTGATGCTTTAGGTTCAGTTTGGGACATGAGTGTTCTTCAAAGGGATGTATGGCAAAAATATTTAATCTCCATGTTTTAACGATTTAAAAAACTTTTCTGGGACTTAGCAGTGAAGCAGCTGAAACATGGTGGAAGTGTTATCTACGAATTGCATTCATACCACCCATCTACATATGTAGAATGTGTTTTTTTTATGGTTGCAATGTAGATTTAATGTTTGCAAACCGAATTTATTATCTACGATACAGTATGCCATTTCAGATGCAACTGATGTATTCTGAAGCCAAAGAAGACATAAACTCTTCTTCTTCTGTTTGACTAAAAATCATTACTTCAGCTCATTTGTCACACGTTTATGAAGAGGTTAAAGGTACGCTTGAGGTAAATTGTAAGCATGTTGCAAAACCTGACAAGCATGTTGTGAGGCTTGTGCAAGAAGTCAACAGAAACCAAACATACTTTTAACCATATATATTTTTCATTTGATGATATAACAAGTCATTACTACATCTGTTTGTTTGTTATACTTTAATATTTTCATTTATTTAATTTATAAATCTTTTTTTTTATTTTCCATTTTTCCATCAAATATCCACAAATTTAAAGTGTATTATGCCGTTTTTTCACAGTGCAATCTTCAACACTCAGTAGCCATGTTCACATTTACACTTTTTTGTCATTTCGATCAAAATCATTTGGATTGAAATATTCATTGGACTGTTTACATGAGACGTTTTCTAATCCAATATGGTGTTTACATGCGCTTGTGATTTCAGCTTGCGGTGGGACATGCTAATGGCCTACTTAAATATTTTTAATAGCAGCTTGCCCTTGTTTAGAATAAATTGACTAATATTTGAATCCCTTGCATTCATTCGAGCGCTCCGTCGTGTGGCCAACACAATCATAGAAATCTATACGGCCGTCCTCTATAGCTTGATCACATATAATCGTCCTAATTTCTTAATGTTAAAGTTAGAAATAGCATTATTTGAATAATGAAATAACAGTAGCCTACAACTCTCTGTAGTGCAGCTATAAAATGAGTTGTATTCTGATATTCAGAGTTGCTGAGCAATGAATCAAAGGAACACAGATTGATCGCAACAAATGGATCGTTCACCCAAAATTCAATCAAGTCATCCTTTATTCACCCTCCTGTAGCTTAAACCCAGCAGACTTTCAAACACAAACTAAGCTATTTCTATACAACCTGAAAGATTTCTGGTTTTCCAGTGGCAGTCCATGTAAGTAGAACTTAAAAAAAAAGTTATAAAAGCATCATGAAATGAATCCACATGAAATGTATATGTGTTTATATGTGAATAGAAGCCTAATTCAATTCTGTTACTGATATCTAGCAACTGCATCTCTTCACAAGACTTGAATAAAAGCACTGGATTTATACGCAGTACTTTTAAAACCCCTTCACAACCTTTGTGTTAGTTTCGCAAGTTTTGGTTACCTGAACTGGGTTGAAAGAAATCTCAGGTTTCACTAAAATAGCTTTTTTTTTTTTTTAAATGAAGTCTTATGGGTTAGGTTTGAAATGGCATGAGGGTGAATAAATGAGAAAATTTTTGCAACAGAGTGAGAGATTTGGAGAAAAAAATTAGTTGTAGAATAATAATATCAGTAATAACTTTCACTATATCGTCTAATGCACTTCGTAATATATGAAACTGGCCTAATTTCAAAGCTGCTAATAAATACAGTTCTTTCTCTTAACAGCATAATAGTGTGTAACAACACAAACACATCAAGTCTGAAATCGCGTGGCGCTATGTGACGCCACTAGACAAAACCACATCGATTATTATAATTAATGGTTTACACTAAAAGTGACATGATGTCTAGTCATTATACAGACATTACATGCAAAACAATGTCAAGCTTGACAACAACAAATATTACATTGAATGACAAGAAGCACATGCAGTCCAAGAATAGAGCTACTGTTCCGGAAGAGTAATTGACATGTAGCATAACATAATTACTAATACGTGTAATATATTTAAAAGTATCATTCAGAAGAATTGCAGCCCTGTTAATCATGTTAAATAGACAGAATGACACAAATGTGGTTAATGTTGTAATGGCTTAAACTCATTGGACAGGAAAGCAACAACATCTCATGGTAGAACACTACAGCTGGTTTTACATGCACTGCAGAATTTCGAGCTGATTTTGAACTACTTTGCTTCAGTGAAATGTTTTAAATATCCACAATGCACATTCAAGACTTTGAACCCTCAGCTAGGAGACTACTACTTTTTGCAACTTCTAGCATTTTTTGGTTTTCAGTTCTTTTCAGTGTACTACGGCTTCTATTTCTTTGTTGCATCTGTGTTCTTTAAAGGGTTACTCCACCCCAAAATGAAAATGTTGTCAATAATCACTTAAGCCCAATTTAAACTTAACACCATAGCCTACACAGAGATCCACAGATATAACGCCATACCTGACGTGCACCTCTACAAAAAACAGCACGTCAATTCTACGCAGCCTGCAAGCACTGTGATTGATCTGCTAGAACCCCTCGCTCCCCAAATGTACTTGAATTATGTCTGTTTTTATGAGCACTTTAATATACAGTGCCCTCCACTAATATTGGCATCCTTGGTAAATTTGAGCAAAGGTGGCTGTGAAAATAAATCTACATTGTTTATCCTTTTGGGCTGCGGTTCCGAAACCATCTTAACGCTACATTGTTCTTAAGTTGTACCTTAAGACGTACCTTATCATTAATGCCTGTTTTCCGAAACCTTCTTAGTTAAGTATACCTTCTGTAAGTCATTCGCTCGTAACGTTGGTCTGGAGCGCTCTTAGCTATACCTTATCACTGCTGACGTGACCACTAATACGCAAAAAGCGTTTTCACACCGCAGATTAACATAACAGTTTAAATCAACTTTTAATATAAAATCTGATTTAGTATTAAATTTGCATTTTTACTTTACTTAAAATTTTAAAACATAAAATACTTAAAATGCCTACACCCAGTGAATGGAAGTGTTTTCATTAATAAAGTTTCCATAAACTAATGGTTGTTAACTTTTTTAATTACTATCCTAAGGCACATCAGCTGGCGAAACATTTGACAGAAACGGCTTAAGAGTCTATATACAGAAAAATGAGTTTACACAAACTTTATAGCTATGGTAACGCTTGCAAAATCGTGCCATTTTGTACGGATCTCGTCCCCTCGTCTCGATGGGCAGGGACCAGACGCGGCCAATTTCATGGCTATGCTTTCCCAGATTTGGTTCTACATTGAATTACTCCCCGGGCGAGACCCCCTCTTAGCGCCCAACCCATTTTTTCTCCCTTTTATATTTTCAAATAACATCAGAAAAGCATTTATTTTGAGTAAAAATTAAAAAAATAATAAAAAAAATTGAAAATGAAGTATTTAAAAACATTTCTAAAATAAAATAAAACATTTACACTCAATAAGTTGCATTCTGTTTTTAATGCACTTCAATATTGAGGTTGACGCTAATAATGTGATACGGCTGGTGGGTCGGCATACGTTGTGGAGAACTTATGGCCGTGGGGGTGTGGGATTGCACACTACTAATAAACACATAAACATATTTATTTCTGCACGTACATATTTAAATGAGCCGTTTGTACTATTTCCAAAATGCTTCTTCATAAAGAACGTTGTTTCTCAATACATTTCCTATACCGCTGTGAAGGAAATAGCGCACAATCGATCATCGAGGCATCGTATTGAGTTTTTCTCCCCATTTTCAATTGTTTTAATTCAATGATAGATTAGAATTTGGTGATTTTTTTAAACAATGGAGATTTATTTTCCCCGCCACCTTTGCTCAGATTTACCAAGGGTGCCAATATTAGTGGAGGGAACTGTATTTCAATGTTAAAACTAAAACTATGTTTTCAAACTAAAATGGGGTTTGCAGCATTTTCAAAAGTCTAGATTTTCGACCTTGAAAGCGCAAGAGTAGTGTAAACGAAAGGCATAACCGTAGCACAAGTTATGCATTTTAAAACAAAAACACACTAGTGTAAACGGGGCTTTAGTAAATCATTTGCAGAAATTTCCATGCCCATCTGCGCTCTTTGCGCTAGTTTAAATCAGTTGAAGATGTTACCCTATTCACCTGTGGTGTCAGCAAACACGTGTGTTTGAATCCAGTGATGCTGTAACATTAGCTTACATCATTGGCTACTAAATATTAATGGTGTTGTATAAACCTTATGTCACACTGGAGATGGTCAAGTTTGAATAAGGCTGCTTTGGAAATCACTTGGTAGCGGTCGAAGCACCCCTGTTGCGTAACCCTCCTTGTTCAGAATCTCAGCGGGTTTTGATTGCTCTGATTGGATAAGAGATGCAAAATAATACCACCAACGATGTTCATCCAGCAAAGCTCTGTATCCATAGGCCACGAAGCCTCACAGCGCGCGTAATTCACCTTTCAGCATGAAGCTGACAATATAGATGACGCCACAGAGGTAGAAAGTGAGCCATTATTTACACCACGTTTCAGTCCTTGACATCTCTCATTCACTCCCAGCAACCACAGCTTTCAGCTGCCAAGAAGCCGACGGCTCGCTTGTCTCCTAGCAACCGTCAGCCCACATAATTGTCTCTCCTCTCATCTCGTCGTAATGAGATTTGTGCTATATTATGACATATGCGTGTTTCTCCATGCGACGCTCTGACTGTTTTTGATTCTTTCGAAAAAGAGAAGTTAATTTCAAGTGGCAGTCTAATGACGGACACGTTCACTGTATAATAATCACGCACAATATTTGTGTCACTTTAAGAGGCAATAAACACTCGAGCCTGTCTCTGTGACTGAAATTCAAATAATTGTTTTGGGCAACGTTCAGAAAAACAAGGCTCCTCTGGTTTACCGAGTGACACCCTGGACGTCATAAATGTTAAATGCCTTGAGATTCACAATCTTTCCTCTTGTCCTTGTCCAGATGATAACTTGTTGGAGTATAAAAGGAAACAGCAGACTGTGTCCTCAGGCTGCACATCTGCAGTCACCTCTTCTGTCTTATTAACTGCATCACTCATAGTGTAATGAGACAAACTATCATGACATCAATCTCCTTATGCTTGATGGAGAGCTGCACTTGTCAGATTTCAGATTTTCAGTTGGGCCTTAAGCATCATGGTGCTTGATCTGTCCTAATATACAACACATCAGAAGGCAATAATGGCAAATGGGGCACTTTTCCCAAACAGGGCTCACTGTGGCGTAAAAGGCTTTTTAATTAAATTTAATTTGTAATTTTTAATTTAAATTTAAATGTTTTTAATTTAAATTTTTTAATTTAAATTTAAATTTTTTAATTTAAATTTAATTTTTTTAATTTAAATTTAATTGTTTTAATTTTAATTTTAGTTTCGTTTCGTTTAGTAGTTAATCAGATATTAGCTGTAAGAAATATTATTGGATATAAAATCAACATGAAATTATTCAAATCGTCAAAATGTAGCATGAAAAAATGTCAATCAAATGTCTAGTTATTAAAATAGTTTCTGTAAATATATCACATTTAAAATTCATGTGATTTAAATTCATTCTGTACTTAAACATTACCATTTGTAATCATATATATATATATATATATATATATGTGTGTGTGTTTTCACATTGAAATTTAATTTAAAATATTTTTTTAATATACATTTTTAATGTCATTTTTTCACTAAGTATTAATAAGGACATTGTTACCTATTCCAGTACTTAATACTAATGGATAAAATGTGTAATTATAGCTGTTTAGAATTACAGTATAATTAAAAGCCATTTTTTATTATGATGATGTTTATTAGTATTCTTATTTTATTTCCCATTCGTTGACAATTACAGAACATTAAAAATAGTATAACAGGTTTTAATATGTGAATATACAAAAGCTACTTCAGTAATTGAAAAATGGATACAATTTGGTGTTACAGTTAAAGTTTTATACAGTTAACAGTCATAAAACAAGTACTGTATTGTCATGTTTATCTGTTTGCTTTATTATGCATGGTTACTCTAATATATGATGGTAAAGTGAAGTGCGGTGCTCTGTATCTCGCAGGGCAGGGACCTGCACACAGGAAGTGCCACTTCAGGGCAGAGTGACGTCACTGGACCTCTGCCCCAACCACAGGCAGCTGCTCAGCTGCTCCAGGGATGACATCCTGCAGCTGGTTGACCTGAGAAAGAGTAACGACAGGGTGGCCTTCAGGTAGAAACACACACACAGAGGAACATAGGTGTATTTTTAAAAGCACAATACACAGAAATAGATTTCATGCAGGGTTAAAAAATAACCCTTGTTGAGCAACAACACCTGCCTTGGGCAAGCAAATAAAAACCCTGCCAACTGGCCAGCAAGTTAATTAGGAACTACGACATACGTGTTTATGACAGTAAGTGATCCTCAAAACACACTAAATAAAAATCTACTCCTACTTTATTTTTAAGTGTAATTATTATGCCTCTTTAATGTTGATTTTGCATTAATCTGGGTAATTAATTAAAGATACATACACTCACACATACATACACATACACAAACATATACTGTATGTGCAAAATTTAATAGTTGGGGGTAATATACAGTTGTCCCCAAAAAATATTGATACCCTTGGTAAAAATGATCAAATAAGGCTGTAAAAATAATTCCGCATTGTTTATCCCAGGGGTCAACACGTTTAGCCCTAGAAGGGCCCGTGTCCTGTAGAGGTGAGCTATGACTTCCCCTCAAAACACATGCCTTGAGGTTTCACATATACTGATTAGTGTTCGATTAGGATTGGAGCTAAACTCTGCAGGACAGCGGCCCTCCAGGAACAAGTTTGATGACCCATGGTTTATCCATTTGATATTTTTAAAAAGGTTTGTTCAAATGAAGTTGGGGCAAGATCACAGTACAAAGTACATATTTTTCTCTAGCACACAATGGCCAAAATTATTGGTACCCCTAGAAAGCCTTGATTAATTGGTTGCTTAAAGGAGCACGCCACTTCCAACTCCCGTAGAGTTAAACAGTTGAGTTTTACCATTTTTGAATCCATTCTGTCTGGCACTAGCACTTTTAGCTACAGCTTAGCATAGATCATTGAATCTGATTCGACCATTAGCATCTCGCTCAAAAATGACCAGAGAGTTTTGATATTTTTTCTATTTAAAACTTCTCTCGTCTTTACTTACATTATGTATTTTAAAAAGTTGCAATTTTCTAGGCGGATGTAACTAGGAAGTATACTCTCATTTATTGGCTGTAAAGCACTAAAAATTCCCAATTCCACCATCAGGGCAATGATAGAGAAGTTCCAATCCACTAAAGATGTTACAAATCTGTCTGGAAGATGACGTGTCAGAGTTTGAGTGGCTGAAGACTCTCCAAGGATCACAGCTAGAGAATGGCAAAAAAGAGTTGAGGTCAAAAAGAAAGAGGAGAGCCTCCAAAAAAGAGAGAGCATTAAATAGCCCCTACATCATGATACTGTATGTTGTCTGGGAGAGTTTCAAGAAAAGTTCTTCTAGCTCACTCAAAAACAAAATCTAGCATATTCAGCTGTCAGACATGACTAGAACTTTAAATGTCACTGGATTTTTACGGTCAGATGAAACAAAAAAAAGAGCTTTTTAGCACTCAAGATGGGTTTGGTGAACGCAGGGATAAAAAGTGGGCCTATATGTCTGCGGGAGGTCCTGTCTTGTTTAGATGCATGACATTGTGGATTCTATTAAATACCAACATATAAAACATTGTAAAACTGTCCATGCTAGAAATCTTATAATGGGCTGTGGTTAGATCCACAAACAAACATCAAAAGCAAAACAAAAATGGGTCACTGACCACAAAACCAAGCTGTGGTCTTTTCAGTCCTCTGACCTGAACCCTATAGAAAATGAGTGAGGAGAACTAAAGAGAAGGGAATCTGAAGGGAATCTTTAAGATCTGGATGAAGGAATAACCTTTGATCTCTGATCAGATGTTTTCCAAACTTATCAGGCCTTATAGGAGAACATTTAGAGCTGTTATCTTGGCAAAAGGAGGTTGCAAGAAGTATTGAATGCAAGGGTATGATGAATTTTGGCCAGTGTTAATTTTTGGTACATTTTTAAATAAAAGATCAAAAGGATTAATGATACAGATTTATTTTCACAACTGCCTTTGATCATATTTACGAAGTGTAATAATAAGCATGCACATATATATAAAAAGGTACCCAAAAGTTTTGAATGGTAATGTATAAACACGTTTCTAAATACAGCTTTTGTTATCATATATAATGTATATGTAACTCACAGTACAATGAGAACATTTTTTTTTCTTTTTAAATTGAGAAACACATTTTTTAAAGCCATTGCAAATAACTACCTGTTTGTTGAAGAAACCATCAGTCGTGCATATTCAGTACCCAGACACTGACAGAATGGATCCCTCCAGTATTATCTGTTGTTTGAAGCCAATTCCAAATGCAATAACACTGAAACTAGTTATGTAGACAAAACATGGCCCAAGGCATTTAAAAAGTCTTTGTATAAAACTGTATGAGCACTCTGATTAGTTTTGTTGTTCTTTTTACACAACGCTCACAAATCTCTCTCTTTTTCTTGCTTGTTTCAGAGCGGAGGGATTCAAATGTGGAAGTGACAGCACCAAGGCCATCTTCAGGTGAGTGAAATCAAACAGGACACTACGAGCCGTCACTAGCCATCCATCAGTATTGAGTCTGCGCAGTAATAGGACACGTCTGTGCTGTGTCTCATTCGAGATGGCATGCGATGTGTACAACCCCTGAAACGTAAGGCTGTACTGTACCGTTCAGCTCTTCTGGCATCTACACCAACCCTGTTTTGCACTGCTGACTTTTATTTCTTAGTCTTTGGAGAGGTCATGTGGAATTACACGTAGATGGAAAATCCAATTCTGCTAGCGAAACGAACGGGGAAAGGCTCTGACCCCCCTGAGTAAAGATAGCTGGCAAGAGGGATTTAATTTGCTACTCTTGTCACTTTCGGAGTAACATATTGTTTTCTCTCAGGTAAAAATGTGGATTATTTGGGCCGTGCAGTTGCATAATTTTTTGGGATGAAATTTACAAAACTTGAATGAAGAAAAAAAAGACGTATTTTACAAGACTATTTTACATCAATTTTAAGCCTAGTTTTTAGATTGTTTGTATTGTGACATATTTTTTATTCATTAAATCATTGGAGCACATTTTCCAAATAATGACTAGTTTATTGGTAAAAAAAAAATTGAATACTACATTGTTTTATTGTTTAGTTACAATACCGTTCAAAAGTTTGGGTCTGCTATCAAATATTTATTCATTTTTTGCTTTTTTTTTTAGAAAGACATCTCAGCGAGACTGCATTTATTTGATGAAAATGTTTTTAAATATATTATTGTAATAATTTAAATATAATTAAAATTTAAAATCGACTGTTTTCTATTTGAATACATATAAAAATGACATTCCTGTGAAGCAAAGATGAATTTCCACCATCATTAATCTAGTCTTTAGTGTCTCATAACCCTTCAGAAGTCATATTAATATGCTGATTTGATGCATTTTTGATTCATTATATATATAAACACATATAAACAGCTTAACACTAGTATGAACACCTTGTTTTTTTAATCCATAGGAATGACAAAAGAATAGCATTTAATACAATATATAGACGTTACAAATTAATTGACATGTCACTTATTTATTTTTATTTTTTTATTATTTTTATTTTATTTTTATTTTTATTTTAAATATTGTTGTATTATTTATTTAAAAACAAAACAAAAATCTTACTGACCCCAAACATTTGAACGGTACTGTAAATAGATTTTTTTTCCACCTTAATTTTTATTTCATCAGAACTGTTTGCAATCAAATGCAATTTTCCAGATGTCTGAGGTGACAATACTGTAGAAAAAGTAAAAACATGGTGTTTACAAAAAGGAGACATTTGGATATAAAAGAATAGGCACAGTTGAAATATATGCCTAAAGCTTTGGCTAGTACAGCCTAAGAGCCAGTACCCTTATGATTTGTCAAAGTAAATATTCAATTTTTGCCATCTTTTGGCATACAAGTCCACCTTCAAACGTATCACACCAGTCATATGTTCTAACGTCCTTATTTCCTGAATTACACCAAGCCATTGTTGCTGTTTAGGTGTATCAGGCTTATACCAGCTTCTGGTTATGGTTTTCCTTGCTGCTGTAAGGAGTGTTTTTACCAGGTATTGGTCCTCCTGAAATGTAACCAGTGAAATATGACCCAAGTACAAGACAACGCATGAAAAAGGAATCTCATATCCAAGT
>JAUYWG010000050.1:2483674-2496172 GCA_034779775.1 Enteromius afrohamiltoni | reverse complement strand
TTTTAAACTAAGTAAAAGGGAAATTGTTACAATATGCTAAATCTGCATAATATTTAACAAGGCAATACACTTAGATGCTCTATAAGATACTAAAATAATAATGATAATAAAAAATATTTGTTTTTATAGCATTTATAATTTCCAGCTATTAAGACAAAACTATAATGTACCTACCAAAACAAATGAAAACTTCAAATGAAAATATGTTGAGCACAGAAGATATTTTGAAGAATGTGGTAATTGTAGTTGACTTCCAGAGTGCTTTTTCTATAACAAGGAATTCAGTAGCTACCATCAGCTGTTTGGTTACATTCTTCAAAAAATCTTTTGTTCTCAGAAGAAGCAAGAAACTCATTCTAGTTTGTAATCCTTTACAGGGCAGGTAAACGAAGACAGAATTTTCATTGTTGGGTGAACAACCCCTATAAAATGTACAGTTAACAATCACAGTTTGTAAAACATTGTCACTCTATTTGTTTCTAGCGATCATGGCTGCCAGTTTTTTTATAGCGTGCACCATATATCATTTCAGTCCACTTTAACAACAGTGGGATGTTTTATTTTCACTGCAGGTTTTAGATGCTCCAGTCACAATAAATAATGGCACTTCTATTTAATTTGATGATTAGCATAAGCGCCTCTATTCACTTGATATAAAGGATGGAAGTTGTTAGCCTGTGAATGGCATGTGAGTGGAGGGGCTTTGCTCTCAGCCCACCATCTGAAAGGGCACGACCACTGTTTGTTAAGAGCACTGACTTCACTTATTGATTGGGCCTGAAAGCCTCTGACATAACCGTGAGCAAAATCTATTGCCCCAGCAAGATAGTCTCAAGCAGCTGCCAATAAACTGGTTGTGTGCTGTTCTCTTTATTCAAGCTGCGCTGAAGAACGGCTTTCTCTTCTTTACCGTCTGATTAGCTTATCTTAATGAGCTCAACTCAGTACAGCAGAGTTTAGTCAGTGATCGTCTTGACCTGCTAATCTCTCTCTCTCAGCTTTTACAAAGAATGATGTTAATGACACTTTCCATAGGGGACGAATAGAGCCTGAAACAAAAAAAGTAATTTTCTTTTTCAGCAGTGGTCAGTGAGGTGCTTAACCTTCAAGAAAATGTTAATCATCAATTTCAGAAGGTCAGGAGGTGTTGTCATTGTAATTGTTTATATATTCACATCCAAAATAAATTCTTTTGTTTACAGAATATATGTATATTTACTGTATATATTTATTATGTATATATAAAAACACACACATACAGTATATATATATATATAAAAAAATATATACATATATATACATTTATATATTTATATTCATTTATTTTATATTATATAGTAGTATAGTATAGTAAGTATATTTTATATCTAAACAAAACAAAACAACAAAATTTATATAATCATAATAAATATACAAAGTATGCACACGTGTAAACAAAAAATGAAATTTATATATCTATATATATATTGAACATATTCAATGCATTACTTGCTGTACTGAAACATGAAATTATGTAGAAATTTTGTAGTAGAAAAAATTCTGTAATATACAGACTATATATAGTACAAAAATGCAAAAAATATATATAAAATATATGATTTATTTATATATATATATATATATAAATCGTGCCAAAATGCAGTTAAATAATTATTTAATTAATTCAAATTATTATGTAAAATGGGTCCAGTTTTAAAAAGATTTTCAATAATTTTATTGTTTTTGCAATGAAAGAACATTTTGCCGCAATGGGGTTGGATGCCAAATGTCAGAGAAAATTAAACATTACTTTTTTTATTAATCAATTAAATCTGTTTTTGGAATTTTTTTGTTTTTCAATATTGGTCAGTTACAAAAGGGTCAAGACAAGTGAAGCAGTGCAAAGTACCAAGTGTGAGACAGCTTCTTGCTGTGCTGTAAATCTAAAAACATCCCAGTCAATTTTATAACGGACGGTGGTCAGTCTGTGTTGTTAGAATGGTGTGCGAGTGTCTTATGCGTTTTCCTCCTTGTGGGAATGGACACTGATGTCCATATAGTCAGGAAATGAAGACTTGCATACGTAAGACCGACAGAAGCAAGCATGGCGGTCATGCTTAGCGTGCTAAACAGAGAGGGCCTGTCATCTATCCTTTCCGCTTCCTCCCCCCGTCAACCCCCACCTGCCTCGATCCCACCCATGCTCTTTGTTCCTGGGCCGCACATCCTGTGTCTTCAGAGGCTGGGGACTGGAGCCTGGGATGAAGAGGATGCAGTTGAACACAGATTTAACCTGTTCTTAGACGCAGTGGAAATGCGGAACGCGTTTCATGGTTAAACCTACAGCTTGTGATTCAACTTTAAGCCAGTGCTTGCTTGTTGAATTTATTTAAATAAGTTGCGAAAAATACAATCTACTGTAGGAGTCGAAATTATATATTTTAATTTTAAAGAGATTAATGCTCTACTAATAAGACCAACACAGGACTTCTTAACAAGCTTAACAAGCAGTCGTCCTTGGTTAATCAGCTTTCCCAGCTAAGCTTTGCAGGTCATCAGTATAAAGGATGCACCGGCATTAATCAAGATAAACAAGCAAATCTCTTCATTGGGGAGCAATTCTTACTGTTAAATAACTATGACTTCTGCCTCAATAGACTCCAAACTTACTTAATGTTAGTTACTCCACCCCAAAATAAAAATGTAAGTAGTTTAAGTTCATCTTCAGAATACAATTAAAGTTATTTGGGATGAAAACCAGGAGACACGTGATGTCCCATTGACTGCCAAGTACACGACACTGGACATTGTCAGGGTCCAGAAAAGTATGAAAGACATCGTCGGAATAGTCCATCTTCATCAGTGGTTCAATCTGGATTTTTGAAGTGACACGAATACTTTTTGTACGCAAAGAAAATAAAAATAACAACTTTATTCAGCAATTCGTCTCCTGTTGTTTTCATTCAAATCAAAGCATACAGTAGATAGATAGCGTATGCTATCCAAAATAGCACTAGGGTGACTTGGGGAGACACAGAGACATATTGTTCATGAATTACTAGTGAGCCTGAAGACCTTGCTTAGCTGGTTCAGGTGTGGTTAATAAAGGTTGGAGCTAAACTCTGCTGGACAGAGGCCCTGCAGGACCACGTTTGGATACCCCTGATATAGTGTCAAATTAACACGCTTGAACCTCGTAAACTGGCAAAAATTGTCAGCCCAGTCGTTTCTTAGAGTGATGAGCAGCATGAACAATGTTTAGTGAACTTTGGCTTAAATTTGAAACTTTTTATAGAACATTCATAATCATTTATAGCATCCCCATTTGCTCTCTTTGTATAGACAAGAGGAAAAAAAACAGCTAACCCTCTCCAACTGTGTTCAACTGATCAAAGTCAGTTTTGCAACAGCATGGAGGTAAATGATGCCAACTGGGTGAATTGTTACTTAATTTAGTAAGCCTTCAGAATAATTGTATAAAAACAGTACACCTTTTTTTTCGGAATGTGCCAACCTCAGAAAGAAAACACATTAACTAATTTAGTCTGAACAAGGTCTAAATAATTAACTTATTTAACTTCACCGGTAGCCAGTCCTGCTGCTTTAGCTTAAGAGTACAATAAAGACTCCATATACTCTTGCATGCACCGTATTTAAAAATTCATACATACTCTTTGAAATCACTTACTGTACTGTATGTTGCCTCGCTATTAAAACTTGGAGTGAGAAAGCACATTATGGGCTGAAAGCTTCCTGGTGCCTCTCAGGTTTAATTTCATGAAGGCTTTGTGACATGTTTATGTTAACACGTAATCTAATGCTTTTAGGGAACGCCGGGTGTCTATGTAGAGTATGGCCAAATTAGCCATTGTAGAGCTTTTCTGGGTACGAAATTGAATACATCTTTCCATAAAATTACATTTAAGTTATGCATTGGTGTTGTTTTAACATGCATACGCTTAAACCGATATTGAGTTAATCACAAATTTAAGAACATTTCTCAAAGCTCAACAATTACTCATTCTCTGAATCAGGATTGTTTGTTCTCATGGTTATATTTATGAAAACTATAATCTCTCTGGAGACTGTGTGTGAGTTCTTGTAAAATGGTTAATCACTGAAACAAAAAAAATATTGTTTTGGATGTGTCTCAAAACGTCTTTCTCTCTGTCATCATGGGAGAAGAGTCTAATCGTGCTTATTTGAATGAGGCTAAATGTAGGTCAGAGAGACTGCTGCCAGTGTTTGTTTATTTGTTCTGAGGAAATATTGAATTCTTATGGCTTCATGTGGTGAGGTCTACTGTGCAGTGTTTTCGGTGACCCAGAATTATGACAAAATTCATGTTTTAATCGCTAGGATCGGCATTATAGGTGGTTGTAAGCTGTGTCACCGTTGCCAGGCCACCACAGTGTCACATTTCACCAACGTTTACAGTATTATTAATATTAAAAGTATAGTAATATTAATACATGTACATTAAAAGATGTTGCTTGCCTTTCAAGGTCAGGTTTTTATAAACACATTATGCCCCTGACAATAGATTAGCATATGTATACACAATTCAAAAGTCTATTTTTCTTTCTAAGGTGCATTATTATTATATTTAAAAAAAAATGATTAGTAATAATAAAAAATTCTACATTTTTACTCCAGTCTTTAGTGTCCTGATTTGATGCATAAACTTTTAATTAATTAATTACAACTTGATTATTAAAATAATCACTGTAGTTGGCTCTAAAATTCACATTTTTGTAAATATTAAAAACTATGTACATGTCAGTGCTGATTTGCACATTATTACTGGGCATGAATGCTGGGAACCAAATTTCCGCTCAGATGACTCACAGTTTTATGGCATGAGAGCGTTATGTGCTCAGCTAATATAATTAATTTTTAATTCTTTCCTGGTTCAATTTGTAGAAGCCGCCAGGAAATGAAAAAAATGAAAAAGAATCACAAAAAAATAAATAATGTAAACATCATACATGTATAATTGATGTCCTGGAAGTATGCACATATTGATCGTGAGACAGTTTCAACATTCTAGCATTAAATATATTAAGTAATTAACCTGTCAAAAATGCCAAAACTACGCTTATGGGCTATCACATTAATATGAAATGTGCTGTGTGCGGTGTATAGGACAAAATATTGTAATGTGACACAAATAAAGTAATATAATAAAATGGAAAATATACATCACACTAACTACACTGATATACAAACTAAAATAAAATGTAAAAACTGAATTAAAGATAAATTCTACAGAAATCTCAAAATGATGAGAAAGTCAGAATTGTGAGATGTAAACTTTCATTTGCAAGAAAAAAGTTAATCTTGACATTTTTAATGGATTTTAATGTATTATTTTGTCCTACCCCTGTATACTGTCATGCCGTAGGCATGTTCTGTGCATGTTCTTGTGCCATTTGCTCTATGTTTACATACCTGTCCCCTCATGTCTTTTTCGTTAATCCGATCACAAGTGGACAAAATGCTGGCAAAATGAGATGAGGAGAGCAGCCACTTTTGCTTCGGTAACAGACGATGTGGACTCTCGCTAGTGCTTCGAAATAAACATTCAAGTTCAACTTGGCAAAGTTTGATGAGCGGGCTTACCACCAACACGTCTCACAATGATTACATGTTTGGTCAGTAGGTGGGGAGAAGGCGGTCTTCAGAAGCTTTTCAAACGCTTTTGCAAATTGAATAAATGTGCACTACAACAGCAATCCGATAAAATGCATTTTTGACCACCTCTGGATGTGGTTGAAAGTGGATAACTCTCAAACTTTTGAGATCCCTGTTTATATCTGTACTTAGCGTCATCCATTTGTAATGGGATCACGCATGTTAATACCAGGTGTAAACGTCATCAGTCTGAAGGTGTGGCTATACAACATTAGTTTATTTCTTCTGTTGAGCACAAGATAATTTTTTAAGAATGTGGGTAACCAAACAGTTGGTGGTCCCCGTTGACTTCCACAGTATGTATGTCCCTGAGTTGCTATGAATATGCTATGAAACGACCAGTTTAGTCCTACAAATCAACGCTGAATAAACCTCTGGAGTGATTTGAGGTGAGGGTATCTGTTGTTCGATCCGTGGTTGATGGTTTGGGGGTGTATTCGAAAGAGCTTTCAGTGGCACAGACATTACACACTGCATCCCTAGTAATAAATAAGAGAGTTTTTAAAATAGCTTCCCCAGCATTAATGGTCTGGGTATTACAATGGACACATTTTATAAATGTTCACACTATTAAGATCAGTTCAGTTTAAAAAGATAGAACAGAACAGAAAGAAGAATCACTAGTTATAATCACATCTCGTTTTATCTCACATCCTGCCCTTTGCTCTTCATGAATATTACGTTACTCAAGAGCTTGGCTTTTATCCTATTGATCATTTCCTCAGTTCTCCCAGGAAATCTTGATGTGAAAAGGCTGAATATTTTTCACTGTAATTGCTGTAAATGATCTAAATCACTGTCTGTCATTATTGTGCTGTCAGTTCCTGAGCTAAGGGACTGTAATAAGAGGCTCCACTGTGTGAGCCATTTATTTAGACGAAGACAATTTGACTCTGGAAGACTCCAGCGAGGCCAGCTGAACGGTTGCTTCTCTTTCCAGGTGTTTGCATACGCATGGCATGTGCAGGAGTGCTGTAGCTGCCAATCAGCTCTTTTCCAAAAGACATTTGGTAGTAAGGCATGAATTTTTGGCTCTTGACTAACATTCCCAGCTGGTGACTGAAGAGGAACCCATGGGTTTCGAGATGAATCTGCAAATGCAACAAACAGACTGGATTTTTGTTTGTCAAATTTGTTTCAAACCAAAAGAGGATTAGTTCCCTAAAAGTATCTATTTGAAAATACTTTCAGTCGTTCTAGCAAACAGTCTAATGTTAACAAAAGCTTTATTTTACATGATAATTGTAGAGTAATTGTTTTTACTAGTAACTCACAGAAGGCATTAAAAGCGCTGATTTTGCAATAATTTAGCTATAAACACTGCCGTAAGCTGTCCTATTGCGAACTACTATTATTATTATTAGTAGGAATATTTAAGTACTCTATTGAGACTAATTACTTATGGTAATGTACATGACAGTGTTGATGTATTTGGTCGTGGCAGAATAAATCTTCCCCGTTACAACGTCGTTAACATTTCTGAATATGTGGCGTTACTATAATTGATTATAATATTATTAGCATTTTATTTTTCAGTCCATCTTGGATGCGCAGTGTAGCTGTACTTGACATCCCATAAACTCTGTGAAGACAGAGTTGTATTTTCCAGTCAAAATAACAGATTTCCTTTGGAGTTCTTCAGCTTTTAAGGAAGTGGGTTGGACTAATGCACTCATGACAATCTTATTGGTTGGCGCTCACTTATTATTTTCCCTGTTTTGATTTCAGCATACAGTTTGAGCAAACGCATACTACGTTATTAATATTTATAAACATAGCAGCTCATTAATACTTCGAATTCGTAGTAGTTTTATCTTATAGTTTTTTGCCCTGTTTTTTATAGAAACACTAAATGATAAACGAGCACCACCACCAGATAGTTTCATTAATTTAACATTTAATATTGGGGGCATCCAAGTTTGCCATTTGATCTGATTAGAATTTTTGTAAGTTACTTTCCCTAGTAATTAGTTACTTTTATAATGAGTTACTAACTCAGTTACTATTTGTGAGAAGTAACTAGTAACTATGACTAATTACTTTTTTAAAGTAACATGCCCAGTGGCAGACTTAACCATTAGGCAAAGGTAGACGACTGCATTGGGCCCCCTGAAAGCCATTGGGCGCCCCAAAATGCTTTTCATACACAAGATGTGCATTAAGCGAGGACAGTTGCTATTTACGGTGTTTATTACCACAAGTTGACCGTGCTTCTAGTGTATCCTGCTCATAGCAAATGGAAATATTATGTATCTGATACTCACGCTCCTGCGTCTGCTTCATTCAGCGAACGGCTGAAAGGAGCTGCACTTTCAGTTAAAAGATATGTTGCTTATCTGAGCCCCCGTTCACACTAGTGGGTTTTCGTTTTAAAACACGTAACTTTTGCTACAGTTACGCCTATCGTTTACACAAATCCGCCGTTTTCTACCCTCGAAAATGGACACAAAAGTTTGAAAACTCCGGGGTAGTTTTAACGCCAATGTAAATGAGGGCATAACCTGATTTTGCTGAGTTTGGCGTGTCCCTGGAACAATACTGTGATTAGCCAATCAGATTTGAAGAAACAGTTTACAGTTTTTGTGAAGTTTAGGCTTACAATCAGTGTTTGGTGCTTGTACATCAGTGTACAAGATTTTAGGCATTACTCATGGGTAGGGAAGCGCTTTATTATCTTATCGTACGTTATCTTATGTGTCTGTTTGATTTTATCAGACAATGATTCAATTATAAATCTGGATTTTTGTGCGGATTAACATCTAAGGTAGAGCTGGTTATGTAGTTTTAATAAGTCACTATTTAGTCACTATTTCATATTCATCCTGTTTTCTGACAACAGAAACAGTATCAATGCTTATTTAGCTGCATTAAAATACAGTATGCGCACGAGAATGTCACCTAAACATGGCTGTGTCATTAAATATAATAAGTAATAACAATTTTTGTAATCTGTTCTTGTGTCTCAACTGTAAATCAATTGCTATTTCGTGGTCTACAACATGAAAGAATAAAAGAGTCTGCTAAATTAATCATTTCAAATTCCAAATTCACTAAATCAGCCCCTGAACACTGGTTACATCTATTGGACTGCACCAGAGTTCCTAACCAGAACTTTGTATTTAGTTCTTTGTATCTGATCTTGCAAATGGAAATACCCATTTAATACTGCATTTTTTGAGCATTCATAGGATTTGATCAATATACGAACAGTTTTCCATGTTACAATGTACACAGTATTGATGCTTCTGGAAAATATGGCATAGGAATAAAGCACTACTTACATACTACCAAAATTCTGTATTGCTGTGGGAAACCTAGATAGTATCCAGCTCTGAATGGCTTGGTGTCCCACTGACCCAGGCTGTAAAATCAGTGCCCTAATATGGCACTTTGCATTACAAAGCAATTTAATTAGAGGCATGGCACTTAATGGTAAAAGGCATCATTCATTGCCATGCTAACTATATTTTAAAAGAGAGGTCTCTTTCACTGAATGCCAGTGTCTGTTCAGAGTACATTTCTCTATTTAAGCAATGCCAGCTGTACCATGGTAACTTAAACAGAGAAACTTCACTAACAGTCACTCATTTACATTTATTCATTTATCAGATGCTGTTATCTGGCTTACATGAGGCAGAAAAAAACTGCAATTTATCAGAAGTCATTGCCAAGTGCCATAATTTAGAGACTGCTACAGATTTTAAACAGATAAAGATTTTTTGAGGTTTTTTTAAGATTTTTAAGATTTTTTAAGATTATTGAGGCCGTTTTTTAAATAGGAACTGTCTTTGCCTATTTTATTTTATATGAAGTAATTTTAAGTCATCTTAAGGCTCATTTGGGTTAATATTATGAAGCTAATATTGTGGTTTATAACAACTCTTTGTTTTGTGCAAAATGGGTTGGAGATCAGTGCCATTACAACCACTTCAGATGTTGTCTTCTAATGCTGAAGCCATAAAAATCCCACAAACTTGTTTTTGAAGGCGCTAATGAATCACACTCGTTGCTTTAATAGTAAGCAGCTTTTTGCTAACTGCCGAGATCTCCATCATTACACACTGTTTATTGTACCAAAATGCTTCCTCTGAAAGCCTAATGTACATTAATGAGGACGCTCCTCTAATAAGGATGTAAAGTTGAGAGTATATGCTGGTGCCCAGCGGGATTTGTGGAGACACCACGGCTAATTTACAGCAGCATTAGGACTTAACAGAGAGGAAAGTTGGGTAATTTCATTGAAGCCCTTTAACTAGAACAAACATGCCTGTAGGCTATCACTAGATATGGCTTTGAAAAAACTGAGAAGTGAAATACTGAGAAGCTTTTGTGCTTCACCTGCCAACAACTTACAATCTATCACACTAAACTAAGTACTGTCTCATAATGCAACGTGCTTGATTAGACTTCCCATTTCCAGTGTCAGTAATGTATCTTTTTTCATCTGCTTCTGTATTTGATCATACTGCCAAGATTTAAAGGTTCAGATCACCCAGAAACTTACACGCTGTAATCATTTAGTCCCTCATGTCAGGGACACAAATGAGGTTATTTTTAATGAAAGGTTTCTGTCCCACTAATGAAAGTTCATTCCTTTCAAACTTCAGTGCCTCAAAAAGTTAAAACAAATATATTAAAATTAATCTGAATTAAGTGGTTTAAGAAACACAAACACTTATAACAGATTTAAATAACACTTTTATTTACACATAAACATTAATCAGAAAGCTCAAAACATGCTTGTCTGATGCAAGTGTTGTCCTTTCAAGATTAATAATAATTATATTGTAGCTAAATTTGATTAAAAATGTAAATTAAAGAAATAGTTGACCCAAAAATGAAAATTGTGTCATCATTTACTCAACCTCGAGTAGATCCATACCTGCATGAATTTCATTGTTCTGGCTATATTTGGTCACCATTGACTTCCATAGTAGAAAACAAATACTATGGAAGTCAATGGGGACCCACAACTGTGTGCTTACAAACTTTTTTCAAAATATCTATCTCAGCACAACAAAGAAATTCATACAGGTTTGGAACTACTTAAGGCATGAACACAGAATATTCATTTTTGGGTGAACTATTCCTTTTATTTATCATTTATTGTTTAAAATGTTTATTATATACAGGTGCTGGTCATATAATTATAAAAAAATAATTATAATTATTTCACTAATTCCATTTAAGAAATGTAACTTGTATAATGTATACATTCATTCCACACCACAGACTGATATATTTCAAGTGTTTATTTCTTTTAATTTTGAGGAGTATAACTGACAACTATTGAAAACCCCAAATTCAGTATCTCAGGAAATCTGAATATTGTGAAAAGGTTCAGAATTAAAGACACATGGTGCCACAATCTAAGCTGCTAATTAACTTAAAACACCTTTAAAAGGCCTTTAAATGGTCTCACAGTCTAGTTCTGTAGGCTACACAATCATGGGGGAAGACTGCTGGTTTGACAGTTGTCCTAAAGATGACCATTGACCCCTTGCGCAAGGAGGGCAATACACAAAAGGTTTGCAAAAGAGCCTAGCTGTTCACAGAGCTTGTCCAAGCACATTAATAGAGAGGCGAAGTGAAGGAAAAGATAAACATAAAGAACATAAAGGACTGGGCTGCTGCTGAGTGATCCAAATTTATGTTCTACGATGAAAGTAAACTTTGCATTTCCTTTGGGAATCATGGTCTCAGAGTGTGAAGGAAGAGAGGAGAGGCACAGAATGCCATGTTGCTTGAGGTCCAGTGTAAGGTTTCCCCAGTCAGTGATGGTTTGGGGTGCCATGTCATCTGCTGCTGTTGGTCCACTGTGTTTCCTGAGGTCCAAGGTCAACGCAGCTGTATACCAGGACGTTTTAGAGCACTTCATGCTTCCTGCTGCTGACCAACTTTATGGAGATGCAGATTTCATTTTCAAACCGGTCTTGGCACCTGCACACAACGCCAAAGCTACCAGCACCTGGTTTAAGGACCATGGTATCCCTGTTCTTAATTGGCCAGCAAACTCACCTGACCTTAACCCCACAGAAAATCTATGGGGTATTGTGAAGAGGAAGATGCGATATGCCAGATCCAACAATGCAGAAGAGCTGAAGGCCTCATAACACCTTAGCAGTGCCACAGACTGATCGACTCCATGCCACCCCGCATTGCTGCAGTAATTCAGGCAAAAGGCTGTACATGTTCATACTTTTCAGTTGGTCAAGAATTCTAAAAATCCTTTCTTTGGATTGATATTAAGTAATATTCTAATTTTCTGAGATACTGAATTTGGGGGTTTCATTAGTTGTCAGTTATAATCATCAAAATCAAAAGAAATAAACACTTGATATATATGTGTATGTGTGGATGTATGTGGAATTAATGTATACATTTTACAAGAATCACTTCTTGAATGCAATTAGAGAAAAAAATAAACTTTTTGAAGATAATTGAATAATATGACCAGTGTGTGTGTGTGTGTGTGTGTGTGTGTATATATATATATATATATATATATATATATATATATATGTATGTATGGTAAATATTCAGACCCCCTTACATTTTTTACTCTTTGTAATAAAAACTGAATTGTTGCACTATTTTTGCAGATTTATTAAAAAAGAAAAACTGAAATATCATATGGTCCTAAGTATTCAGACCCTTTGCTGTGACGCTCATATATTTAACTCAGGTGCTGTCCATTTCATCTGATCATCCTTGAGATGGTTCTACACCAGCTGTGTTTGATTATACCGATTGGACTTGATTAGTAAAGCCACACACCTGTCTATATAAGACCTTACAGCTCACAATGCATGTCAGAGCAAATGA
>JAUYWG010000050.1:2461208-2483574 GCA_034779775.1 Enteromius afrohamiltoni | reverse complement strand
AGAGCACAGTGGCCTCCATAATCCTTAAATAGAAGACGTTTCGGACGACCAGAACCCTTCCAGCCAAACTGAGCTATCGGGGGAGAAGAGCCTTGGAGAGAGAGGTAAAGAAGAACCCAAAGATCACTGTGGCAGAGCTCCAGAGATGCAGTCGGGAGATGGAAGAAAGTTGTAGAAAGTCCTCCATCACTGCAGCCCTCCACCAGTCGGGGCTTTATGACAGAGTGGCCCGATGGAAGTCTCTCCTCTGGAAGACACATGAAAACCTGCATGGAGTTTGCTAAAAAAACACCTGAAGGACTCCAAGATTGTGAGAAATAAGATTCTCTGGTCTGGTGAGACCAAGATCTGCAAGGAGGAATGCAGAGGATCCCCAAATCCAGGTTAACTCATGGCTGTATTCGATCAAAAGGGTGCTTCTATTAAATACTGAGTATGTCTGAATACTTAGGACCATGTGATATTTCAGTTTTTCTTTTTACATTTTTTTTAATGTAAATATGCTGTGTGTACATTGAGGGAAAAAAATTACTTCAATGATTTTAGCAAATGGCTGCAATATAACATAAGGGGTCTGAATACTTTCTGTACCCACTGTATACATTTATATATATTTCAGTAATGTACTACAGTATGCTAATGAATGCTCATCCTGAACATAGCCTATATCTAACATTAGGTTAGTCCATTTTTATTCATTTTAAAAATAAAAATGTATTTCTTTTGTTGTTGTTTACAGAGTGCCACCCTTAGTCTTTGTCCATAAAGGACAAAAAAAAAAAAATTTTGTTTCGCTTAGGCCGTATTCAAACAGATAAAATGCCTTGGCAAAAATTTATGCCATCGCATCGGCAGCAAGGCTGATTTACTACTTCATTTACTGTTGTTTTGCTGTAGGGTGCTGTCTGTGAAAGAAATGGCTGAACTGTGTATGAGGAGCTAAGAGATGTTATTATTTCAGTGCCACTGAGGCAGCCAATCTTTCTAAAGATACAGAGAAAAAAACATATTAGGATGAAAAAAGTCCCAGAACACAAGCAGACAATTTTCTAATGATTTCTGAGGAAATATTGTTGATAATGTGGCCTGTTTGTAGCTGTTTATAACCATGAATATAAACAGTTAAGCAGTTTCGCTGAATTATGCTTTGAGTATACTGCATCTGTATATGTAAAGTTGTATATTTACTGTACTCTAATCATATATTAAACTTCATTTACAGAGCCGTGAGGTAATATACAAATGTACAATATGTGGGTGAAGTTGGATATACATATAGTAGCTGTTAGAGTTGCTGTTAGGGGGTTTGCACCTGGGGTTCGAGCCGGACGCCAAGCTCTACCGAGGGTTCAAACTGCTAGGGGTCGGAGTCTTGTTTTGTTTAAATGCAGTGTGGATCTTTCAGACTGATCTCATTGTGATTAAAACATATTTTAACAGGTGTAATTAATTCGAATGACCGCACCTAACCCACCTCTAAACCTACCTTTTATAAAAAGGACACAAAATCATGTTTTATAGAGTTCCACCAGGACATGCGTTCTCTGGGTTCAAACCCATGATCACATCTCATCTCATCATAGACATGTAGTTGCACATTAATGAAAATAAGTTAAAATGTAGTTACAATGTTACTAATAAAGTGTAACCCGAAAAACCAAAATTGAAAAATGTTAGATTATTGATTAAAAAAATTGGCTGACATAATGACTTAAGTACTCCAAATTTCTGCATGATTTTTAAATAAACCACAAATAGAGAACAGAAATGAGTGCCCTTACAGTAAAGAGCATCCAGATTGCTTGTTTTAAGAGTCTTGCACCGGCCAAGCAACTGCCATTTTCTTCTCACATAGACAAGTGTGATTTTCTCAGGACAGCACCAACTTATATCTCCTTTTAATAGCAAAATTTAGTGTATACTATCATTTAATGATACTTTTCTGTTTCTACAGGGTGTTCAAGAAGGCTAGTCCGAATGGAAAGGTAATACTACATTCATTTTGTCCCTGTTTTATTTCTAACAGTCAGTTTTGATTCTGATCCTGCAAAGCGTTTCTGAGTGCAGCACAGCCTGTTATGAAATGGTTATGACAGAATAACCACAAATATTGAGCAACAAAGTACCTCTTGTTCAAAAATTTGATTTGATGCTTGCGACACAGTTAGCCAGACGGATGGGTACCTGCTCGCAATGGTTATGTGGTTCACATATAGCCACGAGTCTATATGTATCATTAGCAGGGAGACGTGTGGTGCGCCGCAACAGTCCTTGAGCAGGAAGCGGGCGTGGGGCGAATATGAAAGAGGGGCATGTGACTCAGCACCCAGCCTTCTGCAAAGCTGGGACAGGATCGGCACAACACAACCATTACAGAAACATATATTAGACTCAGCATTTTGATGGAAAATGCACTACAAAGACAGATCAGTGCTCTTAACTTCGTAACAGCATTAATTGTGCAGGGGTTAATGAAGTATAAATATAATTGTGCACAATGGCACAAATGGACATTTCAGTTCTGTCTTTGAAGAGTTTTATGTGTTATGTTATACCGTCATTTTATGATTGCCTTTTTAGTTAACTGTGTACCTTGGTAAGAGGGATTTCGTCGACCACGTGGACCTTGTGGAGCCTGTCGGTAGGCAATAAGATGCTACTCTGAATTTATAGCTTCACTTTATGTAGTGAGCACATTACATTGTAATTACATTGTAATAAATATGTAGTACTTTGTAATTACACAATGAAGCTGCTTGTAAATACAGCTAATTAAAATGAGTAATTTATCAATGTAAATGATTAAACTTACTGAGACACTGCGCAAAAATATTCATTTTTTAGTTTTTTTTTAAAATGGAGAATGATGTTTCAGATTAAAAATAACAGTAATAATAATATCATAATAAAAGCTTAGATTTGACTTTTAAGCTATAGTGTATTTTTGTCTCTTGCAGATGGTGTGGTTTTAATTGATCCAGAGTACTTAAAAGAGAGAAAAGGTGAGATTTTTATTTATTTCTTTATTGTAACTGTCACTGTATAGCAATAACCAAACTGAGCCTTTGCTAAAGTTCTCTGAACTTCTCAGATCTTTTTTCACATGCCTCTTCTAAAGTTTCAGAAGACATCTCTGCATTACAAACTCAAAAGATACCAGCAATCATAAATCAGAGATCTCAGTATGAACTCAAACCTCTCTCGTTACACGGGTCTCCAAAGCTAATATCCAAGCTGTTCTTTCTGCATTCATTTTATAGCTCTGTACACTTACTGTAAGTCAATAATTTTCCCATTTGTTGATGGTTTCTTTTATTAGGAACCAGAAGTACTGTAAATCCATTAACCATACAGTTATTGAAACGTTCGTTTTTATCCTTCCACAGTTTTTGTGACCTTGACTTGTGCTTTCCGCTATGGACGGGAGGACTTGGATGTTCTCGGCTTGACGTTTCGCAAAGACCTCTTCGTGGCCAACATTCAGGCATTTCCTCCTGTGCCTGAAGAGAAAAAGAGCTTGACACGTCTACAAGAGCGACTGATAAAGAAACTTGGAGAACATGCTTACCCCTTCACCTTTGAGGTGAAACTTCTTATTTTGTTGACATGATGTCAAGTTTGTAATACTGAATTGGGTTTTGATTCAACATTGCCTTTGATTTCATTTTCAACATGAAATGTCATTTAACATTTTCTCACAGATTCCTCCGAACTTACCCTGTTCTGTCACGTTACAACCAGGGCCAGAGGATACAGGAAAGGTACATTTTCCTTCAAATAATGTTTCATGATGTTGGTTTTGATCGATAAGTAAAAGGGTTTTGCTGAATTCTCAGAGTTTCACACTCCAGAGTAACATTTTCTTACTCCTATCTGCAAAGGCCTGCGGGGTGGACTTTGAAGTGAAGGCTTTCTGCGCAGAAAATGTTGAAGAAAAAATCCACAAAAGGTACAGCCTTATACAATCGCACCCGACTGAGTACATAACCTAACACATAACCTTTCTTTTAAACATTTGTCGGGAATGTGTTTTTGGAAAACAGGAGACAAATAAGACTAAATGATTTTCGATTGAATACATCCGAGAAAGTGTCTTATTTTGATTTTGTCTGGTTTGTCTGATTTTTTACAAAGCAAGCACTTTAATTGTTTTGATAATCACAAGCCTCACACTATTTGTGTGATGAAGAGAAATGATGCTTTAACAGGACATTTTGTTGAGCAATAATGAGCTATTACTCTTAAATGATCAGATTTAAATCTATATGGACACACAACAAGCAGAAAAAAACGCTCACCTGGCAACCACTCACAACATAGATCTTGTAAAAGTCAATAAATGCCACACATTATGATATATATGCCCCATTAACTGCCATTTTACAGGAATTCAGTGCGTCTTGTCATCAGAAAAGTGCAGTATGCTCCAGAGAAGCCAGGCCCACAGCCAATGGCTGAAACCACAAGGCAGTTTCTCATGTCAGATAAACCTTTACACCTGGAGGCCTCACTTGACAAAGAGGTAGGATTGTCTCGTTACTCTGAATAAGATTGAGTAAAGACAGCATCACAGATAGAGTTCTGCTCATAAGTAACACAAGTTAATCCAATGACAGCAGGTACATCTGGTGACAGAACCAGGGCATTACAACTGATATCCTGCAGGCAGTAGTAGTAGTAGTATATTAGACATCATTGAAGCTTTAAACAGCAGACAATAATAAACATTTGGCATGGATGTATAAAGCCACAATCTGCAATGCATTCACAGAAATCATGAATAAACGTATTTATAGTTTTAGACCTGAGATATCAGTTTGTCCTTAATAACTTCTGGCATGAGTAAATGTAATGCACTTTGTAAATATACACTTACTGAACAGAACAGAAACAATAATATATCCATTCGGATTACATAATTGTAACGATAAGTAATAAACTGTATTACTGTATACAGCAGTCAACTTAGACAACCTGTAAAATATTTTGGTTTTCTCAACAAACAAACAAAAAAAAGATGAAATTGAAAGAAATAGTCATATTTATTGATAAATATATAAACCTGAATGTCAAACATTTAATTCAATAGTACAATGACAGTCTTTTACATACATGTGACAGACAAATATGTATCCCATTTAGTTATTCAATAAAAGGATTTAAATTTTGTATCCAAATACATGCATCCTAAACATTCAGGCTGAATGTAGATAATAATGTATAATTACAATATCAGACCATACTTTCTTTTTTTACAAAAACATATAGTATATAGTAAAGACATTATTTCCCTGTGCTGTCATTTACTCGTGTTGTTTGCATGACTTTCTTTGTGCTCAATGTCTTTTAGATTTACTATCATGGTGAACCAATCAACGTCAACGTCCATGTCACAAACAACACAAACAAGACAGTAAAAAAAATAAAGATTTCAGGTCCTTCAGTTATTCCCAGTGAACAGATTTTGTATTTACACTAGTGTATGGTTAAGAAAGAATAACACTTATTTATATTATTGTAGTGCGTCAGTATGCTGATATCTGCCTCTTCAACACTGCCCAGTACAAGTGTCCAGTGGCGACAGAGGAATCAGAGTAAGTCTGTAGTAAAGAGACACTCAGTTACCACATGTGAACACAAGTTGACGTCGTATGATAACTGCTCTCTGCTTTGTGTTGTTTCTAGTGATATTGTTGCCCCCAGTGCTACATTTTGTAAAGTATACACTCTCACGCCTTTCTTGGCGAATAACCGAGAGAAACGCGGCTTGGCTCTGGATGGCAAACTCAAACATGAAGACACAAATTTAGCCTCAAGTACATTGTAAGTACAGTCTCTCATTTAAATTTGGGTTGTGTTTCTTGTAAGGTTTATTAATTCACCTTTCCATGGCATTATTTCTCAAAAGGTTAAGAGAGGGAGCCAATAAGGAGATTCTGGGCATCATTGTTTCTTATAAGGTGAAAGTAAAGCTGGTGGTGTCTCGTGGAGGGTAAGTGTGCATCAACTTCTGATAGCACATAAGCATTTGAAACATGTTCTCACTCCCAACTCGTCACACACCGATGCCCACCCAGGACCAACATGCTAGAAATATCCATAACTCCCTGTTTTTGAAGGCGTTAAGTTGTTCACTTCGTATGTACAATGAATTAAATCAAAAATGTAATTGAATATATATATTATATGTGTGTTATTATTTGAAACATTCTTGGCTGGTACCTGTCTCATTACATAAATATGTGGACAGAAATGATCTTTTGGATCATGATAAACACTCATTCCGGTGTGCATGACAAGTATTTTAGTTTGTATGAAAAACGTTTTTTAAGCTTTAAAGACTTGACCCCCTTTATTCATTCTAAGGTTACACTGAAATGACTGCTAAATCAATATGGAATGCTTATTATTGTAATTCAGTAAGATCATGTTTTATTTATGTATTAATTTATTTTTCAGGCTGCTTGGAGATCTTGCTTCGAGGTACTGTGATCTTTGTGTTTATTCCTATTTTTATTAAAATGTGCAGTTGTTTGACACACTCCCCTTGAAACCATATAAAAGCTGCTCCAGAGTGAATTTCATTGACTATGACTGACCGTATACTGAAGAGTCTGTCTTACACAGCTGACTCCAGTCAATTGTGCACATTAGAGATTCCTATAAGTAACCAAGCCTTTGGCTGGAATCACAGACACTTGAGAAGATGTCATCAATTACTGGAACATTTGTGTTGATGCTTTTAGGCCAGTGGTTCCAGCACTCTGTTAGCACCTCATGAGTGGTGGGACTGAGGTTTGGGTGTGGCAGATCCTAAATGGCCAGGGTTTATTTTGTAATCGTACCTCTTGGAAGTCTTACTCTCATTTTCTGTGTTTCCCTCTCCAGTGATGTTGCTGTCGAGCTTCCCTTTACATTAATGCATCCCAAACCATTGGAGGAATCGATCTACAGAGATGGTATGTTACAGATAGCCTTTTTTATTAGCTTTTTGTATTTCTCTGGTGAGCTAGTTTAAAAGTAGGGTTTATTTTTACCGTAACATCAGTTACAACACATCATTTCCTTTACACAGGGAATATAAAATGTACAATAAAACATGTTTTAAATTAAATATGAAAATATTTATAATATGTGTGTGTGTGTGTGTATATATATAGTTCATTTGCAAAAACATAACTAATCTCAATCAAACTGCAGTTGGGTTATTTTGACAAGGTAAAAAAAAACAACGAAAAAAAAAAACCACTACCAGTGTTGTGCAAGTTTCTTCCAAACTGTTACTTGTTACTGTTATTTAAAATCAGTGCCTTACATTACAATATTACTGATTCATAATTGTAATGCGTTATGTACTCCTGTATTACTTTTGAGTTACTCTCACCAAAATAACTACAGAGAGTGCCTTTAGCGCAGCTGAAGAGTTCTGCATTCTGCTGAGTTTCGGTTAATTTTTGTGATGCGCTTCTGTTCAAGATATTGTCAGTGCATTCAAATAAATGTAGACCCTTTACTGTTTTGAATGATGTAATACTCTGAATAATATGACGACGTCAGCAATTTAGTTTTCACTGGAGGTGGTTTAAAGTTTAAACAGTGTTATATGCTTGAAATGTTTTTATTGTATTTTAGGAAGTTGTGATGGTTTGAAAAGTTAAATTGATCAAACATGGTTTATCAATTAAATAAATCGCTCCACACATAAATATTAGAAGCTGTCCTTTTAGTATTCATTTACAAACCTGTACACCACACATGGATAATAACTGACACGAACAGAAAAAAGAGCTTACTTGCGGCATTTTTTATACGTTAGTATCTTGTGTCTTGCTGTTTTTTGAACAATAAAAATCTTGGCTAAAAGTGTGTTGTAATGCAAGCATTACTAAACATGTACTGAGTAAAATATTACTGAAACTTAGTAATGCCTTACAGCAGTAAGCTAACAGTTATCCGTTTTTCCAAATAAACTTTATATATAATATGTATGTATATATATATATATAGTTTTGCAGTTCTTTGTAGCTGCAAAGAAGAAAAAAGGGGTATACGGGGTTCTTAAAGTGGGAAAATATGCCTATTACCTACAGAGTGCCAATCAATATTCTCTCTGCAACCTTCTTGTTTCAGCTCCAGAAAACGATGCCCCCATCGACACAAACCTCATTGAATTTGACACAAAGTAAGTGGAAGTCTTTTCCATGCTGTAATTGGACTTTAACATACTACAATGCTTGTTTTTTGGTTATGCATAGTTACACATAATTCGGTTACACTTTATTTTAAGGTGTCATAATACAGAGCAATTACCTAATTAGGTACTAAGTAGTATCCATTGTACTTACATGAAATAAAATGTACATTTTATGTAACTTATTAAGTTATGGAACAGCCTGTAATTACAGTTTGTAATTATGTAGCTGTAACAGACAGCTACTGTTACACATATGTTACAGACCGAGGCTGTTACACAGCTACTTACACTTAACTACAATCTTGATACACTTTATTTTAAGTAGCTTATGTCTGTGCACTTCAATTTATAATTACATTGTATAAAGTCTGCAACACGTGACAATCTTAAGTATTATGTGCACTACTTGTCATAATTCTAGAATTATGCATTATACATTAAAATATTATTACGTTCTGATTTAATTCTATATAGTGTAATTCATACATGTAATGCAAAGCAGTTTTAAAAAAAAAGTTTACTTCTATTTAGTGTCATGTGATCTTTCAGAAAATGTTTTCAAGTGTATTACAACAGATTCTTCAGATATCAGCATATTAAAATGATTTTTTAAGGATGGTTTGACATTGAAGACTAATAATATTTCTGAAAATTCAATTTGTAATGAAACCTAATCTTAATGAGGAAGAGGAATCACAAGAAATGGTCCTAATCCTGGTTCAGATTCTATTCCACTTAGCAAAAAAAAACCTCAAAAAAAATATATGCGAAATTTCAAAACCTTTAATGATTGCTCACTGCTTATCTGCTCGTACTTTGTCAATATCTTGTCTATAAGAAAAAATAACAGCTTGTAATGCACAGCACAAAAATGATGAATATTTCTCTGTTTGTCCCTAGTGACGATGACATCATCTTCGAGGACTTTGCTCGACAACGACTGATTGGGGCAAAAGATGACAAAGACGAAGACGAGGAGGGAGCTGATTCGCCCAAACTGAATGACAGATAGATTGCAGATAAGATTTTCCTGTATTGTGCCGATACAAGAGACCCTTTTGAGATAACCTGGAAAAATGGGACACCCTTTAACACTCACAGTGGTGCAGTTGTTGTGTTCTTGTTCACATTTGTCTCTTCCATCCTGCAAGGGTGTACAGTAAAAACTTAAGTGTAGAAAATGTGACCTTGTCGTCGAAGCGATTAGAAGGTGAGGCTTTAGTTGATAGGCCGGCCACTGAGTGCCTCGGGTATTTGACGGTCTTTTAGGGTTGAGGCAATGGCTTCTCATCTTAGCTAAATCAAACGTCAGTGGTAGCATGCCTTTGTTGTTGCTTTGTTTTATAAATTCTTCCTTTGGTTAGAACTGAGGAAGATTTTAAGGGCCGTGATTTAGTTTTGAACCATATTTAATGTATGGAATTTATCATTTTAATTACTGTAAATGGAACTGGATTTAGTATTTTTATTATAAAAGCTGCCAAATTGAATCATCTTTATAATGTCTAATGTCTCAACTGAGAGCTTTTAAATCAGTCATGCAAAGTGAAAGTATTTTTTTTCCACTTTTCAATAAAAAAAGTATATCTTACCTAATAAAAGTTATGGACACACTCCTGATGAAAAGACTACATGATACAATGCAACAACCATTTATCACCATGTGTTTTTCCCTTCAATTATTTCTAGAAGTGGGGTTTCTATGAAATCATTTAATTATAAACAATGCCTACATATCTTTAAGGGGAATATATGTTATTACATGCTATTTTTTACCTTAGTGAAGTCTCTCAAACAGAGCACCTATGAATAGTCATGAGCTACAAACATTCCAGTTACAGTCCCTATTCCGAATAAAGCATATGTGTGCATATCAGTCTCTTCTGTGGAACAGAAAAGAACTTTTGAAGAATGTTCTGGTATATTTTTCCCATGCTATCACAGTTAATTTAAAAGCTGTCATGAAAAATCATTCCCTCGACTTGTGCCATGTGCATATTGTATAAATTATTCTGAATTAATAGGTTTGTGAGGAAAAATCCTTCCAGCACTCTGGAACTTGATCAGTTGAATTAATTATTTAACAAGTCGTAGTTCGGTCTTGTGAACCAGATCAGTCGATTCAACAGATCAGACATCAGATCAAAAGAACAAATTGTTGAATTGACAATTGGAGAACGAATTGGATTGTTTCCCTGAACAGTTCTAGCTCAACTGTTTACTACTGTGCTCTTTTTAGAGCTGTTTTACAGCAGAATTTAATTTTGTTTGTAATTATTGAAACACCATTTTACAGTGTTTAACATTGTAAAGCTGCTTTGACACAATATGTATTGGATGACTTGACTTTAACAAATCAAAAATACTTTTGACACAGACTCACATGGAATGCTTCTGTGATACTTTCAAGATGCCTTTCTCCATATGGTCCTTTTTGAAGCTCAAAAGCTCTTGTACGCATCGAAAAAAACAACCAGCACATTCCTTAAATTTCTCTTGTGTTCCATGAAAGAAATAATGTCATGCAGGTTTCCAGACAAAATAACAGTGAATAAATGACAAGAGTTAAAGATTTTGGGAGAACTTTCAACTTCATGCCCAAACTCTAGATCCATTCAATAATTTTCTGAACTTGAAACGAAATGAATTGGAAATGTAGCCATTTATACATTGCAAAGATTGTGCTTTCTATATGAATGAGGCCTTGATTTATTGCATGAAACGTCAACAATTTGTATGTTTTGTGAATGAAACATTTTGTAAAAAAAGAATCAAGGAAAGAAAGAGAATGAATAATTAAAAATTGATTGTTAAGTAAATTGGTATAATTCCCATGTGCTGGATAAACCATAATTATAAAATAAACATCATTACAGGCATAAAGCCAGATTTGTCAAGAAATGGTATTGATGATTCAGTGTAAGACAAAATTACAATACATTAAATATATAATGCTCCATATATCAAAGTCTTGGTTTCTTTTTTATATCCTATGTATCTACATTTAATTCAACACAAAATTTGATACAAATATAGGTATAACTGTCACGCCCAGCTGGAGCTGCCAGTCAAAAACTGCTGTTGGCAGCTTTCTATGAACACTATATGTTTCATGTCTCCTGGACTCCATTCCCCAGCATGCCTCTCTCCCCCTCAGCTGTTCCTTGTTAGGTTAACCATTCAATCAGTCAATTGTATTTCCACCTGTATAATTACTGGTTTGTTTGTCTGTCTAGTCGCTGATCATTGTATGCGGCTAGTCCCATCCTTGTAAAACGTTTCTCTGTGTTTGATTGTTTGTTTGTTTTCGGATTTGGCGCCTTAGTTCGATCTTCCAGCGTGGACGAAACATAGAAAATTATGTTGAGGAATTCGTCGCGCTCAGCCATCTAGCACACACAAGTGAAAAGGAGCTCAAAGACTGCTTCCTCATGGGACTTGACTTAAGAGTTCCTCTATACGGTGGACGATGAGCTGATTGAAAACCCGGTTTGGACTCTTTGTGAACTGATTGACGTCTAATCCATCGTGGAGGTCGGGTTTCCACAGTCTGCTCCTCCTAGGAGGACGTCTCCTTCACCTCCTTCGTTCCGGTGGGCCGCTTCACCGTCCGCTCCATCCTGGAGGGTGACTCCTCAGTTGACTTCGCCTAGGTTGGAATTCCCGCCGCCCACTCGCCGTAGGCTCCTGCTTTCGCATTGTTTTCGCATTTCTCGTTACTGACCTTGCCTGTTTCCTGGTTCTCGATTCTCGGCTTCTCCCTCAGACTCTGTATGCTCATCGCTCGACCTCCCACCTGGTATTTTGGATTTGTCTCTGACTTGTCTCTGCTATTACTGTTCGCTGGTGTTCAACAATATCCCATTTACACTGCCCGTGCACTTGTGCAATAAATACCCTGCAAATAAATTCCACTGCCTCCGTCCTGATTTCTCACAATAACATACAAGAGTGTGACATTATCTCCCCCTCCGGGAAGGTGCGTCCTTGCACCTAAACACCACTACAGGGGGAGGGCGGCGTCCTGGCCACGGGGGACACGTATAATGGGATCCAGAGGGCCATGGTGGAGCAGGAGCGAGAGAGGACCAAGGCGGAGCTGGAGGGAGGGAGGAACCTGACGGAGTCGTAGGGACGGAAGGACGTGGCGCAGCCGGAGGAGTGGAGTCCCAAGCCGATGGATTGTCTCCGACCGACCAAGGCGAAGCTGGGGGGGACGATCGAGCCCAGTGGAGCTGGTGGACCGATGGGCACCGCAGGAGAGGAGGAAACTAGGGCCCATGGAGAAGCTGACAGGTCCATGGGACGAGGCGGAATTCTGGTTTCGGAGGCCGGAGGCAAGGTTGAGAGACGCTCTGGCCATGCTGGTTCCTGTGGGACTCCTGGCTGTGGTGACTCGAGGGCTGTCTTTGGCCGTGGTGACTCATGCAGCGTGAACTTAGGCAGCTGTGGCTCTGGCTTTGGCAGCGTGAACTTGGGCGGCTATGGCTCTGGATCTGGCTGCGTGAACTCAGGCTGTGGCAAATCCAGCTCCAAACCTGAACCACGTGGGCTGGGATCCGTGGGGTTCTGGCTTGGTTTTTGGCTTTTTGGCACCGATGGAACCCCATACAGTGCTGCTCTCAGGAGCGGACTCCGTCCGACGGCGAGGCGCCAGCCGGCCAGTGAAGGGTGGCCTCCAGACCGTTGCACGTGTGGGCTAGGGAGAGGAGTTAGCCTGTTGAGGAGTCAGTGGAGGATTTCCTCTGGGGAAATCATCCTCTTCATTTTTGTATTGGTCGATCGTTCTGTCACGGATATTGTAGCAAGCAACAGGCAGAGATGTAGCGATGAGGGAAATCATAAACTTTACTTGAATTCAGTAGACAAACAAAGAACTACACACATCGAACGAAAACGAAACACACATTTTAATTGGTAATAACAGTCATACATCATTTTTTATTTTTACACCCGCTAGAGGGCGCTTACCTTAAAATGTAAATATAGGTCGAAATAAGGTACTTGCACAAACGACCTATAGGGTTGTTTTTTTTGTTGGAGGACAGTCTCCAGTATTGACAAGTTCGAATTGGGTTACTCTGACGCTATTGCCATGAGATGTTTTTCATGTCCATGGGTTGAAGTGTCCCCAATAACATTATATTTATACATGTCTTTTATTAATGAAATCCTCCCAAAAATGCAAATTTTACCCCACCAGAACGTGATTTTTACAGGGTGATTGGTTGGGTTTTGCCGAAAAAACCTGGCAACTCTGACTTTGGTTACATTCTACGTACATATCTAGTTACTATGTAAGTACACAGGTATTAGGGACACTTAATATTAAGTAGGACCAGTCAGGATAAAACACATCCTTTTCACCACCTGTTCGCTACACTTCTTGTACAAAAAACTTTCCGATCAATGAACTGCTTAAATTCACCATTACTCTCCAAGTCTCTTGTTACAGAAGACCAGACCACCACAGGAATATGAGCACACTGGATCCCTTTCCAGAGCTCGTGGATGCACTCAAACAAGCATAGTGTTTCTCCACTTATGCACCACAATCCTCCACCTCTCCTTCTCTTTTACCTGGAGTGAGTGAAAAGGTTATTCTTGTAAAAAAGCACAAGAAATAGTTGTGTGCTTTTTTAATTGAAATGCAAACACAAAATGTGTGCAGTGGTATGTCAATCTTGTAAATATTTTCCTCATGTATTGTGTACATATTTTCAATCTGGTTGACCTAATTACACAAATTTAAACTACAGTAAATAATAAAACAGTTTTAAGGGATATCTTACAATGAATGTATTTTTCCTTCGCCTATTAACTGAAGAAACCTTTGTCTTATTTCCTTTGTTCTCACTCCATAAACAATTGGATTAAAACAACTTGGGAAAAGTATGTACATTGTGCTTAGAAACACACGACTATTAGTAGAAAAGTAATTTCTTATTCTGTATGACATGAATGCAATCAGAGCAAAAATCAAACTACTTAACATAACTATGATGTGGGTAATGCAGGTGTGTATAGCCTTCATGTGAGCTTTACCAGATTTAAACAAAGACGTAAAAATCACAACATAAGAAACAGTAACAAGAATAAAATCTGCTGCTGGTATAAGAAAAACAGTCAAAAGTCCTACAATGTTATTAATAGTTATATCTCCACATGCTAACTGAACAAGTGCCATGTGCTCACAAAAACAATGATCAATAATATTTGTTAAACAATATTTCAGCTTTCCAGCCAGAGAGACCATGCTGAGATTTAAGAGTCCATTTCTGATTACTGGCACAACAACAAACTTGACAAAGTTAGAGATTTCCATGTATTTGTTATAATACAGAGGTCTGAATAGTGCAAAGTAACGGTCCACTGCCATCCACAAAATCAATGTAGACTGAAATGAGCCAACAAAATTAATAAAAAACATTTGTATCAAACAACCAGTTAGTGATATTCCACTCCAATTAAATAAAAAGTTGAGAAGCATGTTAGGTACAAAAAATATAGGCAAGATTAAGTCAACAACTGCCATCAAAGCTATTAGTGCATACATAGGAGAATGCAGAGACTTTTGAAATATAGTTAAACAAACGAGAATAGAATTTGCTGAAATAGCCAATAAAAAAATCAGAAAGAAAGGGATAAATAAAAATGGCCTCCATTCTCCTAGACTGTAGAAACCATTCAGTTTAAAGTCTATGAATGAAATATTTTCAGCAGAAAGATTCATCATGCTGATCAATTCCTTTCAGCCCTCTGTTCAAATAAGTTTCAAAGCCTAATGACAAAAACTAACATTATTAAAAGCTAAACTATACAGTACAACACATTTTGACAGTGTTAGATAAATAATCACTTCAGTATCATTATTATTTTAATGGGATTCTAGTATGTTACTGTTGATTACAGCAGTGCCCAGCCCTGTTCTTGGAGAAGTTGACTTGATAATTACAGGTGTGTTCGATCAGCGTTGGAACTGAACTCTGCAGAAAGGTAAACACATCATTTGTACAGTTAATCTTTGTTAACATCAAATGCTGTCAAAACGTGATGCTGAGCTTTACAGTAATTGTCATATAAAGCTGCTGTGAAAACCCCCCAAAACATTTTACAATGTTTCAAGTTGGATGCTCAATTAATTACAGTTATGTACATATACATACAACTAAATTAAACAAGATATGTTTACCTAAACAGGCATTTCATACATAAACCTGTGGTCAACCCAATACATTCATGGATAGAAATCTTTTCCTCATGTCACTTTTACCCTGTCATAATGCTGTCTTGCATTTCAGAGAGAAATGAAAGCTTGCCACAAAATTGTGGTCTCTAAATACAGCATGATGTGTTCCCATGGGTCTGGCTGTTCTCATATGTACTGTATTTCCAAACACCATTCCCCCCTCTCTGAAAATTCAATGATGCATATATATTATATACTAACATACTATATTATACTCTCAGAACCATCAAAATATTAAAATGTAAATAAAGGAAATACTTTTTTTTTCTTGCCGGTGTTGCTTAAACAGGTCTGTCAGTCTGCATTTATTCTGCTATGGTTATACCACTACGATTATAGAATGATAAATTAACTTTTTCACTCACCAGTCGATTTTAATATAAAATTTAATTTGCTGGCCATTCAACACTTGAGGGGAAACAAGCAGAATCTGAATGACAAAATAGTGGCATAATAATAGTACCCAGCTGTTGTGAAATTCTCATTGACTGCTATTCTAGCAGTTTTATTGCGTTGTAAATTCCAAATACTACAAATAGTTCATAAACCTCAAATACTTTTAGACACACTGACAGTTTATACAGTGATCAGCTGTTTCCCCACAAAAGCATACTAAACATGTATTGAATCTTTACTCTATTGACATCCATTTACAAAAAAGAATGTTCGTGCTTGTGTGGCATTTCTGTACATTTATGTGGCCTTATTGTAAAAGCAGGCATTTCAAAATGCCTGACAATAGTTTTTTTTAATGTAATGTTTATAAGTGTAAGGACCATATATATCCAGCAGAGGTCTATAGAGATACATTAATGTTTTGAGAGCAGCAGTCATCCACTTCCAAAAAAATGAATGGATCTCTATAGACCTCTGCTGGATATATATGGTCCTTACACTTTTTTCTTTAAAACAAATTACTTTCTAAAAGTCAGAATTGCGAGCTAGAAAAAAAAGTCAGAGTTGTAAGATAAAAAATGTTGCAATAACCTTTCTTTTTTTGTATTTAGTGGTGGAAATGGGCTTCCAGACTTTACAGATTCAAGTGATATATACCCTTTTTATCTGTCCAATCAAAAATGAGTGTATTAAATTATGTTTAACTTACTTTATGTATATTCATATATTATTTATAGCACGCTGCTGGACTTGAGTACATATTCCTTCTCATGTGTCAACAAGTATAGAATGACAATAAAATACCTTGAACCTTGATTTGATGCTAGGCATAGTAATCATCATGTATGCCCTTTTCAAATCTGCCTTTATACCTATGCTACTTAGATTTTTTATCGTTAATCCTACAGTAAATGATGTTTTCTCAATGTTACCGATTCCCTAATAGTTAACCCATACAATATATTGAGTGTAGTGTGAGAGTGGCACTGTGTCACGGGGATTCTGGCAAGCGCTCTTCAGCGGGGGACACGAGTCGGAAGGCAGAAGACATTTATTTATATATTTATTTATATATCAAAGATCACAAGGGCAAAGTAAAACACAGAACACACGAGAACAGAACATACAACAAGACACACCTACGGCGTCACACACTGTTTGTCGGACATAGCAACAGTAACTATGGGGGGCAGGTTTTTGAAAAGGGTCAATTCTGATCGTCCCTTTCTCAAAGTATCAGTAGTGTGACCCTGATTGTCAGTACATCAACATATATTGTTTCCTATATCAGGAAACAGGAGGCTATAATAGTAACCAAAACAATTTAACCAAGTAACTTTTTAAAATGTTAATGTCTGCATATGAAGTTTAATTCACACCTTATATTCATACATGTTACTCAGTGTAATTCTGGTCTCTATGGTACACACTATTTTACTAAAAACATATATAGTTGATTATATGGTTGCATAGCTGATTTAAAAATACTTTTAATAGAGGGTCAACAAAGTTTTTTTTTGCATATGCAATAGAAATTGGTATATTATCAGATGGCAAATTATGTTGTGTATGTAGGTGAGCATTAATAGCAATCCCATTTCTCTGATATAAGTAAAACATGAAATAAATCCATTTACACTGATTCATATCTTCCATCTTTTAATAGTAAAACAAATAATAATAGTGAAATTGTACTTAAAATAGTAGTTTACTATTAATAGTGAAAAAAGTACACACTGTTGCACAATTATATAATTCCTGTAAAGTTCTCACACTGTTAATTAGTCCACATATTTGTGTTGACCCAATGGCTTTTATTACTTAGTTGTTTGTCACATACATAACAGCTTACAGTTTAAACAAAAAGTATTAAATGTTACTGTCTCTCTAACTAGTCAGTTACTTACTTTAGAGAGTAAAGACCTTTACATCACTTATAAACTGAAGAAATCTTTGTCTTATTTCCTTTGTTCTCACTCCATAAACAATTGGGTTAAAACAACTTGGGAAAAGAATGTACATTGTGCTCACAAACACACGACTATCAGTAGAGAAATTATTTCTTATTCTGTATGACATGAATGCAATCAGAGCAAAAATCAAAGTACTTGTCATAACTATGATGTGGGTAATGCAAGTATTTATGGCCTTCATGTGAGCTTTACCAGATTTAAACACAGAGGCAAAAATCACAACATAGGAAGAAGTAATGAGAATAAAGTCTGAAGTTGGTATAAGAAAAGCAGATAAAAGTCCTACAGTATTATTAATAGATATATCTCCACATGCTAACTGAACCAGTGCCATGTGTTCACAAAAACAGTGTTCAATTACATTTGTTACACAGAATGTTAGTTTTCCAGCCAGAGAGACCATGGTGATTTTCAGAAGTCCATTTCTGATTAGTGGCACAATAACAAACTTTAGAAAGTTAGGGATTTCCATGTATTTGTGATAATAAAGAGGTTTACATATGGCAAAGTAACGATCCAGTGCCATCCACAAAAGTAAAGTAGACTGAAATGCACCAACATAATGAATGCAAAACATTTGTATCAAACAACCAACTATAGATATTCCACTCCAATTAAATAAAAAGCTTAGAAGCATGTTAGGTACAAAAAATATAGGTAGGAATAGGTCTACAACAGCCATCAAAGCTATTAGTACATACATGGGAGAATGCAGAGACTTTTGACATATGATTAAATATATAAGAATAGAATTTGCTGTAAGAGACAGTAAAAACATCAGAAAGAAAGGGATGAATAATAAAGGCCTCCATTCTCCTAGACTGTAGAAACCATTCAATTTGAAGTCTGTGAAGGAAATACTTTGAGCAGAAAGATTCTTCATGTTGATCAATCCAGTACAGTAGGCAATACTGCAGTAAAATGATTACATAAAAGATTACATGTTTGACACATTTACTTAGATGAGTGACAAAAAATAAATAAATTCTAAAATACACATGCAGCTGGACCAAATCAGATGTAAGGGATTTCCTTCGTCTCCAAATATGTAGAATCAAAATCAACTTCTTTGTCTAATTAGTTTTTCTGCCATATTGCTTTGACTTACACTTTAGAGCGAAATGAAAACTTGACACTAATCATGGTCTCTAAATACTCCCAAGTTATGTTCCCATGAGCCTGCACACTATTCCCACAGATGAAGTGGAGTTGTGTGTCACAATATTGCCCCAAAAAGCATCTTTTTCCTCTGATGGCAAAGCAGAAGGTGCACACACATATTTAGGGGACTCTTTATAGATGTAAAGGTTTTTATACCAATCTGCTTCTATAGATTACCCATCACAAAACTTTCTGCATTTTTAGATTTTTTTTTTAATTACTTGGGGAGTTGGATAGCATGAACAATTATGCTTACTATTACATTTATGTTGATATGCAATAGATATTTATTGCTGTGGTTCAGAATTTAAATATTGGTTTCAGTTTTTGAGGGTGGATAATGCCAGAGAAAAAAGTTAAGCTTTTTAAAACGAAAATGCTCTAGTGTAAACAGGGCTAGGGCTAACATCTAGGTGTTCTTGTCTCCAATGAAGATCATCTCTTTGTGCTGGTACACCAACTGATCTGGATACAGACTGCGGAACAGAAAAAGAGAGAGACAGACTAATATTAGCGTAGAGGCCATTCTTTTCACGATGTAAAGGATATATTGTATGTTATGAGGGTGTTTTAATTTTGCAACCCTAGTGTGAATAATCACTATGTTGGACGTACTTGCTCTTGCTGCTCTTCTTACTGGAGTTCTTCTCTATACTCTGTGAACTACTGAACAAAGCTAGATATGAAGCTGGATATGTGTGATGCTAACATTCAAAAGCATCAGTTTTCAAATATCCCAGCATATTAATATTGTTTTGAAGTTATAACATGATGTTTAAGTAATTGTGGTAAGTAAAAGTACGCTTTATTAATCAAACTCTGTCAATTTGTGTGAAAGGGAAAAGAGATGTCAGTTCTACTGCCTCTAGCACAGAAGGTGGAGAAGCCCACCTGGGCTTACCATGGACCGGGAATGCTCTCCTAAGCCGACCAGACAGTTTGTGCTGGAGAATCTACAGCTGGAGCCGACATTTCCAGAGATAGTGCTGCCACTGGCGGACCCTGCGGCTCGGACCACAGGGCCTTATAGTCTTCCCGGGGTGACAATGAACCCAGATCACCAACCGGCTTTGGGGAATCCGGCCACAATGGACCCAAATCGCAGGCCAATGTTTCAGGATTCACCTCCTTGGGCCTTTGTACGGGGCTGGGAACTGTTAACTGCGGTGTTGGTACCGGGAGGACCGACAATAGCTCTTTTGGCTCTGACACCAGGAGCGACTGGAGTGAACATGGCCCCTCTTGCCATGAAACGGGATTAAAACCCGTCCTTTGCGGTTTTGAGACTGTAGGGGAACAAGAAAGTTCATCTGGCTTTGACAACTGAACCGACTGGAATGAACATGGCCCCTCTCACCGTGAAACGGTCTTTTGCGGTTTAGAAACTGCAGGGGAAGAAAACACAGAAAGTTCTGTGGACTGAAGCACAGGCACAGACTGAGCAGAACAGACTGTGGTCCCTTTCGGTGAGAAACGGGCTTAATACTCGTGATTCGCGGGCTGCAAATCGCGAGGAGTTGTGGCGGCGCTGACAACCACACTGCCAGGTCTGGATTTTCACATGGATCAACACCGAGGCTGGATTGGCGTCTGCTGCCTCGGCCTCCATTTTGAAAGTGAGTTCAAATATTGCCTCAATTCTCCTCACTGCATTGGGTGGAGTGACTGGAATGGCGAGACGGAATCCGGGTAGCTGTGGATATGGCGGACGTGATGCACAGCTCGCTGAGACGTGCGCATCCCGAGAATAGAATGCCATCTTACTGTTTTTTGTGGTCGGATATTCTGTCACAGATGGAGGCTCGTAAGACTCACGCTCTCGCTTCCGACTGGGCAGGCAGGACACAAAGGCAGAAATTCTGATTCAGATTTGACATTTATTTAACAAAACAAAAAGTAAAACACAACAGCAATGTGGGGAAACACGAAACGACATATGCAACTTTAACATCCGACAAGGTACAAGACATGGGGGTGAATTTATACAGAGACTAATACGAGACACCTGGACAGACACTACTGGGGATGAATGAACATAGATGAGGAAGGCGGGGTTACAAATACGCGAGACACGAGGAGACAGAATATAAACAAACACACAGGGCACACATGGAACAGGATGAAGGCAAAATAACAGGTAACATAACAGAGACACAGAACACTGAGACGCCTACGGCATGACAGTTTATGCCATGCAGTATTATCTGTTTGTTGGACATGATGGCAGATTCAGCATTATGACTGGACTATAGGGATGTTCCACCCCAGATTAATAAAAAGCTAAGAAGCATGTTAGGTACAATATAGGCAAGATTAACTCTACAACAGCCATCAAACCTATTAGTGCATACATGGGTGAATGCAGAGACTCTTGAGATATAATTAAATATAAAGAAAATAATTTGTAGTTATAGACAATAAAAACATCAGAAAGAAGGGGATAAAATAAAAAAGACCTCCATTCTCCAAGACTGTAGAAACCATTCAGTTTAAAAATATTTTGAGCAGGAAGATTCTTCATGCTAATCAATACAACAGTACAGTTCAATGCATTTAACAGTATTAGATAAATAATCCCCTTTTATATATCTCAATATATTGACAGATATAAATCTATAGAACTTATTTTACTGCACTTTGTTTTTCTATCGTAATGCTTTGTCTTACCCATTAGAGAGGAATGAAAACTTTACATGAATCCTGGTCTCTAAATACTCCATGTCTCCATGTTTCCACAGAGGAACAGATCTCTTCTTCCTGCTGAAGGTTACAGTATAGGCCCAAATAGGATCTTTCTGCATTGATTATAGCCTAATGCTAAATTTTCACTCTGATAAAGCAACATATAAATTGCATATATTTAATTTCACGAGCTCACGCTTCCTCAATGATAGTAAAGCATGTTTGGCGAGCTGTCGGGGGTGAGCAAACCCTGCGTGACCCCCATGGAAGGAGCAAATGAAAAAGCAGCTGGATTAGCTTACTATGGGGGCGGTGCTGATTGAAGGATTGGTGATTTGAGTTTCGTGCTTCCTCCTGAAATTGGTTAATAAACTACATTAGTAATTTTTTATGTTATGCCATCTAAAATATGGTAAAAAAAGTCCACCTGACCTTTATTTAAATGTCAAGGCACTGCATATTAAAAAGTGTTCTATAATAAAACAATTACCCCATTATTTAAATTTTCTTATTTCTAATCAGAACAATACTGTACAGCAGTGGTGCTCTACTCAAAAATGGTTGAACTAGTGGTAACACTTTATTTTGTTAGCCCACTTTAGATATTTTACTAACAGGAAGTAACTTTGCATTCAAAGTGATTAGAATATTAGTAGACTGTCTGCTTAAAATCTTCTAACACTTTATTGTGATGGGTCCACAACATACAAC